>CM067356.1:67586035-67636035 GCA_034190875.2 Urechis unicinctus
GAGTGTGTTGTGAACTCTCTGCTTACTCGGAGTATTAGATTGGTTTGAGGTATATTGTGCAATTCAATTCCTTTATACTGCGCTTATTGTAATTATCAGGAACCATGAAAAGTTACGTTCCTGGTCATTTGCAAGCTTTAACCCATTTTCAATAAACCTGCCAAGCTTCGGAGAAATCATCTGATACACCAAAGAAAATCATTTCCTAATTTTTATGTTTCATCCGTTATTACAGCAATATAATTCGTTGTAGAAGCAACGCCATTCCTAACGTAAATATTTGTTGATTAATTGCCGCAGGAGCTGAAACCGGCGATGCTATAGGTATGGTGTCGAACCAGAGTAACAAGCATGCGTCACGTAAATAATCACTAGTCTCTGCATCTCGGCTGCAATGTATTCTACAAATATGTTAATTCAAGAGCCAGATTGGATTGGTTATCTCATGGGGTAAATGGATACATTTGCAACGAAACGAAATCGTTCTTCACGAGGATGGGTAAACAACTGCAGTACATACAATGGATACTTCTCGTTGTTTAAGATACGTTTGCAAACGAGAATTACTCGACTTTCTGATGAATCTGAGATATTAGAATCGACAGACTAATAAACAAGTATGCATATATGAAACAAAATGGATACTTTTAATTGCAAATGGGATGTTCCGTGATCGTTTAGGACCCTGCATGATATTTGATAGTTCATTTAATATTTGATTGTTTACAATCATTTAGTTTTCTATGTGATTTTATGGGGCTGCAGGCAGTAAGTAATGATATTTGGCATCCCCATATTGTATGGTTATGCATGATGCTATCTACTGAAAAGCGAACAGAGCCTCATTGTTCTTTTGTTAGACTTGTCAATAAGTGATTAAAAGGATACTATACATTTGTTTATGCGGACAGGGAGGCGACATAAAAATCAGACTGAAGTCGCTCGATAACGCGATGAACAGAATCTCACTCATAGATAATTGGCTACCGGCATCGTTTAATATCCAAAAGTCACACACTAATGTCACACGAAGCAGAACGCAAATCAACTCTTACGTTTCTCATCTCTATCAATGAGGTAACGCTCAAGCAGGCAAATCAGACAAAGTGACCCCATATTGTTTGATCTCAACGCTTCGTACCACCCGAGGGGTGGCAAATAAAGACACCATATGGTTAAGATATATGAAGTTTACTGTTCAAAACATGTTGTTGTAGTTTTTAAGGCTTACTGATTTGTATTTCTCCTGGCGAGGGCACTTCCTTGACCAAAAAACATTGTTTGCTGAATAGCTTTAATTTTATTTTAAGCCGATAAGAGCATGTTGTGCTTTGTAAACAGAATGTTTGCTGGAACCGCCATTCAATTGCAGGTTCATGTCCTAACTATCATTATTGACGACGTAACAGCATGCAATGGTCGTATTAACGATGTCAACGGATGATTGGCGTCTGTGCATTTATACCATATCTAAAAATACGATCAAAGACTTGTTTTCAACGAGATGAAGGGACACACGTCTTATAGATGCATGTTGCATAAACAAAGTAATTTCGCAGTTCATTCGTTCCTTTGATGGTTCCTTAATCAGAATTGTTTGCAGCTCGCAACAAAGCTGACTACCTTGCCCAACAATGTTTTCGTCATCAGTATGTTTATATTGAGAGCCGTATTGCTAAAACACATGATCCCCATTATACACGAATCATGCAATCGTCATCTTCATCATCATCATCATCATCATCATCATCATCATCATCATCATCATCATCATCATCATCATTATCGTCATCATCATCATCACCACCACCCACGGCAAACAGTTCGCCCACTATTTGTCGCCGCTTACATCATACAGTAAGATACAGTGGGCCGTGTATACCCCGGAACCACTTGGGGCTTGAACCAAACGAGCTATGTATCAACAGACTCAGGTAAAGGTGTTTGCTAAGCTAATCCATTAATGAAGGTTAACGGTTTAGTAAGCTATTTACTCTCTCGAAAATCTCACGTTTCAGGACCCCACCCTGTCATCTTTTCATTTCTAAATAATGCCACACGCCTGATTTGAACCCAATGAGTGCAATGAGTATTAACAATAATCAGTTAGTGTTATGAGCTCTTCGCTAGCTCGAAAGTTCCTCGTTTTCCAATTTTGTAGTAACTTAGGCAATTTCATGACATCATTGTGCAATTATTATATCTGGAAAAGCTCCATCAAAAGTAACGTTTTAAGTCATTCGGAATCCATGATTCTACAGCAATCAGATACACCTATATAATCTATTGAATAAGAAAAATAGTTGACTCGTAGCATCGAGATGAACAAAGAAAATAATAGCCTATTCCTAATATTTAATCGTTCATCTGCTATTGACACGTTTTCTAGTACCACTGCTATTTCCAACATAAATATGGTCATTTAAAACGGCACAAGAGCAACTATCGATGCAACGCTTAGAAATGTGTCTACGTAGAGTAACAAACATGCGTCACGTCTACTTGCACTAGTCTCAACACGCCGGTTTAATGGATTCAACATAACGTTATGTATTCGAGCAGTAGATTGGGCTGGGCATCTATTGGGGCCAATGGATCAATTGTCATTGTAGCGAATCGTTGTTGGATCGGATAGCAATAACCGTAACACGGGCAATATATATTTTTAGTTATTCAATATGTAATGACGTCAGCTCTTGATTGCCGGCTTTTTTTTACAGCATCTCTTCAACGAGCTTAAAGTACACTTACTAATGCCTTTTGCATTAGTAAGGTCTTTCACCGTGCATCTATTACCTTCACAGTTCATTGACCATCAACTTTTGTTGCTGGCAAAAGCTGTTTACATCGCCCAATACATCATCAAGAGACCGGGAATTAAAATACCAGAATGATAGTTGTGTTACGTGAAATAGTCTGATAAATAGGAGCTTCAGGCAAGTTATTTGTCTTGGACAATAAGTGTGTAGCTCTGGTAATTGCGCGTCATATGGCAAGTAGCAGGTTCCCGTGGCGTTGTGGTTTACTGCGTTGCTTTTGGACCCACATGTTGTGGGTTCGATAGCAAGATACGAAACCCTTACTGGTTCCTCCTGACTGGGATGATCAAGTTCAATGGAGGTCCCATCTCTTAAAGGAGATGCAACCGACACGGTAGCTTGATAGCACCGTGCTAGACCTTTGTCCCAGTGGCGTGAGTTGTACAAACCGGTCCGGGCATCGGGTTTGTGCCATGTTGGCGCTGGCCCTTAAGGGGAGCTGTCCAAGCATAATAATCATCCCCATCCCTCGCCGTCGCGATATTATCTCGTTGTTGAAAGTGACGTTCAACCCCAGTATTACCATTACCTTTCCTTCCATATGTCAAGTATCTATGATAAACATATCTTTAGAATATTTTCAGTGCATGGAGTCATCGCAACACGTCCCTGAAATGTGCTGATAGATAGAATACAATGTTGAAAACACCTCTCTGGGTGTAGCTATTTCAGTACTGTATGGCTGTGAAAATACAACTTCAACCTTGTTGTCGATTCAATATATGTATACAACTCGCTGATTTAACCAAGATAATGCTCCCAAAACAAGGTCAAAAACAATACTTGAAATACAAACTAAATCAAACTGAAATCGATAACCATACATTTAATAACCTAGCACATGTCCCGTGACCGCGGAAATGGGATTTTCCCTGTAAATGAACATGGTTTGTCTATAATGATTCCAGTAAGTTATCGCAAGCTTTCGCTATGTGCGTAGTCAAATTACTTGTAGCGGCTTAAAGATATATCAAAGAAGCCTGTTAAAACAAATTCAATGACGCAGCAAAATTGAGATGATATCAATGCTGCTGACAGACGGAATAATTAAGAGCACGACAGATTAATGAAGATGCAATAGTAACATCTGAGTAATGGGTTGCATTGCTGAGATGAGTTCGTAATTGCGTGTGGCAATGCAGATATACTGGGAATAAAACATCATCAAGGGCGCTGTGCATGTATCTGGCTGATATCCCGCAATGTACTGTTGATGTGTAAAATCATCAGCATACGATAACAACATCACGTGCAAGAGCAGTTGGAGGAAAAATACGAATGTACAATTAGAACTTGTTGAGTAACCCAAACGGCAAGAACATCACTTGCCAGAGTGAATCTTATGATAAAAACTAACAATTTACAATTATTGGAACTAATTAGCGTTAGTTGAATAACTCAAAAGGAAACATCACATGCCAAAACACATATATTTTATGATGATAAACACTACGAATGATACATTGTGTGAATTATTCAGCTAATTAACGGAGGCAATAATTATTATATGTACAATGGCACAATACTGCATCAACATGATGGTTTCCGTCGCAAGTCATACGATGCTATTCATGTGGCTGACTCATTGCCACTGACAGAAATATACTTTCCATAAAGCCCTTTTCTGCCTTTGCCGGTTGCTATATCTTACTTATGTTTCGTAAACTGGAGGGAATCATAAGAACATTTCATTCCATTCTGATTTAGTTAGTATCATTAGCATATAGAAATGTCTGTTATTAGACATCATGGTGAGGTTAACGCTTACATTAGTTAACAATTTGAATATATGCAGTCAAATGCTGGCCTCTAATGTCACGGATTGGCAGTAAAAATCAATGACTTTAAAGTTAACGTTGTTTCTGCGTCAAGCAATACATTTATGAAAATCAAGCCTTTAACTTTAAATGGCAGCATATTCATGACCCAATCGCCTCCGTAAACATTTTTTAATGCTCCAGTCATATTTGTGCCTGTGGCCAGCCGGGAAGTAGAAATCGGCTAGCTTTTTGCTCATGAAACTGTTGATCAAACGTCTCGTGGGTTGCCTTATTGTTACATCTGTTGAAGAAATCGAGTCTTCTGAAAAAAACCAACAAACTATTATGTGGGCAGAACAGTCTATATAATTGACGTGGATTAAGAACAGAACGGGCAACAGGAACCACTAACGAACAACCCTGGCCCAATATAATTTATTTCCATTCACCACCGCTCTTTTCCGTGTAATACTGAGTCATCAAATTGTCAATCCCGGTATCTCACCGTTGATAATGTTGGCTATAAGTGCGATAGCCACCTTAACTCTAACGCAAAACTTTATCATACGTCTTTTGGAAGTCCGAATAGATGTACAGTATCCAAACGACTAACATTACAGTAATATCTTCTATAGCGAATGAAAACACTCATATGTTGAAATGATTCGTGATAACCAAGGAATATTGTAAGGGTTCGTTGCAAATTGGTTTGTACCGCTATTTGACACAGTTTGGAAAGAATTAATCATATTGTACCATGACTTCCACCGGTTTTGGTTAGTAATAATTATTCCACCGTTGATGTCATAGATCTACTCCATTCCGCATAAGCAATACACGTGTATGGGCAGGTTGTGTTACGGCAGTCGTTGCATATTCCTGAGATAATAATGCGTCTCTTGCTCAAATTCTAGTGCATAGCGAATATGTACATATACGTGTATCATAAATATGCATAGTATATGGACAAGGTCACAAAGAAAACAGAAAACCCAAGCATTCCAAGCATAAACAAGTTACATGTTTTCCATGGGTTATTTCTTGATTCATAATTTAATTCCCAACAGCAGACCCAAATTTCAACTACCACTGCCCAATGTACACGTTTGCAATTTAAATGAAGTGAAGTAAAGTGACTCGACGTGTGACGTGTTGTAGCTAAAATTAAGTTAACGTCCAATATGATCATTCACCGGAAGTGTTATTCCGAGAAACTGCCAAACTGCTTTTGCAATGTTTTTTCTTTGCCCTTTAAATTTGATGCCACCAAATATGAACGAATTTCTGATATTATTTCCCTTAGAGATCTGTGACGAAAATGACCCTCTGACAAATCTTTAGTACCTCTTAAAAAGCGAATATGTGTAAATAAAAAGCATAATATGAAGTAAGTAATTTTTTTTATTTTGGTTGTGCGCGTGTTTTTGCGTCAGTAGTCGCAAAATGATTAAAGTATATGTTTGACGCTCTATCCAACAGCTCTGAGGAAGCCAAGCGAGCTATGTTATGCGATGGCTTTGAAAAGAAGAAGTACATCATTCGATTCTTCTGTTACCTGTAATCAACGGGCGTCAATCAAGCCTGATGTAACCTCCTATGATTTGACATGTGTAATTGCTTACCCGATTAACCCTGTTATTTCATCATTCACCATGTGTCCAGCACATTTATCGATTCTGAAGCAGCTTGGATTTTTGTTTTTGGTAAGTAGTCTCATAGTTCGCTCAAACGATGGTTGTTAATTCGTTATTGTACCACTGCAGGCTTAAGTATTATGATTTAGAAATAGAACCATTTGCATTGAATGTTAAAGAATTCTACTGTAAGGTCGAGTAAGATAATAGATTGTGAGATGAAGCGTTACACTAAAACAATTATGCATACGCATAAAACTCACATGAGTGAGTGAGTGGATGGTGGAGAGAACGTTTGCACACGCATAACCATTATTACTAACAGGATCAAAAAGGACTGTCCGATAAAATCTCTAGTAGAGTTATTTGTAACAACGAAACCACTCACAGTAAATACGACATTATAATGCGTTCAACAACTACGGCAGTCGAGCGTCACATAAAGATTTATATCTAGGCCGCTACTCAGGCTTCTGTTGCTGATGGTGCTCATTTCGTATGACAATCGTGGTGCTAATCGTCAATCAAAAGTGTTTCTGCACGTCGTAACGGGTGCTCTGGGTTCCGCTTAGTATTGCAATTTGTAACACTAATAAAGATATGATTTACGATGCTATGAATCGCTTTTGTTCAAGCTCTCATTAATCTTAATAAAGAGTGCTTTATCCCAATGCCACCCCGGGCGCACAATAAATTAATTCATAATCTGATGATAGATATCACAAAATACACTTTTAGATTGCTTAGCGGTGTGGTCCTAATGCGGTCGTCCCAGAAGCAACGAGCATGACGACATCTTTGATACAACATTTGGCACATTCAATGACGCTTAAAGCGGCGATTTAACGCCTCGTATACAGGCAAAGCTGTGAAGTAATTCTCTTCTCAGTATATATATCTTGACTTCAATCAGACCCTGTGGGTTGTTTGAGCTTTTTTAACATGTCACTGAATTTGTCGAGCGATGCGAATTAATCATACCCTAGCCAAAATTGACCAATTGTGCTGTTTTCACAAATTTATACCCTCAGTATTAATATACAAGATATTTAATCTGTATGTTCTGTGTCTCTGTCTTCAAAGCTTGACTGAAATACCAACATATTAACATAGGCTGCCAAATCCATAAAACTGATTAGCATTACCGCATAGTTATATAATCGTTGACGGTCAAACATTTTCCGCCTACTCCGAATGGAAGTCAAGATATTCATTCCTAACTAATACTAATAAGGAGATATTCGTTTAATTTTTAATTCTCATTCAGCCTTTTATCATTGATCGTGATGGTGTAGTGTTACAGTTTTAATTCAAAAGAACCGTACAATCAATGTTTCAGCTCTTAAGTGCAAATCATTGTACATTCTGTTAAATGTATTCACATCATATTGCACAATTCTGAAAGCGAATGCCAAAGTGGATGAATAGTGTTACTAGCATGTCTGTGTATATCTGGTAAGTCTCACGTAAGCTGAGATATAACTGTCTTATGAGTTCTCCATGCAATTAATTACTTTAAGGCAATTAACTTTGCTTCACTCATTCAATGGGAACACTATGGGGATGGTTGATGTACACCAATATAGATTGCCTTGATATAGAGCCGGTACCTACTTATCTGTATCAAAAGCATTATATGTTGACTAGGTATTAATTTGCATTGGATAACGGTAAATAGGTCACTAGAATGCACACCATCTGATTGAACTATTTTTGACTGAAGGGGCATCTTTACAGATTACTTAAGATGAAAACTGCAATTCATGGGGAATTATGGATTCATAGTCTAAGATAACCGTGTACACTAAGTGGGATCGTCTATAGGTTTTAACAGGCATTAAATTATTTTCCCAAGACGTTAACGGAGGTGCAGAATGGCTTGATTATGGGATTAAGTCATGGTGCATAAGTGATTCCACTTGACGCGTAGCCCTTCGTGTATTGCTTCAAACCTATGCAGCAATGTAAAAAGAATCAGGTGTTGATCATAAGTGATAAAACCCATTCTGGTGACCTTGAAATCAATATTAACAAAAATTGCAGTGAATTGTATGATAAACGCAAGATACATGTGATACCAAAATCTAAAATTTACCTGTTATTTCAGGAAGCAATGGGGCAACATTTTCCCTCATTAACATCCTTTACTATGATTGCCTGCTCCATCAGTTGATCAATACATGCTTCAGCTCTCATCTTCAAGTTATCATCTAGAAGATGGATCTAACAAGATGACAGAGAATTACAATTAGTTGATTAGTTATCCAACTAGAATAACATACCTCATGGGTGGATATATGTACATTTACGTTACTATATTATGATGCCGAATCTACGAATTCGCGCCTTCTTCTTTACACAATCGTTGCTCACATGTAGAGTAAATTGAAGTGTCTATGATTGTGCGACCATCGCATTGTAGTACAACTCAATAAATGTTACCAACTGATTTTGCCGCAAACATTCACCCAAAAGAATGGCAGATACAATTCATAAAATACAACATAAAACCTCGCATTTACCATGTGATTCTAAGAGACGCTATGACAAAGCAGTTTGTTGAATATCGAAAGTAAAATGGCTTTTGTAGGGATCGATTTCGCACAGAGACAATAACCACGTTCTTTGCAAGTAGTGATAACTGTTTGTCGTAAAAATGAACTCTATTCATTACGGGATAAATTCTCGTCTGTCCGGTTCATACGCTGTGCAAGAGATGTAACGGCTTGATTGATCAACAACAAATATGGTCATATCCTTTTATTTAAAGATTGATAATAACCGGCCCCGGAATGTCGATTGGATGAACAATTGTGGCAAAGAGTAATCGGACTAGATTACTTTCCGTAAGCATCGGAGCGTTATCCGCTTTGAAAAGATTCCCATTCCTTTTCTGCTTATATATTGTGATATGAAAGGGTCATCTAGGTATAAATGGGGCATTATGTGAACAGCACAGTCTATATAAATTTAAGTAGATTAAAAACAGAATGAGTCACAGGAACGAATCGCGAGGAACTCCACAGATAACCCTTGTCCGATATGATTCATTGCTATTTATTACCATATTTTGCCTTCTATTACTGAGCTACCAAATTATCTAGCTAGTATATTATCATTAATACTGTGGGCCAAAGGTGTGCAAGCAAGTTGGTGCAAAACTTTAACCAACACCCCTTGAAAGTCCCAATGTAACTAATGGATCCCAAATGTCTAACAGTTCATTTGGTGAGGCAGGAGCATTAGCACAGAAAACAATGCTGCGATTTGTTCAATAAATAATGTTTTATATGAGTTTGTCTCTTACAAGTTTTGCAATTATTTTACTTACCTGGGATGTCAGGCCGACTGGCCGGTAATTTGCTAGCTTCTCACAATTGGCTTTTTAAAATCCTTGACGGCGCACAAACATCTGAGAGAATAACCTGAATACAAAATCTGGTCAATTGCTGCACCAAAGCTATAACGGGAATTGCTTCACGCACTGTGCGCTGGCCAAATATAACAATGCAGAAATAAATCCCTTGCTGCAATTGCTTCGGCGTAGGGTGCAAGGTATCATAAGCAATAAGCTCATGGAACGTAAATCGTAGTAGCCTGGATTTACCTCGATATTTATGGTATGACCAATCCGAGAAGATTACTAGAAATAATCCAGATCGGAGAATCCTTGACCTGAACCAGCGCACCATGAACATAACATTTGGGTTAATTGTCGTGCGCTTTCCCAAAATCGCTATTGGGCTCATAAAGCCGACTGTATTATCCAAAACCCAACCTTAAAGAGTAAAAAAAAAATAGAATTCGATTTATTACTTCTGGGCACCACCGCAGCTTTTAGAAACGAGTTCAGAAGATATATCATCGCTATTTTAGCTCTGAAAGTGCCCAATGTACGTTTATTGTGCAAAACATCATCAGTACCACTAATCATCATGCCTCGGCCCGGAAACCTTGAATATGCATATGCATCGATCGTCACCAATGCACGATCAAGCAGGTTTGCATTAGTTTGATAATATCGTCAATCAACTGATGACATTTCTATCCCCTAAATAATAAAGAACAACGAGACGTTAAAACTAGGATGACAATAATCGGCAGTTTTGTGTTCGCCTGACAAAAAATCATTTAAGTATGCCAACAATTTAACATGTCACATGATTTGTAAACGCTCGGTACATTAGGAATTCAATTAACTAATCCAGCAGAGATCATATTACAATCAGTTCATAGTGGTTTATTTATAGAATGATCGTGAGTGTCGTACTTATTTTGCTGGTGCATTTTCAGGTAGAGCTTAGGAGGATACATCATTTACAGAGCATATCAATGTCCAAGCTTGGCCAAGAAACGACTCGCTGAAAAATATGCAAGTGGATAGCATAATAATGGCACTGCATCTAATGGGTGAAGTTGCTCTTTTATCATATCTCTTTGAAAGGATAGAATGGAGATTGTACAAAGTTATTCTAAGCCTTCATTTTGAAAAAAACCAAATAACGGGTGATAGATCAAAGCTCTAACAAAAGCAAACTCTAGATGTTGCATTATCTAGTACTGCAGCTTCTTAAAACGAGATGTTTGTATTTTCATGCATGCATATAAAAATATCACTGCTTGACATAATATCGAGACTATTTTCCGGTTCAATATGATATTGCAGCTTCGGCGTGCATGAATCGCGACAATGATGCCGAAGATGTTCACTTAATGCATAAATTATTACTCACGGCAGAATGATCATGTATGGCCCCGCGGACAGAAAATACGTAATTCTGAGCACATCTGGGAACCCTGCTCTTCTACCGCAATGCATCCATACATTATTTTACCACCGTACATTTATCTCTGTCTGGCTCAGTTTGTGTCCTAAATCCACAATAAGCGAAATGTCTTTTATGTGCATCAGACATGAACTAAACGAAGAAAGTCATATATCAATCTCGTTAGCATGCTTAATCTACAAATGCAGACTAATGTCTGAGGAGCACTATCCCATACACATATATTCAATGACTCTCGAAGAAGTGAAGCATGCATTTGCACGTGATTTGTTCTTTGATCACGGTCCGACCATATCAGGTTAGTGCGATAGTACTTGAGCAGCAGTGTGCATAAGCCTAGCGTACCACAATTTCCACTCGGCTATGAAAAATCCCTTGAGCACGCACAATATCAAAGTAATATTTTGTCCAACTTCAACATTGTAGAATATTTGTTGAATCGAAGCAAATATTTACATTTCACGAAAATGGTTGTCAATTTTGCAGAATACTGTTTTATTTTTCTTAGTTTTTGGATAGCAATTAGCTTCTGACGCTGATGAATAAACATGAAATAAGTGTGAAATAGCATTTCATACAGTTGTGCGAGCTGGATCATTGTGGTGCATGGCGTACGTAAAGCAACAATGCACACAACCTCATAAGTAACGAGATAAATATATATTTATT
Organism: Urechis unicinctus; assembly: GCA_034190875.2. NCBI lineage: Eukaryota > Metazoa > Annelida > Polychaeta > Xenopneusta > Urechidae > Urechis > Urechis unicinctus. The sequence goes on from CM067356.1 coordinate 67,597,705, forward strand.
GGGTAAGGTAAATATGCATAATATATACAATGCGTCCCAATCAGTCCGTATTTATTACGAACTGCACATCATTGCATGTTGCATATGAATTAAATTTAATGCATTGAAAAGATAAAGTCGCCATTGAATGTTTACAAGCAAACCCAACCAAAGATCACGCATGAATTTTAGAAAAATGTGATTATTTATAAACTTAAGTACTGGAATACAAGTTGCTGCGCATAGGTCTACATATGAATTGTCATTGCACGGCCCAAATCGTTTGAGCATTGTAAATTGTAACCAATTAAGGACCTCGGTCGCTTAATTTCACTCCGGGTCATCATGGACATGACAGGCAGGCATTTGATTAATTCTGAAATTGTACTGCCTTTCCATTGTTGAGCACTAACCGCCGATCTTCAATGAAGTGACCCCCGAACCTGAGTAACTCTGACGATATTGTTAGTGGCAACTGCATGTATGTACAATTAATTATACAGTCGCTGTATTTATGCACTAACGATGATCAGGAAATACCAAGATGAGCATCAAAATACGAAAAGCTTGTTTAGCACAAGTATGACCTAAGTAGTATGATACAAATAACAATCACTGATTCGTTGCAACACATTAAGGAAGCTTGATGTTGTCAATATTCCGGACGTGTGGACCATTGCTTGGCATGATTATCTTTGAATCCCAACCCTTAACGCACGGCTGCTCCCTAATAACAGTAATCCGTCATTTAACCATGCTGAAGTAACATGATGCATGTGAAATGACAGCCATTTTTATTTGTATGCACTACCTAAGCATCAACGGGGGTATAAGTATTCAGCTTCGTAATTGAAATCGTGCCCTTAAAGCGCCTCTCGAGAATTTGGATGCTTGTGATAGCAAAGATTGTTTAGCCATGTATCGTGCCTCATTTACGATAACACTACATCGAAGTTGTATCTCAAACCAACGTCTAAATATGCCCGCCCTGAAGCTTTGGCTGACCATCATGCACTATTTATTGATCATCTTCATTTATGACACCCTTGGGTCTGATGTAAGCCGCACTATTTATTCCAATGGCTCTGCATTGCCATGTCGAGTAGTTTGGTTCTGCGTCGATGATGCTGGCATTTTCCTCCTTGTTTGAATTGCCTACATGAATGAACAATGTATCTAGTGTATAACAGAAGCAAATTTAAATTTTAAAAGATTTAGCTCAGACAGGGAACAAAAAACACATTCGAGGCAACATTTGCCAGTTGTTTTGTACTTTATTTATTTATTTATCCATTATTCAACCCAGCAATTCTACATATTTATACTAACAACACGTAAATTATCATTGCCCATTGTACAGGTTTACCATTGAATAATGTGATGTTTAAAAAGTGACACGGCGTTGGATCTCAAGGCAAATGAATATAAATCAAATCAACCCCTGGGAGTTGACTTCCAAGGTTCTGACAAATTGTGCTGCAATAGTTTCTTCTAGCCCTTTAAAAAAATCATCACTTAGAGCTCAGCAAATATTCAACGAATTGTTTGATGATATTTCCATTGGAGATCTGTCAAGAAAGAGACTTGACTTCAAGTAGCCAAGCGAGCCATGTTATGCGTTAGCTTTTAAAGGAAGGCATACATAATTCGATTTCAACCTTGAACTGCGTGATTTGATTACTGGACTTCATACATGTATGATGTAATCTCCTATGTTTACCTGCTTCACGCATTTATCACTAGCTCAGCATGTAGTACCATTATTCGCTTTAACGATCTTTGTTTAATCGTAACTGTACCTTTACGGGCTAAAACATGATGATTTAAATGGTGATAAACAACGGTAATGTAAGGTTAAGTGATATTATATGATGTCAGGCGTCATTGTGAGATATCATATATATTACCAAGACTTACAAGAAGGACTCTGGTGAGGTTCGGTGCAAATTATGGCAAACTAGGTACAACAATGACTCTGTCGAGAAATCACTGGTTTGAGGCTTTTACATTGCATTAGTAAAGGATTTGGTTGAGGGACGATTGCGATGTCATAAGTCTTATGTGGATGGCAGTCTGGTTTTTGTTGCTGTTAATGCTTATTTGTCGTGTCAATCGTTGTGCTCATGAAATATAAAAAGCTGTCTGCACATTTTTACAGGTGCTTTGGCTTCCTTGTTGCATTGAATATCTGAGTAATTATATGGATATGACAAACGATGCTATAATGCGCTTTGGTAAAAGGCTCACATCAAGCTAAATACTGATGGTTATTTTCCATGTAAGCACCGGGTACAACAGAAATTGATTATCCTGTATGGATATCAATAAATACAATCTCAGACGCCGTCAGATTGCCTAATGGTGCGCTGCAATATCATAGTTAGATTAAACCAGACGCGACGAGCATGGTAACAGCATTGATGCCACATTTGTCACACAAAATTGCGCCTAAAGCGACTATTTAACGCCTCGTATAGACACATGACAGTGAAGGGATTCTCTTATCAGTGTATATATCCTGAACTTCGTCCGACAGTGTGGATCTTCCATACTAATTTAGCATGTCAGTGTGAACTCTCACTGAATTTGTCGATCGATGCGAGATAGAGAATGAATCACGCCGCGGCTTATAGTGACCAATTGTGCTGCTTTGCACATATCTATACTCACCACAATGATATCTAATCTGCATATCGATCTGTGATACTTGACTGATATACCAACGTATAAAAAAGAGGCAACTGGATCTTTTGACAGGGCAGCGAGCGAGTGTTCTGGTAGCATTATTATCTCGTTGTCAATTACCGTGTGCTTAAATAATTATAACATTTGCTGTTTACTTCGCGTAAACATCGGTCATTCATTTAGGAGACTATGGGAAACGCGATTAGTTTTACTATCGTTCATGACGTTAGTGTCTTTGAGATGTTTTACCTTAGTTAGTCATGTTGACTTATGCAGCCTAATATGAACCAGTTCATTTCGCAACATATTAGAGGCTAGATCATGGACTGCGTAATTTTGGTGTTGGCATAATATCAGTCTAAGACTTAGAGAACACAGAAGACATTTAAAGACAACATATATGAGTGATATCTTATACATTTGCTTTATCAATAATATGAAAAACTTAAAGCTTTATGGTATAGTTTTAAATATAGTGCGAACCAATGGCACAAATGTGCACAGTAAAAGTATTGCTATATTTGCAGTTATGCTGAAAACAAATGCAAAAGTAAAAAGGGGGATCCCTTTCAAAGTTTATTCAATAACAGGGAACAGCTGCTTAATTCAACACTAGACGTTTTTTCGTGTTACTGTCTTTGGCATTACAAGTTTAACAGGATGTCATATTGCCTTCAGCCATGAGATACCTACCTCAGATTATTTTCAATATTTCATATGATGCATATTTTTGATACCTCACAGCTTGATTATTTAATTCGTTGAGCATTGTAATTGAATCCATAACTGTTACGAGTGCTTATGGCCATATGTTTATCGATTATTGGTAATATAGAAAATTAGTTGGTGTTTATAATCATTAAATACATCGAAATGGTAAGTGGAACTTTACATCCAATGATGTTTTCGGATATCAAACCCACGAGCGTTTCGAATATTTATCGGTTGTTCTATCTATGAAGCTTCAAGTGCGTAACACCATATTTGACGGCACACTTGTTTGTCAATAATGTGATGCACTCTATTCCAGACCGCTAATGGCACATGATCGAATTATCACATTATATAGTGGTCCAGAAGAACAATTTTTTTTCACCTGGAAAATATATCAACATATTGTATTGCTGGTCAATAAAGCACGTTTGATAGATTTACTACATTTAAATATATCAAATGCGGGAATATATTCTAGATACATAGACAAACGCGATTGGCAATTTGTACAATCGAATCATATGTATATATATATGTGTCAGTATCCGATCCGCTGTGGATTTTCTTATAAGCGCGCCTGATCGGGCAAGTGCAATATTTTTCAAACCGAGGTCTACGCCCAGGTTCGTCAATAATTTGTAAAATTTGTAAGGTACTGCTTATCATTGGTCAACGCGCAGCAATGAACGCTAGATGACGTCATTTACGTGTTTATAGCTCGATTTGCATTTAGTATCAACCAGCCAGTTACGGTCAAATAATTGCCACCAAGAGATTGAACATGTGTAATACAAATTTGTAACACCCAGTCGGACGACAGTGTTAGCTGGGTGTAAGAGACAGAGCAGATGTAATCTGATCCGTCACGACTAAAACCAACAGCTATTCGCAATGAGAAACACCTTATTCGAGCCTTGCGACGCGAATAAACTGAGCGTCACCGTTAAGCCAGTGAATGTAGTCGCCCCGCTGTTTACTCGGCTACCTATGACGATGGGTTCTTCCGGTGTCAACTGTCTACCTTGCGCTTGTCGAAACCATGAACTCCATATATAAGCAGCGTATCTACTGCCGAGTTTCACTCCATCTCAGTGATCGAATAAAATGCCGAAGTTATGGAAGCAGCAGACTTCCAATAGCAGCAGTTCCTAGCTCACTGGGAAGAGATGTTCGAATGGGTTGAGGCTAATGTACAGGGTTACCGGTTGTGGAACTTGTTATGGGTTTATTAAATATCAAGAGTGTTATACAAAGGTTGTTATACAAGAATGAATAATGAGTTATATCACTGTTCTGCTGCGGTGGAATCATTCTCCTATAAGACATCATGCAATAACCACCCTTTCGCCAATATCTTTTCCTGAGCAACAATGGTGTTATTGTATGGTATTGTCCAATTTTAAATTACCAATAACGAACCATACATTTATCAGAATGTTTTGTATGTTTGGAACAATAAGCGCAATGGCATAACCCCATAATCAACTTGTTCTTCATTTCCACAATCCTCAATTGCTCAGTTGTGTATTTCGACATATAATTGCGCAAAGACAATAATATTTGACTTTGCAGCAGAGTGAATAGCTTTGATCCTGTTATTATGTCTATTCACAATATAAGGGTTATATATTCGGACAATCGGAAATGCAGCATCACAATGCAAAATGCACAGAAGCATTATTCATCATGCCATGCATAGTAACGTATGTGATTCTGCAATAACAGTATAAACACTCATGTTCAACCATGCAACTCTAATTTGATGTCAACAATTTTGCACAATGGTTATTGCAAGGTGAATATGCGCATTGACGATATCTCTCTCAGTGCGTCTATCCCTACTAATGACTAAGCCATATCGTTATTTTGGGCGAGGTGATTAGCTTATGTGAGCAGCGACTGTTGATTCCGAATCAATGAAAGAGACGCATTAAATTCTTAATTGCTCAGTTAATGGAATAGACATTGTGACATCTATGCCTAATGACGACTATTCTTTTATCATACTATGAAATAAAGTTTAAACGAAGATAGGACAGATAACAGGTGACATCATGTTTCCGACCATTGTATGCTGCTTAATAGTAAAGTGTGGATATGATGTTGCATATGCACGTACCGGCTAACAAAGCATTAAAGGTATTCAGTAATAGTTGAGGTAGTGTCCTCGCAAATGAATGTAAGTGCAAATCGTCAAGCCGCACAAAGTGCTACATGTTTTCAATACTAAGCTGCGTATAACAGAGTTGCATAACCCAAATCAAAGCATTTGCTGTTGTCACTTACGGCCCTTGTGGTGAAACTAAGCGCTTAGCCAACGATTTGGAATTGTTTTGTAAATACGGGTAACAGAGCCGCCTCCTTGTTTATCACCTAATTGCTAGGGGGTTTTGGGGCGCGTTCTGCTGTCTGATCCCTGGTATTTTGCAAAGTTGCTGGAAAGCATATTATCCATGGGCGAGAGGCTACGTATCACGTCGTCGAGGAACATCTGTCTGCACTTAATGTCGTCTTCCCGCTGTCGTATGCGAATAGAGCAAATTTCCTCTGGAAAGCGATGCAAGTCATGTGAGTCGATTGCCAACAAGGGTATCTTATCTGCAGTTTTCAGCGGTGTAGTTCCGTCATTTTGTCACTAATGATGACCTCTTCAGACTTGGCTGAGGACGGCTTTTCAAGAATGTATTTATCTATCTGTAGCTCCTCCAGAGGAACGGAAACCAGTATAGTTCAACTTTTACGCCCCATAAAGTAGTAAAGACATTTATCGATGGTAAACAATCGGATATTTAATTGAATACGTAATTACAAACGGGGTAAGGGAAAGTATAAAAATGTAACACAAATGGTCCTTAACGATACAGATCTAATAACGTCCCTGCTGCAACCATAAGTGGCCATATAGCATCGCAGCACCTTCATACCTGTACGTGTTCCTGATTGCTAAATCAGAAGGGAGATGGTTGATCCTGATATTCAAACACATCTGGAATTACTATAAATATATACTGCAAAGGCTGCAGTTTTGGACCGATCTTCGTGAGCAACGATTTCGTTTGTATGAAAATTCATCCATCAACCCCAGTAGTAAACCAATCCAATATGCTTCTTGAAAATATCAAGGCTAGTAGACGTGACCCATGTTTGCTATTCTACACCGACACAAACCTAATCATTGTTCCGATTTCTGCGGCTGTGGCGATTCATCCGACAACGTTTATGTTGAAAATGGTATTGGTACCATAAAGAATTGTAACTCTGTGATAGCAGATACGATTGGCTTTTAATAGTATGGTCTAACACCTGTCCATCTAAATTCGGTGAGCATGGCATATTCAGTTGGTTGTTACTGCGTTACAAACGACTAGTAACGTAACTTGTGGTGGAGCTTTTGCAGTTGTCATAAGCGCATTTTTAGGTCCTCAAAATGCACAAGATACAACTAAACGTTGACGAGCACCATTCTAGCAGGTACATAGCTCATAACACACTCGTTATTGTGAATATTCATTGCGCACTTTTGCTTCGAAGCGTGCGCGTGACATCATTTAGAAATGAAAAAATCACAGGCTACTATGTCTTTTGTGTGGGTAAACAGCCTTCACCTGTCTGAGCCAGCCGTCTTCAACTGTCAGCATCAGAATAATCCGCGTAACGAGACCACTCAGTGTTTGCCCAAATCAAGTATTCTCGCATTAATTGTGGTAATAAGTAATCTATTTATATGCCAATGCATGTGTATTGTTTGGTTGTGTTTTGAACGACAACTTTATAATACCCCAGTCTGCTGATAAACTTTCATGGGCGACTTCGTTTCTGCATTGCGCGTACTTCAAATCATATTTAAGGCAAATTTACGTACTATCAATTAATAGCCAAATAATTTCTTAGCATCCATCTAGAGATATTTATCATATATATTCACCTGAACCTGCTACATTGTTTAGCAAGTGGTGTATGCAGGATTGCATTGAGCACATCACGCACGGCACGTGCATCTAAATAATACAGCTTGTAAAATGGTATGGAATAGAATGTCAAGCGTAAAACTGTTATCATCCGCACATTGACTGGTTCATATGCTAAACCCATTCCACAGACTTTGAAGTCAGGCAGTTAATGTCAGTTGCTTCTATGAGACGTCAAATTACGCGAATGCAAAATGCTGGGAAAAGGCTATGGGCTGTACATTTGGAAAAACACGGACTATGCATGCTGCTGCAATCACTCACGTACTATCGTACTACTCAGTTTGGGCCGAGCTGTAATCTAACTTCATGTGCAAGACCACATTAATAACTGCCCTCTAAAGCACTTGCAACTAACGACCAAACTAACTAAAACTCTACATGCCGCAAAAAAAGCTGATATGAATAGCTCTGTTGGGTTATCCAGTAAGAAAACAAGTAGCATACTCGCCCACCAACCATTGATATGCAAGTATCATAATTCGATTTATACTAAATACTCGGAATGTTTACAGTTCAGCATTACCAACTTAATATTGTAAGTCGATATTAGAGCTTAAGGTTTCATTAACTGCAGCTGTAAACTGATAAAATGTTGCATTAAGAAAGCCGTATGTCAAACCTGCCCCAACGACCGAATCGACTAATTCAAGGTTCACTGGGTGGCTACATATATAACGATTTGATGCCATGGCCATTACAACAGATGCGGTTAGATGCTTTATAAATATAAATCCCGCGATACTAGCACAAAGGCACACACACACACTTGACACCACACACACATACACATTCACACACACACACACACACATATATATATATATATATATATATATATATATATATATCAATATATATCAATATATATATATGTATATATATATATATATATATATTATGTATATATATATATGTATGTATATATATATGTTTATATATATATATGTATATATATATATATTATATATATATATGTATATATATATATGTTTTATATATATATATATATATATATATATATATATATATATATATATATATATATATATATATATATATGTTTATATATATATATATAATATTGTTATCGCATAATTGAGCGTTTCTTTGTTTTATTCTGTTCGAGGGATCGAAAAGACATCAGTAGGTCGATGATATATAATGGAGTTGCCACCTCCTTCGACTGTGGTATTGGTGATCGAGGCGTATGCATATCCTGTCCATTACTATTTTGGTCGGTAAAGCAGTTTTCGGATTTGAAGGTCGGTGGGATCGATCTTGTATTTCTAAGAAAATAGCAGCATTGATATATCCGAAAGGTATCTATTGAACTAATTTTTAAAACAGCGACAAAGCATAATTAAATCCAATATATTGGTTTTTCTTTCTATTTGATAATATGTTCAGTGTGCTCAATGGCGTTCGTGTTGGAAAAGTGCTAGACAATTTGCTCACTTTTTAGGTACACGTTTCGCTGGTTTAGTTCAAGGTTTTTCCCATAAAGATTACAACTTGTAAATATCTCGGATTGATGAGGTCATTTATATTGAGCTAAATCAAGGCTACTACATTTGATGTTCCACGAGCATATTTTGCGTAATTACGGCTGTATGAACGCTGTATCGAAGCAATTATTGCAAGGGATTTATTTAAGCAACGTTATTTTGCCACGTCGAAGTGATGGATATTACAACAGATTCATATCTTATTTGAGTACACAATTTCTTGTGTTAGCGTAGTTTGTATATCACGTGACCAGTTAGTGTAGCGTTGTGTCTCATCATCGCATATTTGAATATTTGTTATGTAATCATGGTTGCACGACCATGTGCACTATTATCATGTCCAAACAACCAGAACAAGACTTTGTAAATCCTGACTGTAAAAGTACCATCCGTTCCATATAGAACTAACTATTCCGATTTAGTTTTCGGTATCTAACTCCCTCGACAGGCGACATAAGCTTGTTGCTGTACATTCACTGATTGGTTTCAGCGCGTCTCCAGTGCTAGCCTTATAACCATGCTATTATTAGGCAAATAAAGCCCCAATTTTGTTGTTGGTCACAACTTTCATTTCAATGGCGTATATCGTTATCCGGTATTTAAGGCGATAGTAATGATACCTTTTCGATAAATAGATTTCAAACCTATAGCACGCCGAAACAGGGTGCTGACGGCTTAGACAAAACATTGAGGAAACAACAGTTTGTAATGCATTTCTTCTAATAACTTGACATATACCATATGATTTTGTCTCCATGCAGCCTTCAACATAAGGGTGTTGGTTACATGTTCAATTATAGTGGAGTGGTTGTAGTATGTTTAAATACGAAAACAAATCGTGCTTGTTATTCAGCAAGCACATCGCTGACGCGGGACATTTAGGTCTCTCAAATGGGTTAATTATATCAAATGTCTCCCGCAGTCGATTAATCTGCACGGTCCGTCGAAAGTACAAATATAACTGGTGGCATCAACAAAGTGTGAGTATTCATGCTGTAGTTGTTTTATGTACTGAATGCCGCATAACGCAGAGCGGCTGTGGAGTTTTGCTTGCAATGCACAGCTCATATTCTCGCCAACCTGCCTTATATTCGCAGTGGCAGCTTTCATCATGCTGCAAAAACACTAGGATGGAACGATCGAGATAAATGAACAAGTTATAGGTTTTCCTGAATGTATTGTTTGACATCAAGGTCATTGATTCTACTGCTTTTTAGGGCCCCTACTATCTCACGGTAACAGGATGCGACAATATTTTAAAGTAGGAGTCAATCCTTCCTACCGATATGGCGCGATTTGTCACGATGGTAAGTTAACTGTTTTATACAATGGATGATAGTTTATTTGTTCTGTATAACACTAAATTATTAGTGGTTTGTAAACAAGTAAGAACTGAAAGAAGTTATGAGGCGGTTTAATATTTTTACCGCATGGCATAAAACCTAATCGATGGACCAGAGTGCATACATTAATGATAAGACATGATTATTGTCAAAGGTGCTTGCCATGCGAAGCGCAGATGTATTATTTCCAACCTCAGACAGAGCCTGTTTCTCTGTGATAACGTTCGTACAAAAGCAGTAGAGTGTGCTGTGTGTAGACGTAACCAAAGCTGTGGTTACCGCGATTCTGAATAAAGACGCCTGCAAGGATTACTGTATTTGAAAAGTGATACATATACAAATTGAAACGATTAAAGTTGCAATCGATACACAGCGGTTGAATATTTGTATTGATTTTGTTGCCAATTATGTGGATTTTTTGCTTTAAAAAAACAATAAAGCATTTTATAACATAGGTGGATTCTAGTATTAAAGCACTTATAAAGTCTTCACTCAATGCCGCCTACCATGGGAGTTGCTGCAGAATTAGTTCGAGATTTTGTGTATTCGCCATCGACAATGAGATGAGCTACACCTACACAATTATAATTGACCATAATAAAATGTTAATTTTGCAAATTATTCATTTGTGATAACAGACTACTTTTGTATTGGTCTTGCTAGCTTCCATGCATACAGTGACGGCTTGTATGCTAACGAATAATACAACGACGAAATTGCGTGTCGTCCTTACATCTTGCTAACAAGGTCATTACATTCAGAGTTCTTGTCGTCAAGGGGTAGGTTTACGTTTGTGCCACCATTATCCAGCGGTAATTACTTTCAGAAGTTGATTGCTAACGATCAACCCAATATTTAGCTTTTTGGCTGCGTCTACAGGGTGCATTATAGCATAAAATAAACAAATTCCTTGTCTACTTCAATGATAATTCTTGTAAAACAATTATCATGCTGCTCACATCGTTATGTGTTCTTTGTTCCAATTTGCGCCAGCGAGGTGTTTTTAGTGCTGCACAAGAAAGCAATCAATGTGTGCGTAAGAGCGAAGGGGCGAAAACGTTTTGTCGGTATCATAATTGCGTTGACTGAGTGGCATAGAATTAAATATATATCCGCCAATACAGCTACTGGGTATATAACACATGTCAGATAATAGCATGGTTTCAACAACTTGCAAAAGTAGTTAATCAACGTTGCATACTGCGCGATTTCATTTGTATAAAAACTAAGCCTAGACACATCTTATCAGTAGATCTCATCATTTATTGCACGCTGTGACTACGGTAAACTACAACTGAAGATGATGACATGATGATGATAATGATGATGATGATGATGATGATGATGATGATGATGATGATGATGATGATGATGATGATGATGATGATGATGATGATGATGACAATGATGTGTCGGTTTTTAAACACCAACACTTCAATCATTAAATCATTAACCGAATATGCGACTCGTGTTTAATTTAAATAGACGCATTAGCAATATATCTATACGTATTGATGACGAAACCAGATGTGTATTTTAGCGAGTTTATGAGACTTTTTCATGCTGAAACGATGATTAGGAAACCATCAAAGAAACGGATGAGTTGCAAAATTACTTTGCTAATGCGACAGCATCTGTCCGATATGTGTCCTTTATACTCATTGAAGTCTAAACTTTGATCGTTCGATGAGATACGGTATAAAAACAGAGAGGACAATCAGCAGTCTATATCATTAATACGACCAGTGTATGCTGCTATACAGTCAATGTAGATGGTGATGATACTTTTTTATGTTGATATGACGGTTCCAGCAATTAATCAGTTTTGAAAGCACCATGTGCACCTATCGGCTCACAAAACAATAAATCTGTTCGGCTATTTTCTTTGTAATGAAAAGTAAATGCAAATCATTAAATCATAAAATCTTCAACAACATGTTTCATGTAGCGAATTTTATTAAAAAGATTTGCAGCACCCGAAACTTGGTCTAAGCTGTCTTTATTTGCAGTCACAATCACTTCATTAGTAGGTGCAAGGAACTGAAGCCTTGATTCGCATCCTACTGCTTGGACGTCAATGTAAGGCCGGCTGGTATCATGCGCAGGTGCTAGTCGCTGATTATCTGTGGGCGTCTGTCCATTATGTCGTCAACCCGCTCAGTTATTTAAATAGAGCACGTTTCTTCAGGTATAGTTATGTGGCAATGATGCAGCTGCACGATATTTAACGCAGTCATTGCGTCGCCGATGATGCCATCTTCTTCTTCTTCAGACTTCGCTGGCCAGTCACGTGTTCCAATGGTCAGTTACAGAAAACTCTTGTCGCCGATATTTAGAACCAAAGTTCATGTGCGTGTAAAAGTACGATTGTGATCGGATATGCTGAATAGATGGTGAATATGTGCATTTACTAATAGATAATTGAATGAACAAATAGTGTGTTACACCGCTGTCCAGTCGACCCAATGGACGACATGAACAAAGGATTTACAAAGAACGATAAACTGTTGACAATATGCTATATACAATACATATCTTCTTTTTAATCGCGCATCTGCGAATTGCGTAGATTTTTTATTAGAACTATTGAAAAACAGTATGATTCTATTTGTTTGGTAAGCGGTAACATCGAGCATTACTACGCAAATGAGTAACGCAAGATGCTTGCTTCCTTTCCCCACTAGGCAGTCATTAAGAAGTGAAGTAATGATAATCAATGAAATATTTGATTGAATATGCAAATGCATGCAAGCAAAGGAGAAGTATAAATGTAACATGTTTGTTCCTAAACGACATAAAGCTAATAACATGAGATACAATTTTGTACCTTCCATGCAGAACTTTCATACTTGTTCATTTGTCTGATTGCTTAATCTTGAAATCATCAGATGGTCGAGTAATCCTGTAAAACACACGCATATCGAATAGCCACAACACTTGCACTAACTTGTCTGACCCATCCGCGTTAACATGACTAGTAAGCCTTTCTAATTACACAATGCATGTGCTACGTCAATAGCTTACAGGCAAAACGTAGATCTGATTATACAGATTTTGAAAGTTATGTACAGTGAAGGCAATCCAGGTCTGGTCTGTTTTAAAATTTTAATCCATCGACCGGCCTGACATTCTGATAGTTTCATCTCTGTTTTTCAGCCATTTGGTTTGAGCACGCCCTTATTACTGGGTGGTAAATGTTTTGCGATCTCGGCCCATGCAGCTCAATGAGTGGTTTTCTACAAAGTATTTCGCTTGCAAAACGGATTATACTCAGGAGGAGTATAATGGATCAGGCATCCCTGCTAAGACACCGACAGGGTTATGAACTCATGGGATAATTGTTTACCGAAATTTGCTTTAATTGGTAAAGCAAGCCAGTCGGGGATGAGAACTTATTTTGACGTGTTAACAAGACGTGTCAATTAAGGATTTGGTGCTGACTTCGTTTAAATTGCTCACTATATGAAGATAACATTATGTGTTGATTAAGTGATTGCCACGAAGTATATATGTACCCGATATTCACAGCAATAGTAATGATATCATTCTGATTATTTGATTTCAAACCGTATAGCTGTAAGTCAGTGACGTCAAGAAAGGCTTCAACAAAATCCTGAGTTTGTTGTGCATATCTTTTGATGATCTTATACATGCATTGGCATATCAATTTGTCCCAATGAAGCCTTATACAAAATGATTCGGTTACCATATGTTGGGTTGTAAGCGAATAAAACTTGCCAACAAAACGTATCCAGTAAGCACAATGTTGACGTGGGTCGTTTGTGTCTTTGAGACTCATTTACGTGATGTGTATGGCCTATCATGGGGTTATAATTACTTAACAGTGGTTGCTAAATATAACATATACCTGTTGGCCGATTTGGAAACCTTGTACCTCGACAATCAATCAATCATTTTTTAACAATCTTCCCCTACGCTCTTCAGACTACACTGGATTAATAACATCGGTTTAATCGCAACGAATTCATTACCGTGTTGTTTAGTTACATCTTTTGACCAATCAAGCGTCCCATGGGCGTTATCATTACCTATGGCGGCTATAAAGTATCAGTTAGTAAAGCAAGTTAAGCTCTGCGCAAAGACTTTTGGACATATCACCGTCACTCATGCATGAAATTACAAGACTCGAACATAAAAGCGTTTAACATGAAATGTGGTACAATTCTTGCAAGGAGCTGAAGTTAACACAAGAGCACGTTAAGTCGGAAGTACAAATATAACATCGACCTTAACGCAAAATGTACAACTTGGAATGTTCCTGCTTGATGGATTATTTGGTTATCCTTAGATTGTACATTATAAGATGTTCAATATCATTGCAAGTCACATCAACGTTGAAATAGAGCCGTTTACAGTGATTACAGTTTTAATTGAAAGCAATAAAAAATAGAAACGCATTTGCCTCAAATGTGATTATTTTTAAGCATAATTAATACGCGATAATCGGATACAATGGCTGACACACTTGGACGGACCTCGTTTAACGGATTGATCTGATGTTTTTGTGCCTATTAACACGAGGTTTATAATTATAGGCTTAGAGACACAATATGTTCACCCATACAACCAGCAGGATTTTCAAGGCGCCAATCTGTCGTCGTTTTATTTCTGAACAATGCCAAAGTGCGCAATGAATGATAACAATAATGAGTGTGTTGTGAACTCTCTGCTTACTCGGAGTATTAGTTTGGTTTGAGGTATATTGTGCAATTCAATTCCTTTATACTGCCCTTATTGTAATTATCAGGAACCATGAAAAGTTACGTTCCTGGTCATTTGCAAGCTTTAACCCATTTTCAATAAACCTGCCAAGCTTCTGAGAAATCATACACCAAAGAAAATCCCGTCCTAATTTTTATGTTAATTAATATATTAATTCAAGAGCCAGATTGGATTGGTTACCTCATGGGGTAAATGGATACATTTGCAACAAAGCGAAATCGTTCTTCACGAGGATGTGTAAACAACTGCAGTACATACAATGGATACTTCTCGTTGTTTAAGATACGTTTGCAAACGAGAATTACTCGACCTTCTGATGAATCTGAGATATTAGAATCGACAGACTAATAAACAAGTATGCATATGTGAAACAAAATGGCCACTTTTAATTGCAAATGGGATGTTCCGTTATCGTTTAGGACCCTGCATGATATTTGATAGTTCATTTAATATTTGATTGTTCACAATCATTTAGTTTTCTATGTGATTTTATGGGGCTGCAGGCAGTAAGTAATGATATTTGGCATCCCCATATTGTATGGTTATGCATGATGCTATCTACTGAAAAGCGAACAGAGCCTCATTGTTCTTTTGTTAGACTTGTCAACAAGCGATTAAAAGGATACTTTACATTTGTTTATGCGAACAGGGAGGCGACATAAAGAACAGACTGAAGTCGCTCGATAACGCGATGAACAGAATCTCGCTCATAGATAATTGGCTACCGGCATCGTTTAATATCCAAAAGTCACACACTAACGTCACACGAAGCAGAACGCAAATCAACTCTTACGTTTCTCATCCCTATCAATGAGGTAACGCTCAAGCAGGCGAATCAGACGAAGTGACCCCATATTGTTTGATCTCAACGCTTCGTACCACCCGAGGGGTGGCAAATAAAGACACCACATGGTTAGGATATATGAAGTTCTACTGTTCAAAATATGTTGTTGTAGTTTTTAAGGCTTACTGATTTGCATTTATCTTGGCGAGGGCACTTCCTTGACCAAAAAACATTGTTTGTTGAACAGCTTTAATTTCATTTTAAGCCGATAGGAGCATGTTGTGCTTTGTAAACAGAATGTTTGCTGGAACCGCCATTCAAATGCAAGTTCATGTCCTAACTATCAATATTGACGACGTAACAGCATACAATGGTCGTATTAACGATGTCAACGGATGATTGGCGTCTGTGCATTTATACCATATCTAAAAATACGATCAAAGACTTGTTTTCAACGAGATGAAGGGACACACGTCTTATAGATGCATGTTGTATAAATAAAGTAATTTCGCAGTTCATTCGTTCCTTTGATGGTTCCTTAATCAGCATTGTTTGCAGCTCGCAACAAAGCTGACTACCTTGCACAAAACAACAATGTTTTCGTCATCAGTATGTTTATATTGAGAGCCGTATTGCTAAAACGCATGATCTCCATTATACACGAATCATGCAATCGTCATCATCATCATCATGATCATCATGATCATGATCATCATCATTATCGTCATCATCATCATCACCACCACCCACGGCAAACAGTTCGCCCACAATTTGTTGCCGCTTACATCATACAGTAAGATACAGTGGGCCGTTTATACCCCGGAACCAGTGGGGGCTTGAACCAAACGAGATATGTATCAACATGCTCAGGTAAAGGTGTTTGCTAAGCTAATCCATTAATGTAGGTTAACGGTTTCGTAAGCTATTTACTCTCTCGAAAATCTCACGTTTCAGGACCTCACCCTGTCATCTTTTCATTTCTAAATAATGCCACACGCCTGATTTGAACCCAATGAGTGCAATGAGTATTAACAATAATCAGTGTTATGAGCTCTTCGCTAGCTCAAAAATTCCTCGTTTTCCAATTTCATGACTTCATTGTGCAATTATTATATTTGGAAAAGCTCCATCAAAAGTAACGTTTTAAGTCATTCGGAATCTATGATTCTACAGCAATCAGATACACCTATATAATCTATTGGATAAGAAAAATAGTTGACTCGTAGCATCGAGATGAACAAAGAAAATAATAGCCTAGTCCTAATATTTAATCGTTCATATGCTATTGACGCGTTTTCTAGTACCACTGCTATTTCCAACATAAATATGGTCATTTAAAACGCCACAAGAGCAACTATCGATGCAACGCTTAGAAATGTGTCTAAGTAGAGTAACAAACATGCGTCACGTCTACTTGCACTAGTCTCAACACGCCGGTTTAATGGATTCAACATAACGTTATGCATTCGAGCAGTAGATTGGGCTGGGCATCTATTGGGGCCAATGGATCAATTGTCATTGTAAGGAATCGTTGTTGGATCGGATAGCAATAACCGTAACACGGGCAATATATATTTTTAGTTATTTAATATGTAATGACGTCAGCTCTTGATTGTCGTCTCTTTTTGTTACAGCATATCTTCAACGAGCTTAAAGTACACTTACTAATGCCTTTTGCATTAGTAAGGTCTTTCACCGTGCATCTATTACCTTCACAGTTCATTGACCATCAAACTTTGTTGCTCGCAAAAGCTGATTACATCGCCCAATATATCATCAAGAGACCGGGAATTAAAATACCAGAATGATAGTTGTGTTACGTGAAATAGTCTGACAAATAGGAGCTTCAGGCAAGTTGTTTGTCTTGGACAATAAGTGTGTAGCCCTGGTTATTGCGCGTCATATGGCAAGTAGCAGGTTCCCGTGGCATTGTGGTATACTGCGTTGCTTTTGGACCCACATGTTGTGGGTTCGATAGCAAGGTACGAAACCCTAACTGGTTCCTCCTGACCGGGATGATCAAGTTCAATGGAGGTCCCATCTCTTAAAGGAGATGCAACCGACACGGTAGCTTAATATCACCGTGCTAGACCTTTGTCCCAGTGGCGTGAGTTGTACAAACCGGTCCGGGCATCGGGTTTGTGCCAAGTTGGCGCTGGTCCTTAAGGGGAGCTGTCCACCCCCATCCATCACCGTCGCGATATCATCTCGTTGTTGAAAGTGACGTTCAACCCCAGTATTACCATTACCTTTCCTTCCATATGTCAAGTATCTATGATAACCATATCTTTAGAATATTTTCAGTGCATGGAGTCATCGCAACACGCCCCTGAAATGTGCTGATAGATAGAGTACAATGTTGAAGACACCTCTCTGGGTGTAGCTATTTCAGTACTGTATGGCTGTGAAAATACGACTTCAACCTTGTTGTTGATTCAATACATGTATACAACTCGCTGATTTAACCAAAATAATGCTCCCACAACAAGGTCAAAAACAATACTTGAAATACAAACTAAATCAAACTGAAATCGATAACCTAACATTTAGTAACCTAGCACTATCCCGTGACCGCGGAAATGGGATTTTCCCTGTAAATGAACATGGTTTTTCTATAATGATTCCAGTAAGTTATCGCAAGCTTTCGCTATGTGCGTAGTCAAATTACTTGTAGCGGCTTAAAGATATATCAAAGAAGCCTGTTAAAACAGGAAATAAATTCAATGACGCAGCAAAATTGAGATGATATCAATGCTGCTGACAGACGGAATAATTAAGAGCACGACAGATTAATGAAGACGCAATAGTAACATCTGAGTAGTAATGGGTTGCATTGCGAGATGAGTTCGTAATTGCGTGTGGCAATGTAGATATACTGGGAATAAAACATCATCAAGGGCGCTGTGCATGTATCTGGCTGATATCCCGCAATGTACTGTTGATGTGTAAAATCATCAGCATACGATAACAACATCACGTGCAAGAGCAGTTGGAGGAAAAATACGAATGTACAATTAGCGCTTGCTGAGTAACCCAAACGGCAAGAACATCACTTGCCAGAGTGAATCATATGATAAAAACTAACAATTTACAATTATTGGAACTAACTAACGTTAGTTGAATAACTCGAAAGGAAACATCACATGCCAAACACTACGAATGATACATTGCTCGAATTATCCAGCTAATTAACGGAGGCAATAATTATTATATGTACAATGGCACAATACTGCATCAACATGATGGTTTCCGTCGTAAGTCATACGATGCTATTCATGTGGCTGACCCATTGCCACTGACAGAAATATACTTCCCATAAAGCCCTTTTCTGCCTTTGCCGGTTGCTATATCTTACTTATGTTTCGTAAACTGGAGGGAATCATAAGAACATTTCATTCCATTCTGATTTAGTTAGTATCATTAGCATATAGAAATGACTGTTATTAGACATCATGGTGAGGTTAACGCTTACATTAGTTAACAATTTGAATATATGCAGTCAAATGATGGCCTCTAATGTCACGGATTGGCAGTAAAAATCAATGACTTTAAAGTTAACGTTGTTTCTGCGTCAAACAATACATTTATGAAAATCAAGCCATTAACTTTAAATGGCAGCATATTCATGACCCAATCGCCTCCGTAAACATTTTTTAATGCTCCAGTCATATCTGTGCCTGTGGCCAGCCGGGAAGTAGAAATCGGCTGGCTTCTTGCTCACGAAACTGTTGATCAAACGTCTCGTGGGTTGCCTTATTGTTGCATCTGTTGAAGAAATCGAGTCTTCTGTTAATAAATAGTGATCTAGATGAAAAACAACCATCAAACTATTATGTGGGCAGAACAGTCTTTGCCGTGTAATACTGAGTCATCAAATTGTCAATCCCGGTATCTCACCGTTGATAATGTTGGCTATAAGTGCGATAGCTACCTTAACTCTAGCGCAAAACTTTATCAAACGTCTTTTGGAAGTCCGAATAGATGTACAGTATCCAAACGACTAACAATACCGTAATATCTTCTATAGCGAATGAAAACACTCATATGTTGAAATTATTCGTGATAACCAGCGAATATTGTAAGGATTCATTACAAATTGGTTTGTACCGCTATTTGACACAGTTTGGAAAAAATTAATCATATTGTACCATGACTTCCACCGGTTTTGGTTAATAATTATTCCACCGTTGATGTCATAGATCTACTCCATTCCGCATAAGCAATACACGTGAATGGGCAGGTTGTGTTACGGCAGTCGTTGCATATTTCTGAGATAATAATGCGTCTCTTGCTCAAATTCTAGTGCATAG
The DNA here is from genome assembly GCA_034190875.2 of Urechis unicinctus. Lineage (NCBI taxonomy): Eukaryota > Metazoa > Annelida > Polychaeta > Xenopneusta > Urechidae > Urechis > Urechis unicinctus. The sequence goes on from CM067356.1 coordinate 67,617,739, forward strand.
CGAATATGTACATATACGGGTATCATTAATATGCATAGTATATGGACAAGGTCACAAAGGAAACAGAAAACCCACGCATTCCAAACATAAAAAAGTTACTTGTTTTCCATGGGTTATTTCTTGATTCATAATTTAATTCCCAACAGCAGACCAAAATTTCAATTACCACTACCCAATGTACACGTTTGCAATTAAATGAAGTGAAGTAAAGTGACTCTACGTGTGACGTGTTGTAGCTAAAATTAAGTTAACGTCCAATATGATCATTCACTGGAAGTGTTATTCCGAGAAACTGCCAAACTGCTTTTGCAATGTTTTTTCTTTGCCCTTTAAAGAACCGCCAATTTGAAGCCACCAAATGCTGAACGAATTTCTGATATTATTTCCCTTAGAGATCTGTGACGAAAATGACCCTCTGACAAATCTTTAGTACCTCTTAAAAAGCGAATATGTGTAAATAAAAAGCATAATATGAAGTAAGTATTTTTTTTTATTTTGGTTGTGCGCGTGTTTTTGCGTCAGTAGTAGCAAAATGATTAAAGTATATGTTTGACGCTCTATCCAACAGCTCTGAGGAAGCCAAGCGAGCTATGTTATGCGATGGCTTTGAAAAGAAGAAGTACATCATTCGATTCTTCTGTTACCTGTAATCAACGGGCGTCAATCAAGCATGATGTAACCTCCCATGATTTGACATGTGTAATTGCTTACCTGATTAACTCTGTTATGTCATCATTCACCATGTGTCCAGCACATTTATCGATTCTGAAGCAGCTTGGATTTTTGTGCCGTGGTTTCGGGATCCCTCATTGATAATATTGCCTAACTAATAATTCATTGTAAAGCCAAGTTTATGGTAATCTATGTCTCATAGTTCGCTCAAACGATTGTTGTTGATTCGTTATTGTACCACTGCAGGCTTAAGTATAATGATATAGAAATAGAGCCATTTGCATTGAATGTTAAAGAATTCTACTGTAAGGTCGAGTAAGATAATAGATCGTGAGATGAAGCGTTACACTAAAACAATTATGCATACGCATGAACTCACATGAGTGAGTCAGTGGATGGTGGAGAAGACGTTTGCACACGCATAGCCATTATTACTAACAGGATCAAAAAGGACTGTCCGATAAAATCTCTAGTAGAGTTATTTGTAACAACGAACCACTCACAGTAAATACGACATTATAATGCGTTCAGCAACTACGGTAGTCGAGTGTCATATTAAGATTTATATCTGGGCCGCTACTCAGGCTTCTGTTGCTGATGGTGCTCATTTCGTATGTCAATTGTGGTGCTAATCGTCAATCAAAAGTGTTTCTGCACGTCGTAACGGGTGCTCTGGGTTCCGCTAAGCATTACAATTTGTAACAATAATAAAGATATGATTTACGATGCTATGAATCGCTTTTGTTAAAACTCTCATTAATCTAAATAAAGAGTGCTTTATCCCAATGCCACCCCGGGCGCAAATAAATTAATTAATTATCTGATGATAGATATCACAAAATACACTTTTAGATTGCTTAGCGGTGTGGTGCAATCTGCTAATGCCTTCGTCCCAGACGCAACGAGCATGAAGACATCTTTGATACAACATTTGGAACATTAAATGACGCTTAATGCGGCGATTTAACGCCTCCTATACAGGCAAAGCTGTGAAGTAATTCTCTTTTCAGTATATATATCTTGACTTCAATCAGACCCTGTGGGTTGTGTGAGCTTTTTTAACATGTCACTGAATTTGTCGAACGATGCGAATTTATTATACCCTAGCCAAAATTGACCAATTGTGCTGTTTTCACAAAATTCATACCCTCAGTATTGATATACAAGATATTTAATCTGTATGTTCTGTGTCTCTGTCTTTCGTTGACGGTCAAACATTTCCCGCCTACTCCGAATGGAAATCAAGATATTCATTCCTAACTAATACTAATAAGGAGATATTCGTTTAGTTTTTAATTTCTCTAAGTGGGATCGTCTATAGGTTTTAACAGGCATTAAATTATTTTCAAAAGACGTTAAAGGAGGTGCAGAATGGCTTGATTATGGGATTATGTCATGGTGCATAGGTGATTCCACTTGACACGTAGCGCTTCGTGTATTGCTCCAAACCTATACAGCAATGTAAAAAGAATCAGGTGTTGATCATAAGTAATAAAACCCATTCTGGTGACCTTGAAATCAATATTAACAAAAATAGCAGTGAATTGTACGATAAACGCAGGATACATGTGATACCAAAATCTAAAATTTACCGATTATTCCAGGAAGCAATGGGGACAACATTTTCCCTCATTAACATCCTTCTTTTCAATGATTGCCTGCTGCATCAGTTGATCAATACATGCTTCAGCTCTCATCTTCAAGTTAACATGTAGAAGATGGATCTAACAAGATGACAGAAAATTACAATTAGTTGATTAGTTATCCAACTAGAATAATATACCTCATGGGCGGATATATGTACATTTACGTAACTAAATTATGATGCCGTATCTACGAATTCGCGCCTTCGTCTTTACACAATCGTTGCTCACATGAAGAGTAAATTGAAGTGGCTATGATTGTGCGACCATCGCATTGTAGTACAACTTAATAAATGTTATCAACTCACTGATTTTGCCGCAAACATTCACCCAAAAGAATGGCAGATACAATTCATAAAATACAACATAAAACCTCGCATTTACCATGTGATTCTACGAGACGCTATGACAAAGCAGTTTGTTGAATATCGAAAGTAAAATGGCTTTTGTAGAGAGCGATTTCGCACAGAGACAATAACTACGTTCTTTGCAAGTAGTGATAAATTTTTGTCGTAAAAATGAACTCTATTCATTACGGGATAAATTCTCGTCTGTCCGGTTCATACGCTGTGCAAGAGATGTAACGGCTTGATTGATCAACAACAAATATGGTCATATCCTTTTATTTAAAGATTGATAATAACCGGCCCCGGAATGTCGATTGGATGAACAATTGTGGCAAAGAATAATCGGACTAGATTACTTTCCGTAAGCATCAGAGCGTTATCCGCTTTGAAAAGATTACCATTCCTTTTCTGCTTATATATTGTGATATGAAAGGGTCATCTAGGTATAAATGGGGCATTATGTGAACAGCACAGTCTATATAAATTTAAGTAGATTAAAAACAGAATGAGTCACAGGAACGAATCGCGAGGAACTGCACAGATAACCCTTGTCCGATATGATTCATTGCTATTTATTACCATATTTGCCTTCTATTACTGAGCTACCAAATTATCTAGCTAATATATTACTATTAATACTGTGGGCCATAGGTGTGCAAGCAAGTTGGTGCAAAACTATAACCAACACCCCTTGAAAGTTCCAATGTAACTAATTGATCCCAAATGTCTAACAGTTCATTTGGTGAGGCAGGAGCATTAGCACAGAAAACAATGCTGCGATTTGTTCAGTAAATAATGTTTTATATGAGTTTGTCTCTTACAAGTTTTGCCATTATTTTACTTACCTGGGATGTCAGGCCGACTGGCCGGTAATTTGCTAGCTTCTCATAATTGGCTTTTTAAAATCCTTGACGGCGCACAAACATCTGAGAGAAAAACCTGAATGCAAAATCTGGTCAATTGCTGCACCAAAGCTATAACGGGAATTGCTTCATGCACTGTGCGCTGGCCAAATATAACAATGCAGAAATAAATCCCTTGCTGCAATTGCTTCGGCGTAGGGTGCAAGGTATCATAAGCAATAAGCTCCTGGAACGTAAATCGTAGTAGCCTGGATTTACCTCGATATTTATGGCATGACCAATCCGAGAAGATTACTAGAAATAATCCAGATGGGTGAATCCTTGACCTGAACCAGCGCACCATGAACATAACATTTGGGTTAATTGTCGTGCGCTTTCCCAAAAGCGCTATTGGGCTTATAAAACCGACTGTATTATCCAAAACCCAACCTTAAAGAGTAAAAAAAAAATAGAATTCGATTTATTACTTCTGGGCACCACCGCAGCTTTTAGAAACGAGTTCAGAAGATATATCATCGCTATTTTAGCTCTGAAAGTGCCCAATGTACGTTTATTGTGCAAAACATCATCAGTACCACTAATCATCATGCCTCAGCCCGGAAACCTTGAATATGCATATGCATCGATCGTCACCAATGCACGATCAAGCAGGTTGGCATTAGTTTGATAATATCGTCAATCAACTGATGACATTTCTATCCCCTAAATAATAAAGAACAACGAGACGTTAAAACTAGGATGACAATAATCGGCAGTTTTGTGTACGCCTGACAAAAAATCATTCAAGTATGCCAACAATTTAACATGCCACATTTGTAAACGCTCGGTACATTAGGAATTCAATTAACTAATCCAGCAGAGCCCATATTACAATCAGTTCATAGTGGTTTATTTGTAGAAAGATCGTAAGTGTCGTACTTATTTTCCTGGTGCATTTTCAGGTAGAGCTTAGGAGGATACATCATTTACAGAGCATATCAATGTCCAAGCTTGGCCAAGAAACGACTCGCTGAAAAATATGCAAGTGGATAGCATAATAATGGCACTGCTCTTTTATCGTGTCTCTTTGAACGGATAGAATGGAGATTGTACAAAGTTATTCTAAGCCTTCATTTTGAAAAAAAAAACAAATAACGGGTGATAGATCAAGCTCTAACAAAAACAAACTGTAGATGATGCATTATCTAGTACTGCAGCTTCTTAAAACGAGATGTTCGTATTTTCATGCATGCATATAAAAATATCACTGCTTGACATAATATCGAGACTATTTTCCGGTTCAATATGATATTGCAGCTTCGGCGTGCATGAATCGCGACAAAGATGCCGATGATGTTCACTAAATGCATAAATTATTACTCACGGCAGAATGATCACGTATGGCCCTGCATACAGAAAATACATAATTCTGAGCACATCTGGGACCCTGCTCTTCTACCGCAATGCATCCAGACATTATTTTACCACCGTACATTTATCTCTGTCTGGCTCAGTTTGTGTCCTAAATCCATAATAAGCGAAATGTCTTTTTATGTGCATCAGACATGAACTAAACGAAGAAAGTCATATATCAATCTCGTTAGCATGCTTAATCTACAAATGCAGACTAATGTCTGAGGAGCACTATCCCATACACATATATTCAATGACTCTCGAAGAAGTGAAGCATGCATTTGCACGTGATTTGTTCTTTGATCACGGTCCGACCATATCAGGTTAGTGCATAGTACTTGAGCTGCAGTGTGCATAAGCCTAGCGTACCACAATTTCCACTCGGCTATGAAAAATCCCTTGAGCAAGCATAATATCAAAGTAATATTGTGTCCAACTTCAACATTGTAGAATATTTGTTGAATCGAAGTAAATATTTACATTTCACGAAAACGATTGTCAATTTTGCAGAATACTGTTTTATTTTTCTTAATTTTTGGATAGCAATTAGCTTCTGACGCTGATGAATAAACATGAAATAAGTGTGAAATAGCATTTCATACAGTTGTGCGAGCTGGATCATTGCGGTGCATGGCGTACGTAAAGCAACCATGCACATAACCTCACAAGTAACGAGATAAATATATATTTATTGGGTAAGGTAAATATGTATAATATATACAATGCGTCCCAATCAGTCCGTATATATTACGAACTGCACATCATTGCATGTTGCATATGAATTAAATTTAATGCATTGAGAAGATAAAGTCGCCATTAAATGTTTACAAGCAAACCCAACCAAAGATCACGCATGAATTTTAGAAAAATGTGATTATTTATAAACTTAAGTACTGGAATACAAGTTGCTGTGCATAGGTCTGCATATGAATTGTCATTGCACGGCCCAAATCGTTTGAGCATTGTAAATTGTAACCAATTAAGGACCTCGATCGCTTAATTTCACTCCGGGTCATCATGGACATGACAGGCAGGCATTTGATTAATTCTGAAATTGTACTGCCTTTCCATTGTTGAGCACTAACCGCCGATCTTCAATGAAGTGACACCCGAACCTGAGTAACTCTGACGATATTGTTAGTGGCAACTGCATGTATGTACAATTAATTGTACAGTCGCTGTATTTATGCACTAACGATGATCAGGAAATACCAAGATGAGCATCAAAATACGAAAAGCTTGTTTAGCACAAGTATGACCTAAGTAGTATGATACAAATAAAAATCACTAATTCGTTGCAACACATTAAGGAAGCTTGATGTTGTCAATATTCCGGACGTAAGGACCATTGCTTGGCATGATTATCTTTGAATCCCAACCCTTAACGCACGGCTGCTCCCTAATAACAGTAATCCGTCATTTAACCATGCTGAAGTAACATGATGCATGTGAAATGACAGCCATTTTTATTTGTATGCACTACCTAAGCATCAACGGGGGTATAAGTATTCAGCTTCGTAATTGAAATCGAGCCCTTAAAGCGCCTCTCGAGAATTTGGATGCTTGTGATAGCAAAGATTGTTTAGCCATGTATCGTGCCTCATTTACGATAACACTACTTCTAAGTTGTATCTCAAACCAACGTCTAAATATGCCCGCCCTGAAGCTTTGGCTGACCATCATGCACTAATTATTGATCATCTTCATTTATGACAACCTTGGGTCTGATGTAAGCCGCACTATTTATTCCAATGGCTCTGCATTGCCATGTCGGGTAGTTTGGTTCTGCGTCGATGATGCTGGCATTTTCCTCCTTGTTTGAATTGCCTACATGAATGAACAATGTATCTAGTGTATAACAGAAGCAAATTTAATTTTTAAAAGATTTAGTTCAGACAGGGAACAAAAAACACATTCGAGGCAACATTTGCCAGTTGTTTTGTACTTTATTTATTTATTTATCCATTATTCAACCCAGCAACTCTACATATCTATACTAACAACACGTAAATTATCATTGCCCATTGTACAGGTTTACCATTGAATAATGTGATGTTAAAAAAGTGACACGGCGTTGGATCTCAAGGCAAATGAATATAAATCAAATCAATCCCTGGGAGTTAACTTCCAAGGTTCTGACAAATTGTGCTGCAATAGTTTCTTCTAGCCCTTTAAAAAATCATCACTTAGAGCTCAGCAAATATTCAACGAATTGTTTGATGATATTTCCATTGGAGATCTGTCAAGAAAGAGACTTGACTTCAAGTAGCCAAGCGAGCCATGTTATGCGTTAGCTTTGAAAGGAAGGCATACATAATTCGATTCAACCTTGAACTGCGTGATTTGATTACTGGGCTTCATACATGTATGATGTAATCTCCTATGTTTACCTGCTTAACGGTATTTTGTCATCATCTACCATGTGCCTAAAACATTTGCTTAAGAGTTGATTTCGTTCCAAGTGCTTTGGTTTGGGAGTTCTTATTGATCGATGTTGTTTAATATTGCCTTAAAAACCAGCTATTCACTCTCAAGCCATGTCGCATTTACTTAGCAATCTTTAACCGAACATATCTAATCTACACAATAAACACCTGCTATCTCAGCGCAAAAAAGTGTATGGTTGTTACTGACAAAATATTTTGCAAAGGGATTATTTCAAACATTCACTGTTGCAATTAACATTTTGCAATTATAATTCACAGCCTAATCCATTGCAAGCACCTCTGTTTGTGGAGTGCTTGCTATTTAACACCAGTAGAAATATCCATTCGCAGCAAATGCTGTAGAAAGCCCTCACGCATTTATCATTCGCTCAGCATGTAGTACCATTATTCGCTTTAACGATCTTTGTTTAATTGTAACTGTACCTTTGCGGGCTAAAACATGATGATTTCAATGGTGATAAACAACGGTAGTGTAAGGTTAAGCGATATTGTATGATGTCAAGCGTCATTGTGAGATATCATATATATTACCAAGACTTACAAGAAGGACTCTGGTGTGGTTCGATGCAAATTATGTCAAACTAGGTACAACAATGACTCTGTCGAGAAATCACTGGTTTGAGGCTTTTACATTGCATTAGTAAAGGATTTGGTTGAGGGACGATTGCGATGTCATAATTCATATGTGGATGGCAGTCTGGTTTTTGTTGCTGTTAATGCTTATTTGTCGTGTCAATTGTGCTGCTCATGAAATATAAAAAGCTGTCTGCATATTTTAATCTGTATGTTCTGTGTCTCTGTCTTTCGTTGACGGTCAAACATTTCCCGCCTACTCCGAATGGAAATCAAGATATTCATTCCTAACTAATACTAATAAGGAGATATTCGTTTAGTTTTTAATTTCTCTAAGTGGGATCGTCTATAGGTTTTAACAGGCATTAAATTATTTTCAAAAGACGTTAAAGGAGGTGCAGAATGGCTTGATTATGGGATTATGTCATTTCAATGATTGCCTGCTGCATCAGTTGATCAATACATGCTTCAGCTCTCATCTTCAAGTTAACATCTAGAAGATGTATCTAACAAGATGACAGATAATTACAATTAGTTGATTAGTTATCCAACTAGAATAATATGTCATGGGCGAATATATGATAACATATTCGTTACCCAAGTATGACTCCGAATCTACGAATTCGCGCCTTCGTCTTTACACAATCGTTGCTCACATGTAGCGTTAAATTGAAGTGGCTATGATTGTGTGCGACCATCGCGTTGTAGTACAGCTAATAAATGTTATCAACTCACTGATTTTGCCGCAAACATTCACCCCAAAGAATGGCAGATACAATTCATAAAATACAACATAAAACCTCGCATTTACCATGTGATTCTAAGAGACGCTATGACAAAGCAGTTTGTTGAATATCGAGAGTAAAATAGCTTTTGTAGAGAGCGATTTCGCACAGAGACAATAACCACGTTCTTTGCAAGTAGTGATAAATTTTTGTCGTAAAAATGAACTCTATTCATTACGGGATAAATTCTCGTCTGTCCGGTTCATACGCTGTGCAAGAGATGTAACGGCTTGATTGATCAACAACAAATATGGTCATATCCTTTTATTCAAGGATTGATAATAACCAGCCCCGGAATGTCGATTGGATGAACAATTGTGGCAAAGAATAATCGGACTAGATTACTTTCCGTAAGCATCGGAGCGTTATCCGCTTTGAAAAGATTCCCATTCCTTTTCTGCTTATATATTGTGATATAAAAGGGTCATCTAGGTATAAATGGGGCATTATGTGAACAGCACAGTGTATATAAATTTAAGTAGATTTAAAACAGAATGAGTCACAGGAACGAATCGCGAGGAACTCCACAAATAACCCTTGTCCGATATGATTCATTGCTATTTATTACCATATTTTGCCTTCTATTACTGAGCTACCAAATTATCTAGCTAGTATATTACCATTAATACTGTGGGCCATAGGTGTGCAAGCAAGTTAGTGCAAAACTTTAACCAACACCCCTTGAAAGTCCCAATGTAACTAATGGATCCCAAATGTCTAACAGTTCATTTGGTGAGGCAGGAGCATTAACACAGAAAACAATGCTGCGATTTGTTCAATAAATAATGTTTTATATGAGTTTGTCTCTGACAAGTTTTGCAATTAATTTGCTTACCTCGGATGTCCGGCCGACTGTCCGGTAATTTGCTAGCTTCTCACAATTGGCTGTTTAAAATCCTTGATGGTCCACAAACATCTGAGAGAATAACCTGAATACAAAATCTGGTCAATTGCTGCACCAAAGCTATAACGGGAATTGCTTCACGCACTATGCGCTGGCCAAATATAACACTGCAGAAATAAATCCATTGCTGCAATTGCTTCGGCGTAGGGTGCAAGGTATCATAAGCAATAAGCTCATGGAACGTAAATCGTAGTAGCCTGGATTTACTTCGATATTTATGGCATGACCAATCCGAGAAGATTACTAGAAATAATCCAGATGGGAGAATCCTTGACCTGAACCAGCGCACCATGAACATAACATTTGGGTTAATTGTCGTGCGCTTTCCCAAAAGCGCTATTGGGCTCATAAAGCCGACTGTATTATCCAAAACCCAACCTTAAAGAGTAAAAAAAAAATAGAATTCGATTTATTACTTCTGGGCACCACCGCAGCTTTTAGAAACGAGTTCAGAAGATATATCATCGCTATTTTAGCTCTGAAAGTGCCCAATGTACGTTTATTGTGCAAAACATCATCAGTACCACTAATCATCATGCCTCAGCCCGGAAACATTGGATATGCATATGCATCGATCGTCACCAATGCACGATCAAGCAGGTTGGCATTAGTTTGATAATATCGTCAATCAACTGATGACATTTCTATCCCCTAAATAATAAAGAACAACGAGACGTTAAAACTAGGATGACAATAATCGGCAGTTTTGTGTACGCCTGACAAAAAATCATTCAAGTATTCCAACAATTTAACATGCCACATTTGTAAACGCTCGGTACATTAGGAATTCAATTAACTAATCCAGCAGAGCCCATATTACAATCAGTTCATAGTGGTTTATTTATAGAAAGATCGTGAGTGTCATACTTATTTTCCTGGTGCATTTTCAGGTAGAGCTTAGGAGGATACATCATTTACAGAGCATATCAATGTCCAAGCTTGGCCCAGAAACGACTCGCTGAAAAATATGCAAGTGGATAGCATAATAAAAGGCACTGCATCTAATGGGTGAAGTTGCTCTTTTATCATGTCTCTTTGAAAGGATAGAATGGAGATTGTACAAAGTTATTCTAAGCCTTCATTTTGAAAAAAAAACAAATAACGGGTGATAGATCAAAGCTCTAACAAAAGCAAACTCTAGATGTTGCATTATCTAATACTGCAGCTTCTTAAAATTTTCATGCATGCATATAAAAATATCACTGCTTGACATAATATCGAGACTATTTTCCGGTTCAATATGATATTGCAGCTTCGACGTGCATGCATCGCGACAAAGATGCCGAAGATGTTCACTAAATGCATGAATTATTACTCACAGCAGAATGATCACGTATGGCCCCGCAGACAGAAAATATGTAATTCTGAGCATATCTGGGGAGCCTGCTCTCCTACCGCAATGCATCCAGACATTATTTTATCCCCGTACATTTATCTCTGTCTGGCTCAGTTTGTGTCCTAAATCCACAATAAGCGAAATGCCGTTTATGTGCATCATACATGAACTAAACGAAGAAAGTCATATATCAATTTCGTTAGCATGCTTTATCTACAAATGCAGACTAATGTATGAGGAGCACCATCCCATACACATATATTCAATGACTCTCGAAGAAGTGAAGCATGCATTTGCACGTGATTTGTTCTTTGATCACGGTCCGACCATATCAGGTTAGTGCGATAGTACTTGAGCTGCAGTGTGCATAAGCCTAGCGTACCACAATTTCCACTCGGCTATGACAAATCCCTTGAGCACGCATAATATCAAAGTAATATTTTGTCCAACTTCAACATTGTAGAATATTTGTTGAATCGAAGCAAATATTTACATTTCACGAAAAGGGTTGTCAATTTTGCAGAATACTGTTTTATTTTTCTTATTTTTTGGATAGCAATTAGCTTCTGACGCTGATGAATAAACATGAAATAAGTGTGAAATAGCATTTCATACAGTTGTGCGAGCTGGATCATTGTGGTGCATGGCGTACGTAAAGCAACAATGCACACAACCTCACAAGTAACGAGATAAATATATATTTATTGGGTAAGGTAAATATGTATAATATATACAATGCGTCCCAATCAGTCCGTATTTATTACGAACTGCACATCATTGCATGTTGCATATGAATTAAATTTAATGCATTGAGAAGATAAAGTCGCCATTGAATGTTTACAAGCAAACCCAACCAAAGATCACGCATGAATTTTAGAAAAATGTGATTATTTATAAACTTAAGTACTGGAATACAAGTTGTTGCGCATAGGTCTACATATGAATTGTCATTGCACGGCCCAAATCGTTTAAGCATTGTAAATTGTAACCAATTATGGACCTCGATCGCTTAATTTCACTCCGGGTCATCATGGACATGACAGGCAGGCATTTGATTAATTCTGAAATTGTACTGCCTTTCCATTGTTGAGCATTAACCGCCGATCTTCAATAAAGTGACCCCCGAACCTGAGTAACTCTGACGATATTGTTAGTGGCAACTGCATGTATGTACAATTAATTGTACAGTCGCTGTATTTATGCACTAACGATGATCAGGAAATACCAAGATGAGCATCAAAATACGAAAAGCTTGTTTAGCACAAGTGTGACCTAAGCAGTATGATACAAATAACAATCACTAATTCGTTGCAACACATTAAGGAAGCTTGATGTTGTCAATATTCCGGACGTGTGGACCATTGCTTGGCATGATTAACTTTGAATCCCAACCCTTAACGCACGGCTGCTCCCTAATAACAGTAATCCGTCATTTAACCATGCTGAAGTAACATGATGCATGTGAAATGACAGCCATTTTTATTTGTATGCACTACTTAAGCATCAACGGGGGTATAAGTATTCAGCTTCGTAATTGAAATCGAGCCCTTAAAGCGCCTCTCGAGAATTTGGATGCTTGTGATAGCAAAGATTGTTTAGCCATGTATCGTGCCTCATTTACGATAACACTACTTCTAAGTTGTATCTCAAACCAACGTCTAAATATGCCCGCCCTTAAGCTGTGGCTGACCATCATGCACTAAGTATTGATCATCTTCATTTATGACAACCTTGGGTCTGATGTAAGCCGCACTATTTATTCCAATGGCTCTGCATTGCCATGTCGGGTAGTTTGGTTCTGCGTCGATGATGCTGGCATTTTCCTCCTTGTTTGAATTGCCTACATGAATGAACAATGTATCTAGTGTATAAGAGAAGCAAATTTAATTTTTAAAAGATTTAGCTAAGACAGGGGAAAAGAAACACATTCGAGGCAACATTTGCCAGTTGTTTTGTACTTTATTTATTTATTTATCCATTATTCAACGCAGCAATTCTACATATTTATACTAACAACACGTAAATTATCATTGCCCATTGTACAGGTTTACCATTGAATAATGTGATGTTTAAAAAGTGACACGGCGTTGGATCTCAAGGCAAATGAATATAAATCAAATCAATCCCTGGGAGTTGACTTCCAAGGTTCTGACAAATTGTGCTGCAATAGTTTCTTCTAGCCCTTTAAAAAAATCATCACTGGAGAGCTCAGCAAATATTCAACGAATTGTTTGATGATATTTCCATTGGAGATCTGTCAAGAAAGAGACTTGACTTCAAGTAGCCAAGCGAGCCATGTTATGCGTTAGCTTTGAAAAGAAGGCATACATAATTCGATTTCAACCTTGAACTGCGTGATTTGATTACTGGGCTTCATACATGTATGATGTAATCTCCTATGTTTACCTGCTTAACGGTATTTTGTCATCATCTACCATGTGCCTAAAACATTTGCTTAAGAGTTGATTTCGTTCCAAGTGCTTTGGTTTGGGAGTTCTTATTGATCGATGTTGTTTAATATTGCCTTAAAAACCAGCTATTCACTATCAAGCCATGTCGCATTTACTTAGCAATCTTTAACCGAACATATCTAATCTACACAATAAACACCTGCTATCTCAGCGCAAAAAAAGTGTATGGTTGTTACTGACAAAATATTTTGCAAAGGGATTATTTCAAACATTCACTGTTGCAATTAACATTTTGCAATTATAATTCACAGCCTAATCCATTGCAAGTACCTCTGTTTGTGGAGTCCTTGCTATTTAACACCAGTAGTAATATCCATTCGCAGCAAATGCTGTAGAAAGCCCTCACGCATTTATCATTCGCTCAGCATGTAGTACCATTATTCGCTTTAACGATCGTTGTTTAATCGTAACTGTACCTTTGCGGGCTAAAACATGATGATTTCAATGGTGATAAACAACGGTAGTGTAAGGTTAAGCGATATTATATGATGTCAAGCGTCATTGAGAGATATCATATATATTACCAAGACTTACAAGAAGGACTCTGGTGAGGTTCGATGCAAATTATGGCAAACTAGGTACAACAATGACTCTGTCGAGAAATCACTGGTTTGAGGCTTTTACATTGCATTAGTAAAGGATTTGGTTGAGGGACGATTGCGATGTCATAATTCATATGTGGATGGCAGTCTGGTTTTTGTTGCTGTTAATGCTTATTTGTCGTGTCAATCGTGGTGCTCATGAAATATAAAAAAGCTGTCTGCACATTTTTACGGGTGCTTTGGCTTCCTTGTTGCAATGAATATCTGAGTAATTATTTGGATATGACAAACGATGCTATAATGCGCTTTGGTAAAAGGCCAACATCAAGCTAAATACCGATGGTTATTTCCCATTTAAGCACCGGGTACAAAAGAAATTGATTATCCTGTATGGATATCAATAAATACAATCTGAGACGCCGTCAGATTGCCTAATGGTGCGCTGTAATATTTTAGTTAGAATAAACCAGACGCGACGAGCATGGTAACAGCATTGATGCTACATTTGTCACACAAAATTGCGCCTAAAGCGACTATTAAACGCCTCGTATAGACACCTGACAGTAAAGGGATTCTCTTATCAGTGTATATATGCTGAACTTCGTCCGACCGTGTGGATTTTCCATACTAATTTAGCATGTCAGTGTGAACTCTCACTGAATTTGTCGATCGATGCGAGATAGAGAATGAATCACGCCGCGGCTTATAGTGACCAATTGTGCTGCTTTGCACATATCTATACTCACCGCAATGATATCTAATCTGCATATCGATCTGTGATACTTGACTGATATACCAACGTATAATAAAGAGGCAACTGGATCTTTTGACAGAGCAGCGAGCGAGTGTTCTGGTAGCATTATTATCTCGTTGTCAATTACCGCGTGCTTAAATAATTATAACATTTGCTGTTTTACTTCGCGTAAACATCGGTCATTCATTTAGGAGACTTTGAGATGTTTTACCTTAGTTAGTCATGTTGACTTATGCAGCTTAATATGAACCAGTTCATTTCGCAACATATTAGAGGCTAGATCATGGACTGTGCACTTTTGGTGTTGGCATAATATCAGTCTAAGACGTAGAGAACACAGAAGACATTTAAAGACAACATATATGAGTGATATCTTATACATTTGCTTTATCAATAATATGAAAAATTTAAGCTTTATGGTATAGTTTTAAATATAGTGCGAACAAATGGCACAAATGTGCACAGTAAAAGTATTGCTATATTTGCAGTTATGCTGAAAACAAATGTAAAAGTAAAAAGGAGGATCCCTTTCAAAGTATATTCAATAACAGGGAACAGCTGCTTAATTCAACACTAGACGTTTTTTCGCGTTACTTTCTTTGGCATTACAAGTTTAGTCTTTGAGGATTCATTCCATGATATCATCTCTCAGAAGTAATAAGGATGATTTCCAAATTACACACACTTTATTTGCTAATTTGGTATATGTAAAATATTGCGAGGCTTCTGCTTAATTATGGCTAGCACAAGGCAGTGTCGGTTCTAATGGAACCATTTCACTTAAAACGTGAAGCAGTTGTCCACAGAAAAAAAACCTGAAAAAAGAGCTGAAGCTTAGCGCCTTCCTATTCGTTCCTCTAAAAGTCCAATAGTATTTAGTGTCTCATCTACAGGATGCCATGTTGCCTTCAACCATAAGATACCTACCTCAGATTATTTTCAATATTTCATATGATGCATAGTTTTGATACCTCACAGCTTGATTATTTTATTCGTTGAACATTGTAATTGAATCCATACCTGTAACGCTAGCGTATAGCTATATGTTCATCAATTATTGGTAAAATTGCAAATTAGTTGGTGTTTATAATCATTAAATCCATCGAAATAGTAAGTGGAACTTTACATCCAATGATGTATACGGATATCAAACCAAGGAGCGTTTCATATAATTCACGGTTGTTCTATCTATGAGGCATCAAGTGCATAATTCTATATTTGACGACACACTTGTTTGTCAATATTGTGATGCACTCTATTCTGGACTGCTGACGGCACTTGATCGAATTATCACATTATATAGTGGTCAATAACTTAATTTTCCCCTGGAAAATATATCAACATATTGCATTGTTGGTCAATAAAGCACGTTTGATAAATTTACCACATTAAGATATATCAAATGCGGGAATACATTTTATATACATAGCCAAACGTGATTGGTAATTTGTACAAGAAGCTAGTTTGAATAGAGAGCAATGTTAAACGTCCCTTCCATGGCGGCGTTACATGATATTGTATCATAGGTTCAACCTTACTTAGCCATGGCTCGGAGGACAGAGAAGTTAATATATTGTAGACTACACTTACCAGCGGTTTTTCGCCTCTTTTCTCGAAAAGTAACCTTGTGCTCGGAGACAACGTTAATATATAGTGTGTTGCAAACCCGCTATAGTCTTCTGTACGGTTTTCAAATCATTAACCAAATAGAAATTCAAACATTGCTATCAACTGGAGGTGCATATTATGCCACTTGATAATACGAAACCGACTGACGGACGGAAACAGTGATAAATTCCTTTGACTTGAGGAGATACTGGATTGGCTCTTTTATATGAACACTTTTGCAACATTCTAAATTACGCCTGTGTAACGTTTGTAAAACTTTAAATGTGAATTAAATCTAAAAACTCTTGCCATAGTCTAATAAATAAGTATATATATAGTGACGATTCAACCAATATATATATATAAATATATATATATATATAATATATATATATATATATATATATATATATATATATATATATATATATCAATAGACTTGGCATATTTTAATTGATACAATGAAATAATTTAATGCAAATAAAACAATTACCAGAGCATGTGAGACTGAGGTCAAGCGATTGCTGTACTGCAATACTCATGACAAAAAGGGATAAAACATCCTATGAAATTAATGCAATGAAGTGCGAATCATTGGGATTTTGTCTCTACATCGCATTATATTGTTAGAGCATCGTACCATACAGTTACTTCAATCGTAAACAGTATAGTATATATATATATATATATATATATATATTTTTCTATCATATATATATATAGATTATCTATCTAATTATCGATTATATCTCTCTCTATATCTATTATATATAGTGACGATTCATCAATCGTAGACTACCATTTGTGGACAAAACAGAAAATTTTTTCTATCATTATCGAAATAATTTAATTGCTACAATGAAAAATTTAATGCAAATAAAATCATTTTGTCACTTTTTATTCCTGGTTTTTACTTTTGGTTCACTTAAGGTCGCCCACGAAAGGTGATTTATTCGTATAAATCCAACCTTTCGTACCAATATTTATTTTCTTATAATGGCGAAATACTGAAATTTCAGTCATTATGGATTAGAAATATAATATTTGTTGTACATGTGATCGTTATGAACCATTGGTAGCGTTTCGCGACCTAATTCAATGTTATAGATGAATGAACAAGGAGATGTGATAAAGTTTTTCGGTATTAAAATTTTTTCAAAAATCAAATAGTTTAACTTTTCGAATAAACATATCCAGCACATATGATTAAGCATTATTTCAGAAATTTGGATCAAAATATAAATGGTCGTACGGAAGATATTGAGGTTTGCGGGTTGTTGTGTCAACGAATGATTGGTCGTTAGCTTTAATATTAAAATCCACAGAAATCACTCGTGAAAGAATATCTTTGTACGTTACAAAGACTAGACCATCATATTTGAATGGTAACACTAAAATATTTTTAATTATTTCGAAATATATATGTATATATATATATATATATATATATATATATATATATATATATATATATTATATTTATATATTAATATATACATATATATAAATATATATATACACATATATATATACACATATATATATATTTGTATAGATATATGTATATTTGTATAGATATATATTTATATATATATGCATGTATATATATATATGCATGTATATATGTATATATATATATATATATATATATATATATATATATATATATATATATATATATATATATATATATATATATATATATATATATATGTGTGTATTTCCACTGAATAGCTTCTTCTGTTAGCTGTACCTCCGTAAATGCAGCTGTTTCTACCTAGACAACTGCTCAATATGATTGCTGCCGTGGGGCCACTCCAGATGCACGGTTCGTTGCCTTGCAGCTTCGTTCCTCCCCTGATAAAACCGACCTTTCGCTATTTGAAGCCATATAAAGGCAAAGATTATGCCGGACATTAGCAGTAGTTGCCCAACTTGTAATTTGTTAAATTGATTTTGC
>CM067356.1:67643535-67678535 GCA_034190875.2 Urechis unicinctus
TTTACCGGCGTTTTATCAGGTATCCCGGGTACGCATTGAAACATTGGTTGACCAATAAGGCCTTAAATGGTAACGTAGAGGGAGGGGTAAGCTACCATACAGGATATTGCTATTCCCTTGAAAGCCAATCAGAGGCTTGTTGGTGGGCGGAGTAGGCCTCGCCTGTGCCATAAGAAGCAGCTACTAGGCAGCGCGCTCCATTCCTGTCAACGCAAACAGTGTGAGGATCGATTCATCCAGCGGGTCATATTGTAAATCAGTCTGCGGCAATACACTGGAGTATCAGTATTTCCGGCAGGATAGAAATGTGAAGTTTGTTATCAAACCATTCAAAATGAATGGTAAAAATGGATATGCAACATCTTAAATTACCTACAATGTCGTGCGACTACGCTGGATTGAATAACGAAACAATTGCTGTCCACCGAGTAACAAATTACAGCGTGAAAGCACCGCTGAACAAGACAGGATATGACCTGGCGGTGTATACAGAAGTTGTTAATGAAATATTGATTCCTTCGGTATTCATCTTTGGCATCATAGGTAATGCCACCAACCTTTATGTTCTAAGTCACAGACACGTTAAGCGGAAAATGGAACAAATGGAGCGATCTGCTACACTAGGCCTGGTGAGTCTGGCACTCTCCGATCTCTTGTTCTGTATTGTGGGTTTCCCCATGATATTCTTCAGCACATACGGACCAGGCAGTGGCAGCAAGGCCCTTGATGCATTCCGGTTTTATTATGTGATATACAAGCGGCCACTTCTCAATATATTCCTCTTCTCTAGCACCTGGCTCATCACAGTGATATCCAGTGAGCGGTTTGTAGGCGTATGCTTTCCATACCGCGCCTGTACAATGATCAAAGTGCGACGGACAATCATGGCCCACTTACTGGTTTTCGTTGTATCAATCATCATCAATTTACCGTTGTTTTTCGAATTTCGCATAGTGCAAGAGCCGTGCTACTCTACCTGTCTCTGTTACATAATGCAACCATCATGGTTTGCTTTCCAGCCTAAGCTGGCTAATATCCATCGCGTTATTTGGCTCACTGTAGGTACTTTTATTCCCCTATTCATCTTGTTATTCTGCAATGCCAGCATCTTGAAATCCATCTACCAGCTTCGTCATGCGTCCGGTCCTCGGACCACCTCAGATCAGCACCTCGCGATGACTAGGCTCACTTGGATACTTCTGGCTATTGTTGTCCTCTTTATCGCCCTTGTTTGTCCTTCGATGATTCTCGAAATGGTTCAACTAAATGGTTTCTATGACAACATTACACATCTCACTCTCGCAGTTGCTGTAACAAACCTAATGCAAGCAGTCAAATTTTCGTCCAACTTTTTACTCTATTGCGGTCTTCATGTAAGGTTTCGGAAAAAAATTGCCTGCAAGATTCCGACAAGGATTCGAAAAAAGGATTGCAAGTTGGGAGTAAATATGCAAAATTTGTTAACGGAGCGAAACCGGCAACAGCTGCTTGACAGGGATAACAATATTAGTGCTGAGCCAATAATTGTTGTGTGATCGATGGACGTTGCTTGCAGTCCTACGATGTATAAATACAAATAATGTTTTGTTAGTTACATTGAACAAAGTACATATTTAGCTTTTGTTTGCCGCACATTAATAACGAAGTATCACATTTTTATTAATGTTAAGATTACACTATATGGTAGACGGCCGAAACTATCGAATGATTTATATATGTCAAACGTTAGCAAGATTGTAAGTGGTGTTATACTCTTAAGCATAGATACCCTTGTTGCTTTCCTCCCTATTTTAAAACATAGAAGTTGACTTAGGCTCGCCATACAGAATCTTTATTGCGTCATAATCTGCTTGAGCGAATTTTTAATCATGTTTCATCGACCCGAACATTGATTGCATGCTTCATGCGCTGTGCTGTTTCCCTATATCATGAAAAATCGTAGAAGCGTATGTATTTTCGATTTGATCAACTATCTGGCTTGTATTTCCGGCAATCTTAACTGTATTTGTTGGCCACGTATGATACTGACACACATTGCTATTGAAAGGCCGACGTTTTAATCTAATCGCTAGTTGCACGATTATCTCGGCCGAAGACATGATAGTAGCAGCCAATTTATAAATGTATGGACGATGGTGCTCCAATATATCATATTATTTAACGACGTTTACATTGTCAAATTATGATACGTGACGCAAATACAGAGTGAAGTAACATACGATATCTATACAATGTGTTTGCATTACAGAGAGCTTGGATTTCGCTCAGATGTTGCAAAAGCACACAAGTCAGTATTGCAATAATGTTGTAAGCTTTTTTTATTTCCGCTAGCAGCTGTAAAATATTATCTGACAATTACGCTACAAATGTGAAGAGACAAACTATGAATGCAAACAAACTTTTGATGAAGATATAAGGCTCTTATGACGAGTCGTTTTCTTTCTAGGATGATGAATGTTGTACATAATTGTTAGTTTAGTAGATATCCCCCTTTATGGTATGACTTTTAGATGTCATCGGCTATCTGTGTAATTGCGAATGTGAATGACATAAATACAGCAACCTTACTGTATGTGCGATAGAATTCCATAGAACAATTGCCGACACATTAGCGATAAGAAAAGCTAATTGTTGTGACACAGTTATCACAATTTTACATTGATTAAACATTGCAACGTTTATGAGCTGATGATGTTGTCATTAACATTCAGCATGCTTACAGACTCTCGGATGGAATAAGAGCTAATGCATCGCGGCTATACGCAATATGTCAGGTTCTTACAAATTTATGTGCAGTTTTAAAACCACCCAGTGAGAAGATGTATGACAGAGGAATAAAAAAATCGCGGGCGGCACCGACGAGTACAACGATTGGAAAATGTTTTTGAAATATGGCCTTGTTATGAAATGCATTATGTAAGTATTAAATATGCCTGGGGTAAGATCATGCAATTCATTGTCTCGTCAAATGATGTTGTTATTGAATGACTTTTTAGGATGTTGCAATATTGTGCCGTAGGGAATTATCACGAGTTCCATTCTGTAGCAAAACAGTCGAACACCATCCCAACCGGTGAAGCAATCGATAGGATCTTAAAAACTGTAGCAGCGATTATTTCTGATGATGTATTAGGCTCATTAGAAGAGTTGTGTAATTTCATACTGATTTATTTTCAGAAGGCCGCATACTTATAGAAGGGATTGACTTACGTCAAACGCTTATTGTTTCAAAAAGACAATTCCGCGATTCGTTAAATCGGAACGGCAATGAAGAACAGCCGCCTTTCAACATATGTTCTCAGCTGACAGATGACAAAAGTATGGTTTGCATGCACTGCCTAAGCATCAAGGGGTTAGAAATATATACACTCGTGTCAATACGCATGGCACTAATTATTCAGTCCTTGCTTATCAATTAATCGAATTTTTGACTGGCCTCATCGTTTACATTCTAAAGGCTGCCTTTGACGGTGCATTCTACCTCGAAAAGTTTTAATTCACCACGAAGTGGTTGACATTATTGAAAATCATCTAGTCTCAATTGGTGCAAAATAGGTTTACAATTTTAAATTAATTAGTCAGGTATATGAACACTTCTCGAAACGCAGCGTGTTTTCTATTTACTGCTAACTGGCTACTGGCTTATCGTTTCAAATTATCGGATCGGTAGTTTACCACAAACTAATCACTGCTTGTCTGGTATGTAAAAGCTATGAGGCGCATTTAGAATCAGCATTCAAGGGAAATCAATGGATGTTTTCGGGCTGGTACAGTTCTAGCTATCTGTTGCTTTGAGATGGCCTCACTAATTATGTAAGATAAATATTTAGTTAAACGACATTGTGACCAAGCAAATGATGAAATATCACATTAAGACAACCTACGATATATTGTATAGAGGCGTAGCAAAGACCCATTCGAGTGGCTTGATGGAACTTAACAGCTGTAGGATATTCATCAAACCTAAGGTTTAATGTCAATGGCGGAATGTTGGCAATGACACCAGTATATATACATTACAAGCCTTTTTCAATTTGTAATTGAAATCGAGCCCTTTAAGCGTCTCTCGTAGGCGTGTAGCAATGCCTCATATATGACAACGCAACATCTAAGTTGTATCTGACACCACACCAAATGGCGTGTCCCTCATGCACGAAGTATTGATCATCATCATTCATGACACCCTTTGGTCTGATGTAAGCCGCATTGCCATGTCGGGCAGTTAGTTGGGTATTGCATAAGTCTTAGATATGATTGCTATAACATGTATGAGACTACGATGTGATTGTTATAACACAATATAGGCTGGAGGAAAATACCAGCATCATCTACGCCGAACCAAACTAACTGCCCGACATGGCAAAGCGGCTTGCAACAGCCTATCCACGTCACAAGTACCTCTGCTTGTTAAGTCCTAGCTGTTTAGCACCAGTTATAAAAATCGTTTGCAGCATACAAATGCAACAGAAAGCCCCTAGGCATTCATCCTGTTTCTCGGAATGTGGTATCACAATTCGATTAAGCGATCGTTGTTAATTCGTAATAGTACCAGTGCGGGCTAATAAATGATGTTTGTGTTGCTGTTGGTGTTCATTTGTCGTGTCAATTGTGATGCATATAGCATTAATAAGTTGTGTGGGTGTTGTGGTCTCTTTTTACATCGAGTATGTGAAGAATTACATGGGTATGTCCAACGATGCTATGAATCGCTTTGGTAAAGCTCACATCAACCTCTATATAGATGGTCATATCCTTATAGAACCACTTGACACAAACGAAATTGATTATTCAGGATCAATATCAATAAATACAATCTCAGATGCCGTAAGATTG
Organism: Urechis unicinctus; assembly: GCA_034190875.2. Classification (NCBI taxonomy): domain Eukaryota; kingdom Metazoa; phylum Annelida; class Polychaeta; order Xenopneusta; family Urechidae; genus Urechis; species Urechis unicinctus. The sequence goes on from CM067356.1 coordinate 67,648,369, forward strand.
CTAAATGATGCGTTGCAATCACTTAGTTAGATTCTTCCAGATGCGACGAGTATGATAACAGAATTGATGCTACATTTGTCACACACAATGGTACCTAAGAAAGAGGTGTAGATCTGAACTGATTCTCTTATTGGCGTATATATTTAACATTAAGTCCAGCCTTGCGGATTATCCATACTAATTTAGCATGCAGGGATGGTCTCTCATTGATTTTGGCCAGCGATACGAGATAGATAATAAATCATGCCGCAGCTTATAGGGACCAATTGCACTGCTTTACACATATTTATATTAACCGTTATGATTTACCAGTTATCTAATCTGTATATCAATCTGTGACGCGTGTTTGCTGGTAACAGCTCGCGGATCGGCGCAGAAGTACGAACTTAAAACGACATACCTCCACCGATTTCAGTACCACCGTACTTTGACCTAGTGAAAACCCGAAAACGCTCCATAACACTCAACTTAATTGGTTTACTTCTGCGGGCGTTTAACTAATTGTAGATGCGATAACATATAGCTGCTTCACAAGTCTGCCAAAGCTTTTGTTTTTCGTGTAGTTTCAAGCCTTTCTTTTATGTTTTGACAAAACCATATTTATTTGATTTTTAAAGAGCGCGGCCTAATTTGCATATATGTTTGCTTGTAAAAAAAACCAATATGTATAAATAATTCAAGAAGAGAATTGAGATTTATTCTATGACCTATTTGGCAGATATAGATTAAAGCAGGTTACACCTCACCACCACACACTAGCTGAACTTTTGTAGTACAGTCGTACTTTGTTTGCAGTACAATATTAATGTTTGTGCGGATATGACCAACTCCAAGGTCAAAAAGCAAGGTCCTCCCCTGTAAGTTCACTTTAATAATAGACTATGTAAATATTCATGTTCTTCTATACATTCTGCGTGCTTATTTCTAGTTTTGGTCATTGATCTATTGAAATTTTGACCCCAATATTTTTTATTTTGGTATGTGTTCTGATGTAGTTTCATTTGTTTGCTCACCCAACAATTGGGTATTTTCCAGAGTGAAGAGACTGTTCTACTGGATTCTGAAGAATTTTTTCTTTTTAGGGTTTACTTGATGCTATTATTATTATTATATATATATATATATATATATATATATATATATATATATATATATATATATATATATATATATACATATACATATATATATATATATATATATATATATATATATATATATATATATATATATATATATATATATATCCGTGAGTCACAATTATAAGTGCTACTACAATGATGTTGCGTTCGACAAGAAGTCCAATAAATGTTTGATCCAAAATGCATATAAGCAAGACATACATGACACAAAAATCATATTCTAATTCTGGTCGTTTCATCCAGCAACTAGCTATATCAATCCAAAAAGTTTACAATGGGTGTGGTTTGTAAGGGAACAATTTCATAGTGGCCAGGCACAGATGACATATTTTTATCAGCTCCACAAAACACAGGCCGGTTAATTGCTAGCATAATGGAAAACATTTATCAGCAATTGCGAAACAATTGTGCCAAGTAGTTCGTCAAGGAAGGCCATACCTTAGGCAATTGCCTTCAGTTAATCAAATCCTTACTCGAACGAATAATCAAGTGGTTTTTCTGGTACTATGAATCGTCTGATAAACAGTAAATCTGACGCGATGACGTGAACTATAGATCATGCAATTCGCTATGCGATAAGACGTTTATCAACTCCATTAGAAATAACGGATGTTATATTATGGTAATGCTTCAAATCATTTGTGGTCATATGCCAGTTTGTAAAATAAATTGGCAACATATTAAGGGTATAAATGACAATAGAAGTAAACCCCAGTTTGGCTCATGCAAGACAGAATTTAGTTCATATTCACGTTTTTTAGTTACTCATAATAAACATTACCATGCTCAAACAATTCATGATTACCCTTAAAAAATATTTCCAACACCTCTCCCACGCAAGTGTTTTTGTTAAAGACGTGTACAACTTCTCAAGACTTAACTTTGTGTGATACGTATTTGACTGTGGCTAACACTTAGACATTCACAGCTCTAATGAAACTAATATACTGAGCGGAGTGAAGTACATAACCACAGAAACAAACTTGCGGAACAAGAAGTAGAGGAACAGTATTATGAATATTTCATTATAATGACCGGTCTCACGTCGAATGTAAGACGCTTAACTCAGTCAGTTTTTTTCATCAAAAGGTCAATTGATTGTCTCACGCACAGGGCTCATAGTTCCCTTCAACCACACGATGCTTACCATACATTATATTTAATGTTACCCATGACGTATCACAGCCAAAATTTTTATTTTTGTGTAGCATTGCAACTGTAGCCACATCTATAACGCTCAAATAGTTCCCTAATTCCCTCAATCATCAGACAGCGATTATAAAGCTCGCCTCCGTTGCAAAAGAGTATTAAGAAATCGTGAGCTGAACCAGACTATCTTCTGCAGGAGTGATAATCTCCCTGAAGTCAGCTGATAATCGTTATGTGCAGATATATTGTGTGAAGCGCTGTGAATCTACTGATATACATGGATAACTGGTCTAACGATTATTTTATCATGTTATGATTGTATAAAATAGATCAGTCATTGTAACAAAAGCGCAACCGCGTTACAACCACAGAAAGGTAGGCATTACAAAATTTTTAAATCAATCCAGAATAACTCGATAAGCATTCAACAGCATTGCGGCTGAAACACTTTTCATAAGCGGAGATTTGATTAGGGTCCATTTTTATCCGATAGTGTTAATTCTACCAATCTGATAAGACCAATACAATTACAAGTTTATGTAGAATTCAATATTCATTTCTACTGAGAAAAATGTTAAAGAAAGATAGCCACACTGTTTCTGCTAAACAGATAATATGACAGTCCCACACAATTTCCGGATCTAACACCCTTCATGTATATTAAGTCCGGTAAAAGCCTAAAACAAACTGTTTGTATGGTTAAGCCACTACGTTCAGAAAATGCTCACTTCAGCACGCCCGGCCATCAAGACAGTTGGTGCATCTTTGTTTATAAACAGACACTGTTGGACGACAATGTTGCGCGCTAAGTCGGCTAATCTAGGTTGTAAGTTAATATATATGTCTGCTTTTGGATAGGCTTTACCAGGAGGTAAATTGCACGAAACTAACAAGCCTGACATATCTTAAGCACAAAAGTAGCGATACAGGGCCAAAATAACATATTACATCTCCAGCGAATTGCTCTTTGAGTCTGACACACTATGGACTCATACATCTCCCTTAAGTCGTTAGATATGTTTTTAATGTCATATCACATCTCCAGCGAATTGTTCTTAGTGGCTTGAGTTCTTAGATATTGATTCAAGCGTATGTTGGACATGAGACTGTATAATCTATTCCGAAATTGTTTTGTGTTCTTGCTTTATGATACATTGTTAGTTTTGTTCATATTCTTTCTCGGAACTTAAATTGGGTAGGCTTATAAGTTGAATAATATTATCGCCGATTCTACAAATCAATTATCATTTTCAACCACTCCTTTTGTACGGAGCGTATATTCACTGTAATTGATAATAACGGGCAACGCTACTTTTTATTCTGAGCTAAACATTGTTAATCAGCGGCTTGTTGCTGGTTTGTATCCAATCCAGACCTGTGCGATAAGCAATTTATATTCAGTCGCCTGAACTCAGCAGACTCAATATTGCCTAAGTATATGACCCTATAGTTAATTAAGCCCGAACAATCAATCATCACCCAAGAAAAGGTAATATTATCATGAGATACTGCTGATCTCAATATTCGAGGGTTAACGCGCCGATATTCTCTCGATGCATCTATATATCAGCATACTGGCATGTCAAAGCCGTGATCTGCAAACATGCTGATGGTCAAGTTGGTGTGTAGCATGTAGACAAAGGCTAATTGGGAAGTGAATGTCTGGCAGTAAGGCTGTGTTGACCTCAAAGACTTACGTAGAAAGTTATATTATTCTGCGACGGATTTCTTTTGCTTAACGGATTTGATTATATTGTTTTCATAGATCGTAAAATAATATTTAATACAGCTCAGATGTTTCCCTTACTGCTTTCTAGAAATGAAGTATATTATTGATTTCTTGTGCCATTTACCAACCATGTCGCATTATACATTGTTTACACAGGCATAGGTGTGGAGGCCAAGTACACGCTGCAATATGAACACACCGAAAGCAAAGTATATAACATAAAAACATTGATAGTTTCGTCAAAACATGGAGTGGTCTCACTGTTAATAAACATTATCGATTCGTTTTGCATCGAACCTTAATTAAAAACAAAAGCCTTACGCCTTCATTGAACATGCAGTACAGTGGTTCGACAACTTACTCAATCAAATTGCGTCTCAATCTCGTTGGCTTCTAAAAGCAAATATATTGCAAAAAACTTTCCATTGGCACTTATCGTTCAAACCCGCTTAATTCAATGAAGCTCTCGGATAAAATGTAAGCTGGGGTGCGCATTTGCCGCATACAATGACAATGTCCTCCCAGTGGGCACAACACGTGGAATCCACATGGAAAATACGTGAGAAACTGGTGTAATTCACGTAGATAATACGCGTAAAAGACAAGTTGAATTCACGTGGATATGGACACGTGGAAAACACGTGTGCTCTTCCACCTAAATTCAACGATACAAAATATCTGTATTCAGGTGGTTTGTACTTCCTCTTTAGTCAATTTTTTGTTTTTTAATATATTTCACAAGATCATTGAACCAAGTTCCAGTTATGACATCTCAGTCATACTGTTGTCAAAATGTCACAAAATCATCTTCATAATTAGATGACAACACAAATTTGAATTTTGCATGCAAGTGGCTCTTTAAGTAAACGATCTAGTCAAATCTATGAAAAATATAAATTGTGTGAGTAAATCATCAATCATTACCAATAGGCAATATTTAAACTTCTCCTGGGTGCATTCCTTAGTCGGTTGGCTAGAAAGACATTAACAGCAGCCTTGGTGAACCCATGACTCTTCACTACACTTTCTGCACAGTACAAAGAGGACAATATAAGCTATCTAATTTCATACATCATCATTTATTGTGAATCATTAAATTCAAAAACTATCCTCGACTTCCAAGTAATTAGCCAATGGGGAACCTACCGAAAATTAATTTGCAGAGTGCCATTTTATCAAAGCTGGCTTTGTCACCTGACCCGTTCATGTTAAGCTTGCAGTGCAGGGAATTAGTGATTAATCTGCAAGCAATATGTCTGAATGAATACAATTGGTGCATGAAAATTTCTTAAATATTGCCAATTCAGACAAAATGCATAAGTGCAAGTTGTTTGGATCATGGATTTACATCATATACATATACATAGAGAATCTCACCTGCTTGTCAAATCGTTCATCATATCCCAGACACCGCACAATGATTTTCATACACTTCTGAAACTGACACAAAAATGTGACATTTGGAAAATATTTCATTGTTGTTTATTAGATCTAATGCCCACTCCTCCTTAAAAAAGCTGCAATTTTACATACCCACAAATTCTTTCTCTGGTTGTCCATAAACTTCTCATTTAAATGTTGAAGTTCCTCAGTGCTGTTCATCTGCACAGCTTCAGGAAGCATTATGCCACTATCGGCCAGCTCTCTCCTGAAAACCTGTGCACAAACAAATTATGCAGTGTTCAATTACTATGCTGCTGACTACAAACTCATAAATAATACCTTTCTCAATAGCAGCATTAAAACAGAGAAAATATTTAAAGAAAATATTCACAAATGTGCACTTATGTTAAAGGAAAACCATCATTGCTCAACCGACGACTGCTAGAATGAGTGACAGATGAGCCATGAATGTGGAACTGAGTGACAAATGAGTGATGACGACCGTGTGGAACGGATTGACAGATGAAAGATGACTGTGAGATGGACTGACTGATGTACGATGACTGTGAGATGGACTGACAGATGAACGATGACTCTGAGATAGACTGACAGATGAATGATGACTGTGAGATGGAGGAACAGTCAACAGATGAACCATGGCGTGTGTATAAGATGGTTGCGGTGTATTAATGAGCAAGCCTCAACAAAACCACGAGCCGTGCCTACAGCCTTTCCGCTGCAACTAACCTGCTAGCTGCAACAGCTGGCACTTTGCTGAGAGCGATAATACAGGTTTCATGCACCAATGAGCATAAAATCATAAACCATGAAGACATTATATACGGCAATCAGTTTTTGTGCAGCTACTTGAGTAAACTTATTTTCATTGAAAGAATAACATTTGAATATGACTCACTTGTACACTTAGAAACTGTCAAAATATAGCAAATGAATTCTCAACTTTCCAAAACTGCAGCAAATCGCGCCAATCAGCGGTTAGCGGTTTACCCCCGGTGGGGTCTCCACCACGGACCAGCAGGTCACGGGTTCGAACCTCGCCTACGTTTGGAGAGTATCTCACCTGAATTTCGACTCATTATTCCAGGAGACCCCTGTCACGATAGTAACTAAGCAGTTGAAAGCCAAAAACCGTCATCATCCCCAGAGCTCATAGATCGATAGCACCAAAAGTTGTGAAACCCACTATATCTTGGCATATCTAGCACAAGCCTAGCTGGGGCTGTCAGGTTAACACATGGCCATATATCTGGTATAAACTGAAAAAAAGAATATTTAAATAATAATTTACAAATGGGTCCTAAAATACACGTCTTTTCCACGTGTTTTTGACACGTCAATTCCACGTGATTAATACTCGTTGAATCCACGTGGATATCACGTGAAAACACGTGGATCCACCAATTCATCAAAAAACCATATGATTTCCACGTGGATTCCACGTGTTGTGCCCACTGGGCTTCTCCGATAGACGCCTGAGAAGTTTATCATTCAATTACTAAATTGGAATATCCGATGCGTCTCCATATACTTCAAAACTATTTGGTAGGGATTAGATTGATAATATTTAAGCCATAGGCAGGAGGTGAGCTGATTGAAAGGGAAAATATGTGGTATTGATTGGTTGCGGACTGAATAGCTGTCTGATAGGCGCGTTATAGATTAATTCACTGCATGTGATTATGCTAATGGTTGATCGTGTGGATGATCGTTGACGCAATGGGAAAACGTTTTCTGTTGACAATCGACTAAATAACAGTCCCCATCCTACCATTCATATATATATGGGTTATTTCAATGAAACATTAATGCAGATGTCACACTGGGGATAAATATTGTATACATATCACCGCAATATATATCTTTAGCTGCAGATAGTGCAATCTAGATATAATCAATCATATAACATATGGATCATAAATTATGATCAAAAAATGTCTTCATGACAATCAGTTCACAGTCGAATAATTGCCCCAGTTTGGCAACTTGCTCTTTCAGATTAATTTGTGCATCAAATGCAGACTTACTCACGGCAAATAGTGCTTGTGGATTAGTCATAATAAATTCCGTTTGTTTACACCTTACTTGCTCGGGCATGACCCCAATGATCAAGCGGAATCGACAGTGTAAGCTCGAGGTTATCATTCCATTCAACGGTGTCGTGGGCATAACCACTCGCCCAATACACTTGTCGACAGTTAGTAGTTATTGCACACAATTAATTGGTTTTAGTTTTCTTTATTGCCCCCTATATTTGTATATCAGTATTGCAACAAAAGTATAATATACTTGAGGGGAAAAGATATGAAAGATTCGATATATATATAATATATATATATATATATAAATGTATATATGCATATTAATAAATATATATGTATATATATATAACATATATATATATATATGTATAATGTTTATATATATATCAATACATATATATTTATATATATATGTATATGTACATTATACACACATATATATATATATACAAATATATATCTTAAAATTATGTGTGTATGTAAATATATATATATATTGCATATATTTATATATATATATATTGCTATAAATACATATATATCTATTGTATTCGTATATATTTGTCCATAATAGATATGCATATATATATATATATATATATATATTGTATATATACGGCAAATAGTGCTATGTGGATTAGTATATGATAAATTCCGTTTGTTTACATCTCTCTATCTTACTTGCTATATATCATGGCCCCACCATGATCTAACCTTTGCTTTGCTGTTTGATGAATCAGACTTATTAGCAGAGAAGCGCAGATATGCAATTCAAAGAATGGAATGAGGTTAGTTAAAGAACACTTAAATTGTATAAACAGAAAGAAGTTCCTGCAATCTGTCGATAACCATTAGTTTCATAGCCAGAAGGGGCATTATACTGAGATTGAATGCTGCCTACCTAGTGTAGCATAGCAAAACTATAATGACATAGCAGATGGGAATAAATATACTATTAAATGCAATGAGTAGGAGCTCCACAGTTTTGCTGATGTACTGCATCACGAGAAAATTTTGATCCACGCTGAGTAGCTGGAACCACGTTATTAAAGACAAACCACTGTTTTGTGATAGATTTTCCCTTTATTCTAAATAGCAACGACCTATTGATAAAGTTTTGTATAGCATCACTCATAAGATTTTGTCCCTTTCGAATATATTTAAAGTGAACACATTAGCAAATACATCAATTTTAACAGACCTTCCCACATGCGCTAAGACGCAAATGACAGCTTCTTAACGTTGAGCGCAATTCATAGTTCAAAATCAGTTCAACAAAGCATATTCTTATTCTTTCATGTATGATTTCGTTGTCCGTGACATACAGCTAAACCTTGGACAGAGTCGGAAGTTCAAAATCGTCCGAAAACACGCACAAAACTGTGCCAAAAAAATGAACAAAAAGAGCTATGCACAAAAGAACAGGAGATTTGATAAATGTTCATTGAGATATTGCATGTGTGCTGCCACTTGCATATCCTTAATTTGTGCACTAGCTTGGGACATTTGTGTGGGGGGTGGGTGAGGGTATCACCATAATTTTGTTGCAATGTGACCGTGTTATCTTCATGCCATTGAGATTCTTAGGACAATAAGATGCATGCTCGCATTCAGGATTTTCTCAACCTTCGCAAAAACCTTGGTACATATATGGTTTTGATTCGACATACAAAACAGCACATATAACCACTTAAGTTTTGACCTAGAGTAACAACAACTGGCACTTTTCGTCTCCGCATCATGTTTTTAGGTTGAAAATATTTTGTGTGCAAACTGCTCTGTATGCAAATATGTAGGCTTACGCTTGACCTAATCTTAGACATAAAAAAGCGCGTATTTGTGAGTTTATTTTTTCCTCAGAGCATATAATATATGAATAAAATGACATTTGCGTCTCCGTATCATGGTTTTAAGGATAAAACTTTGCACATATGTCAACATACACATGACCCAGACATATAAAACGCGACGTTTTTGTGAGTTTGTTACCGCACCATAAAAATTTTAAATTGCAGGCTCTAACCTTTTCCGAAATACATATTCCCTTCGATAATCTGTGAGGCAGCATCATGAGTCTGATTTGCGTTCTCTCTCATCAGCAATTAGGAATGAAGAAAAAAGTGCCTAAAATGCCATGCGATAATGCTTTTATTAATTCCATTAACGCCAGGAATTATCCAATATCGCAATGCATTAAAAAGAACTAAATATTACTATTAGGTAATTTTATTCAGTCTTTGTCGTCAGCTACCAGATATACTAATTATTGGCAAAATATAAGCCGTTAAAATGCTAATGAAAGGCAACACAATTTTAGTCCATGTGTAACAGAATATTGGTCAGTTTTTCAATTATTTCTAATGTGCATTATCATTCCTCGACAAATCATGATTAACCTTAATGAAACATTACCGACACCGTCCACACAAACATTATTTTTGACTTAACTCTGTATGGTTCGGATTTGACGGCGACGAAATTTCAGACACCAGTCATCACAGATAGCATTATTCGCTTCACTGTCACAGTGTTTCCATAGGTTATATGGATGCACAATAAAGTGGCCTTTGTCTCCAAAAACGTTTTTATGACTAGCATTATGATGACACATAGCACCGTGGAAATTAATCATTGTGTATTGTACACAAACCAATAGCTAACAAAAAAACGGCCAATCAACTGAGGCTGCTCCTTTGAAGAATCGATATAGTTGCAACAATGCATTACAGCCACATACATCATTTTCACAGCATTATAAGCATAACCCATGCTGGTCTTCATCCAAAGAGATCAACTGGTGCAGTTTTAGTCAGAAATATAGCCTCATATATATTCAGATTTATAAATATGAAAAAAAATAGGTAGGATGCCACATAATCATAGATGACGAAATTGGAGTTGGCCCCTCGTGTGTAGCGAGTTGCTCGTTCATGTGACCTTGACAACCAAAGCGAACACCAATTGCTTTGATGCTTCCAGCATATAATATCCAGGGCATGGTGCAGATAATGGTATCGCTACGGCAGCTCTTGACGATGATGCCTGAGTTAAATCTATTAAACAATTAGTTGTATAGAGTATTACGGAATCAGTAAACGATAATTGAATATCCAACAGAATCATGACTATATGACAGTTGTGAATTTTAAATTAGTGACCCTGGACACGTTTTGATGAAGGAGGCTCGTTTACAGAACCATGTTTGTAGATAAGAGCGGTGCATTCATAACAAAAAGGGTAACGCAACCAATTGAAGATATATGCCGGCGTTGTGTTCGCTACAAATATCATCTTAGATGTCGCATTACGCATGCATCACAAACCATCTGATTATATCGCTTTAAATAGGAATTCGTATTTCGTTATTAAGCTATATGAAGTGATTACCCCATGAGGACTCTTTGGGCAGCAGCATGATGTTTTATCTGTTCTCCTAGGAGAGCTCGACGCAGCTGTTTGGAGAACACTGCATGTGATTGATTTCCTATGAGCCACCTTAACAGAGTAGTTCATGCTCCTGCTTCAAAATTCAAGCGCACTCTCATGTAGGATGCCGATGCTGAGATTGGTTAGACCTGACATTCCTGTCCATCAGTTAAGCCCGGCTTTGGTGATGAGGGGTGTTGGTTAAATGAACCATGTACAGCACTTTATTGTGAAATAGGCTGGTGCTGATTCAAGTGAAATCCAGCGAAACCCCCCACTTAATATGGAAAACTTGATTAGATAACACGATATGAAAATAATATTGCAAATTAAAAGCCAACACCTATTACAACTGGTATTCCGAACAGTAGATTCTAAACTTCAAGGAAAAGCAAGTGCAGGTTATGTGATATGGCTGCTGATTGAATTAAAGTTCAGAGAACAACCCCTCCCTCACCACTATAGGATTTGATTAATCTGATGATTATGCAACACAATATTGAATTAATATCGCAAATTAAAAGTCTACACCTACAGCAAAATATTTCAAACAGTTGCTTATATTAACATTCATGTTAACGTACGAGGCGGTTTTGTACGACGAATTTCTACATTAAATTTACTATACCACTAAAAATAGAAATAAGCATAGGTATGATTGCTCAAATGCGCCAAAATAGCAGCTTGTTAAGAGAGATCCACAAAAGCCTTTGATTGACTCAGCTCATTAGTGAGACTGTCTGGGCGACACACACCACACAATCAACTCGTAGGCCGAATCCAATAATCGTAGGGATGAGTCGTATGATTTCCGACCCCTACGGATGTCATTACCGGCTGTAAGAAAATGGGTCATTAGACGATATAGCGCTCTGAATCTCTGATAGGTAATTATACATAGTACTGATGGAGGTATGTACGCAATAACATAATATGCTTCTTGGTCACTGGTGTTTTATCCAGTGTAGCTTGTATAATGGTGGCTCATTGCCGCTATCATGCAAGTTAGGTTATCGCATGATTCTCAATAGCCGTCAAGATCGTCAGTAAGTAGAGATAAGCAGTTCATGAATATCATTATCTCTTCATTATCTCAATAAATGATTGTAATGCGTAATTGTTTTTGTTTGTGCACACATCATGGCTACATGGCTATGATCATCATGCTTCCATATAGCCCGTTGAGCGACATCTCTTGTTTGATATGAGTGTGCTGCAAACTGCCGCCACCATGCAATGTGTCCGAAACTGCACTATTATCCACACTTATGTATAGAAGTAACGAGCCTTAGTTCGACCTTCAATACATATGTTTCCGATATTAAAATGACCTGACTAATACGTACAGCAGATTACAACGACCGCCCCACCTCCACCCCTCCCCGCAACTAAATGCCCCTATCAGGTCTGAAAGCCATCAGATTCACAGTTAGTAATAGGGCATCGCTTGCAATCTCACGAGACCCAATGATATTAACTGAGCTGACAACCAGCAGAATAGCACGATATAGAAAGTAACCAATGAATTGATATTTACTGCATCGCCCCAGAACCCAAAGTCGACGAATATACTGTATGATTCAATGTGCACTGCACATTTATTGCTACTGTCCAGCACCAAACCCAACAGAATTGCGGGCAATATTCCATCACTGTCAGGCAGGCTGACACTACTTGATGATGTTGCTCGGTTTTTGTACGGGTGTATTCGCTTACTAGAAGAGTGATTCATTATCATTCAATTTGTCCAAACGCATTCGGCACATACATGCCGTGGTTGTGCATGATAACATATTCAGATCAGCAACACGCAATAGCGAGCTATGAAATCACATCTTTATTACAGTCACATCTTTCATATGCTACCAAAAACAAACCAATATTCATAAAACAAAATATTCGATACTGTGTTGCTATCGACGAATAAATATTTCATATCCTACATATATGAAATATATCTGTAAAGGTAATGCGATCAATCCCGTCGAAACCGCGCGCTATGATCACAAAAAAATACATGATAGTAAGTAAGAAGAGGCAAAACAACCCGTGAATAGTTAGTAGCTGACATAAAAGTAAACATCACAGCAAAGAAAGGTATACTAACCATAGTTATGTTGTTGCTGCCCAGCTATAGTCAGTTTGATTTGCCTCAAAGATATACTTTGTAAGCTCTCTTGAAAATACATCCAGCGGCGTTGTCTTACACTAATCAAATCACGCTGATTATTCATTATAATGGTAGCCACACAGTTTTCTAGTTTCAACAGTAATATGATTTGAAAGCCTAGCATGATTACCGTTGTCCTGATCCGTTGAGAATGAATATTATCACTGCCTATTTATAATAAAGCAGATAAAATTGTCGTATGTTTGAGGCATACTCTGTCCACCACTGTGATAGCGATCATGTTACTATAAAACGATAGTTAAAAAATATCACAATAACCTCTGAATTAGTACTGCTGCCCATTTCAGCGATGACATTTGTATATGACAGACGGTTGCTTATTATTTATAGTTTGTTAAACGCTGCAGCAACAAATTCACCAGCTATTAGATGTTATTTTCAATAAATAAAAGCTTATGAACGAACGTACCTTTGCTCCTTTGCGACAAACGAAGGCTGACAAAAACAACACATCAGACAGGCTACGTTTCCATAAATGTCACCTTATGAATCAGTTATTACTAGTCTTGTATCAAATTCCAGATTGTAAAAAGGAGCCGTATATGGTCACTTACGGTAGTAAAAAGGTTCGGGCAAATTTTATTGAATAGCATTAACGTAGAAAGCAGAAATAGAAACAATATTTTGCATCAGAGGAATTAATGCAAGTGACAAGTTTTTAATGGCGTTGTAAGATTAGACTCATTAATGTTAAACTGTGAGGTAATCTAATGAGCAAAAGAAGGAAGCATGTTTTGTACTTCAGCCTAGGCCATAGCATAGGTAGGGGGATAAGCAATAATATATCATTGGCAAAGGATAGACTCTTTTTGTTTCTTACCTAGGTAATTCACTCGCACGTAGCCAATAACGCGGATTTACCCTAACAACTTGTATAGTATGACTCGCAATGTGACAACGGAATGAACAGTTTTCATAACGCCCGTAAGGTTACCTGTGGATTTCTATTAGTCCACTAAAATGACTGTCTATTTAGTGCGTTTACGACATCAGCAATGGCGATATTTCGGGGCCAATATTCCACAGGGAAAATCAAAGTTAATGTTGGCTAGCGTAAAGAGTACATCTTCAAGAGATCCGACGCAATATTGTGGTGGGGGTGAGATAACCTCAATTGGGTCAGCAGCCGCCAGTTGGCTTGTTATGTGATGTCTATTGATCATCACATACATGTTTGCCATGTCTATCACGTCAGGAATGGGCGGTGTAATAATTTAGCAACAAATTAATCTTGGCTAAATTGATTATTTTTGCTGATTGAATCAGTATGCTGACAGCCTTAATATAATAACCAACAGCTTGTAGAACTTATTTATGCACACAAGTATATATATAAATATTTTTTTACATATATATATATATATATATAATATAAATATAAATATAAATATAATAAATATATATATAATATATATATATATTATATATGTATGTATATATATACATCAATATATATATATATATACATTTATATATATATATATATATATATATATGTATATATACATATTTATGTATATATATATGTGCATAGGCATATATAAATTACATATAAATGAGTGTATAACTTAAGGTTATCACTATCATATATATATATATCTGCATATATATACATGTATATATATATATGTAAATATAAAATCATATATTTATAACATTATATATATATATATATGAATATATATATAGTGCATATATTTATATACTTGTACATATATTATATATATATATAAATATATATATATATGCATATATATATATATATATATATATATATATATTATATATATATATATATATTTGTATATATATATATATATATATATATATATATATATATATATATATATATTTATTATATATATATATATGTATATATATATATATATATATATATATATATATATATATATATATCTATATATATCTCTCTATACTATCTTATCTATCCTTTGCGTCATCACAATATCTATAAGAATAATAGGTATTACGGATTGTCTCTCGGCAAATGTTAAATTGCATTGGGATTCTTACTAACTACGCAATACTGATTCCATTTAACTCGACAATAATATGTATCGATCGTCTACCACAGCGTGGAATCTCATGTTGCAATGTAACCGTCCGATTGGTCTCTCGGAAAATTGAGCATTTATGGTCAGAATGTTTACATAACATTTCAACTTAGCTATGCACTGCGACATTCCGCTATCAATAAATGTCTGTTTTATTCTTCTCTTGCAACATAACGTCCCGTTTGGAATTTTGAAGCATATGCAATATGTTTGGAATAATCTCTGCCTCCAATAACTCGATATTCGAGGTAGAATATTGATATGAGTTTATATGGGTGCTCAAGGCAAAATGCAATGGATGACAGTATACCTTTCGGTTCGAGACTATGTAGTATGATACTGCATTAATCCCAATTTGGCACTGTATATCGCAACAGGAAATAAAAGGGTTAACTGGATCATAGCAAAATAATGCCTTTGAGCACTTAAAATAAATCACGACATATCATCGAAGCATATGAAATTAGCAATTCAATCTCCCGTGAAATTGCAGAAGCCCTTTGCGATTAAAAGACTGATCAGCAAGGGCAACAAGCAATTTAAAGAGGTGTATATTTGAAAGCCAAATTCTTGGCAAAGAACGCGTAAATAGGCTTTTGTAATAACAATACGCAGCTATGAATATGGCGAATATGCACACAGATTAATGTTGATGCTGACATATAGTTATCTACAATGATAGGAATAGGAGTTACTATTCGTATTATTAAAGCTCTATTTTCCAGATACATCAAAACAACATGATAACTCAACATGTCCACCATTGCTTACCTTATGTTAACGACACATTCGTCCATCGGACGTAAGATTACTCACGTCGAGTTAAGTACGTGGTTTAATCTAAATAAATAGGTGTTTGTTCACAACTCGCCGGGATAGGGTGCCCCAGATTAAGCGTCAGTTGTCAATGTGCTGTGCTTCATCATTGTGATCTTTTCCGTTAACGGGCATATTTGCCATTCACAACATTGTTATGTTGAATGAATCGCCCACATCAATGGTATCATGGCTTAACAGTTAGTTTAAATGTAACGAAGCGGGAGTTGGTCCCTCGTCTGTAGCGCGTTGCTCGTTCTTGTCACCTTCACCGCCACAAAATAACACAAAATGTTTGGATGTTTCCAGCATATAATATCCAGGGTAATAGCGTAATGTAGGTAATGGTATCCGCTAAGGTAGGTCTTGACGATGATGGCTGAGTAAAATCTACCAAACAATTAGTTTTCAGAGTATTACGGAATCGGCAAACGATAATTGAATACCCAATAGAATCATGACTATGTGACAGTATTGAATATTGAAGTAGTGACAGTGCACATGTTTGTATGTGGGGTGCTCCTTCACAAAACAATGCTTGCAGATAAGAGCGGAGTATACGTATAATATGAAAATATGGAAGAAAAGGGTAGAGTAAACAACTATAGATATATGGCGGCGTTGTGTTCGACACAAATGTACATCTTAGATGTCGCATTACGCATGCATCATGAGCCACCTGATTATTCCGATTTAAATAGGAATTCGTATTTTCGTTATTTAGCTAGATGTATTATTTAACACGACGCTGACTAATTGAGCTGCAGCCTGATATTGTATTTGTTCTCGGATGAGAACTCGGCGCAGCTGTTGAGAGAATGCTGCATGTTATTGATTTCCTACCAGCCAACTTCACAGACTAGTTCATGCGCCTGCTCCAAATCTTAAGTGCATTCCCATTGTATACCACAGTCTTACTAAATTCCCAAGCATGATGCCGATGCCGAGGATGGTAAGAACTGACATCCCTGTCCACCAGCAAAGCCCCGCTTTGGTGAAGTGGATATTTAGTCCTATCGCCTATGTTATGGTGAACGCAGCATCTTTTATGCTTCTGTGGGTGGAATGAACAGTGTACCGTACCAAATTGTGAAAACGTTTGGTGCTGATTCAAGTGAAATTCAGCCAAACCCCCACATTAATATAGACAACTTGAAGGGGTAACACGACCTTAAAATCATATTGCAAATTAAAAGCCAACACATATTTCTAACTTGTATTCCGAACAGTAGTTTTTAAAATTCAAGGAAAAAGCAAATGCCAGTTGTGTGACATGGCTGATGATTGAATTGAGGTTTAGAGAACAACCCCTCCTTTACCACTATAGGATTTGCTTAATCTGATGTTTTTGCAACACAATCTTAAACTCATATCGCAAATTAAAATCCTACACCTACTGATAATATTTCAGTATTCCAAACAGTTGCTTATATAAAAATTCATGGTAACACAAGATATATATATATTGTGTGTACGACAGATTTCTCCATTAAGCTTACTTTACCACTTGGAATATAAATAATATAATTGGTAAGATTGCTCAAATATACCAAAATAGCAGCTTGTTAAGAGAGATCCAAAAGAACAGAACTATGCACCAAAGCCTTTCATTGACTTAGCTCATCACAAAAGAACCCATAACAGTGATAAGAAGAAGTAAGATAGTAATATAGTTCGCAGCTGACGTGAAAGTAAACATCACAACAACTAAATGTATACTAAAAAGCATAGTTTATTTTCCTGCTGCCAAACTAAATTCACTTTGAATTGCCTCGAAGATATGCTTTTCATGCTGTCTTGAAAATACATCAAACGGCGTTGTCTCATGTTAATCAAAGAGTAGTGATTATTCATTGGTAATGGTAACGTTCATCAGTTCTCGGGTTAAAAGAGTACTATGCTTGGTAAAAATAGGGCTTCAATAGATCCGAGACAACATGGTTATAGGCGTGAGATAACCTCGCTTAGGTCAGTTGCCGCCAGTTGGCTTGTCATATTGATGTCATTTAAATTTTGATCATCACATTTAGATGATAACTAACAACCCTTCTGAGACCTACCAGTGGGGTATCTTAGTGGATCAATTTGTCGTTTATTATGTATGAACCATACTTGGGGGATATGGGAGTCGAATATTAGTGATCCATAATTTTATAATTGTTTTTATCCATATACCCTAGTAACTTACAAAGTTAGGTTTGTCAAAAGATGTTAAAAAAAATTGTTTAAAAAGGTCTTTCTAAAGCTATCATTCTTTAACTTAAACCTCTGTATTTGACCTTATGATATATTAATATTGACTTCAAAGCTACTGAATGGGGTACCAAAGTACACAGAGGAGCCAGTTATCATAGGGAGTGGCCTTTACATTTGATGCTTTAACTAAATACCTGTAGCAAAAGATGTACACAAATGATCATGTAAGCATGGTATGAAAGAATAACCTTTGCTTGGCATGAAGCAAAGTAGCTGGTATGGCAGAGAAAATTTTTAAAGTAAAAAAAACCCACATCACAACAACAACAAATTGTAATGGAAATGTTTTAATTGATATGTTGGACATCTTGACACAACTAGTAAAGACAGGATAAAATCCTTAATTTGATATGGTTTGATTTTCGCTTCTTTTTTTTCTTTGCCTCTCGTGATATTGTTAATCTTCGTCCGGATCTGAGGATCTGTTCTGTGTTTGAGACATACATATTTCTCTTTTGCATTTCGTATACCCCCAGCACGAACTGGCATCTGCTGGAAGATTGCCTCCTTGAAGTAAGAGTAAATAACATGTTTTTCTTGGTTGATCCAACCTATTTAATCACACATCACAAAATTAACCAAATTATGAGCAATCATAACAAGTAAAATGCAAAACAATTAAGAGATTCTGAGGCCAGTGTTATACTTCAACTAGCTGATCAGATGTAAAGGGGCAGCAAATGAATTGTACCCTCCACCAACCTGTAAGCAGGTTGGGTAATTTCAAATTATTTATCAATATTTGACAAAATATGTAGAAAAAGAGAGGCGTCACAATATTCGAAGTTGAGTCAAATGACACATGTTGCTTACTTTTTCTGTGGCCTGATCTGTGAATTCTGTTGCATGCACCTGTCATCACACATAGGAAACATGTTCAAGTTTAAAGTACAAAACAAACAAAGCCATGTTGAGTGCCAAATTGATAACAAACCTACCCTTCATCATAACGTACCCTCTCAGTCATCAGTTGATGGAGTAACCCCCAACAGCTTATATTAATTATAAACCCCAGTTTCCCTGATCCACAAGTGACCTACATGTCACCTACCATCTCCCCCTTCTCCTCAGACATACCCCATATTCCAGAGCCACATGACCTTCCTGCCCAGGCAACACCCGATAGCCCCAACCCTCACAGACCTGGTTATGACATGTCCTATGAGAATTGGGATGGCGTGCCTTAGTCGTTGAGGGAAGCAACTTATATTTCAAAATCAGTTCTCTCCTAGCCTCCGAGCTCAACACATCTCTCTCTTAAGTTTAGGCTAAGTTACATCCCGAAATTCGAAATTGAAGTCAGCAAAATAAAGTTCAAGTTTGTATAAACCCTACACCTGGAGTTCGATTCTTTACTTACTACAAGTGCATATCGTGTGCATCTCAACACCACAGAACACGTTACGACACATGGTGGAGAATCCATTTGATTCCGGTTGCCAAAGTGTGAGTACATAATTTATGATTTTCTTTGATATCGTGTTTGATTTGAAACAGCGTGAAAAGGAAGGTATTCTTAAAAGAATGCATACTGAATGTATTGAGCTGCCCGAATTGTTAAACGACGCTGAACGTCGCAATGCAAGCTTTAGGGTGGCCTTGAAGAAAGCTAATGGCAATTATGAAGCAGCCATGTTGCGGGAGCGATTCTTTGCACAGGAATACCAGCGATGTCGAGTGGGAGACGAAATACAGCGTAAAATTGCTTCTCCTGTGCTAGAGGCGCATGGGAAGGCCATCCGTGAATGTATTGAGTTTGTTAAGGAAGTGATCAGGTTGCGTGATACATTCGAGGAAGGCATCAGATAATTTATGCTGTTGAAATAAGTTCAGGAAGAAAGCAAAGCCTCAGTAGTCGCTCTTATTGCAAAGTATGCAAATGTCACATCGTTTGAATGCCCACGAACTACAGTCGTCCCGTCCCCAACCCTTTCTAGCCCCGCTCCATTACCGACTACAGTCGCCCCGTCCCCAACCCCTCTTCGCCCTTCTCCTCTGCCTATTCCAGTAGACCCATCACTAACTCCTCCAAGCTTTAAGTCTACACCGAATTTTTTCTCGCTAACACCAGCCCCTCTTGACTCTGATCATATACTGGCTTCTGCCCTGTCATCACCAATTCCAAATAAACCATCAATTTTCGACCCCCAGATTACCGTCTACCGACCCAGTGTCTTCCCCGCAATCCCCCGTTCCACGTGTCAAATCTTTGCTGACATCACCTCCTCAAACAATCTTCTTGTCAGCCCTCGGGTCACATCCCCAACTCACGCGAGACCCTACTTCTCAACGGTCATCTGTCAATAGTTTCCCGCCAACACCTCTCCCGGGCGCTTCCCATTATCTCCCTGCACGCTGGAAGACCCGGCATTGCTATGCAGGTCATGCTCCAGTTGGCTAACTTAGTCAGTACATCTGCTCATGTTTGTAACCTCCCCACATATCTGTGGCAAGGTCAGCTGAGGCTGCTTGCTCCATGAGGTTCACACACCATCAGCCCCTGCGGTCAGTTTCTGCTGCAAACAATCATTATTCTGTTCAAATTTAACCCCCTTCTTTAAGCTTAGTGCCTCGTGTATTAAAGTGTGAATTCCAAACAACCGCTCAGTTACCATGTTGGCGCATGCCGCGCTGATTTCGATATTTAGCTGGTATTGTATAAATGTTTTTAGATATAGGGTCTAGACTTAGATATATGCGGTTTACTCTCAATGGTTGATCCATGCGATCTCCATATTATGGATATAGTGCGTCTCATTCAAATACCTACTTATTTTTTTTTTACCAAACTCCCCGATATTTTAATAAATCCTTTAAATTTCATGATGTGCGTTAATGGATAGTGGTCATAGAATTGAACAGTTAACATTGGTATAAGAAATCTAACTCGTCTTTAAGAAAGTCTGTGTGATTTAGGTTTTATTAACGTGAAGCTCGAATGGTGACCATAACCACGGATCACAGATCTGACCAGATCAGTAAGTATCATGGTCAACATTTCAGATAGCAGGTAGCCCGCAGGATCTTGTCCCAGACGTATAAGGATGAACGGCCTACTGATTGGTAAAATGAGTTTAGAACCAATTCCGTCCCAGATCACACTAAGCCTAGGTTGAGCTTGCGCTGTCTGTAAAATGTTGTTAGCCAATCAGAGACACCCTCCCCGTACTACAGGCGTGCGCCAGGAGGCGACATGGGGGCATAGCATCTGCCTTGTACAACATGCGCCACACCCCCTCTCTCTAGGGCCAGTAGTTAATCCTCCGGAACGCGCTAGGTCTGTGGCTCAAGCTGATATCCCTGAGGGCCGACAGTTCACGCCACGAGGTTGTCGAAGGAATAGACAAATAGCGGTATGCCCTGTCGATATCCCGTCGAGTTCTGCTTCGGGTTATAAGCAGACTTCGCATCAACAGTCATGTGTACTTGGTGTTGTTTAGTTATTGTAGTAGTTAAGTTATGCTCAGTGTGGTTGTCATGCCGTGCTCTGTTAACAGTATTGAAGAGTTTGTACTTGTTCAGTAGCGTCTTTGGTCTAGGGGACAGATCACTTTAAGCCAGAGGAGGCTTGACGCGCGAGTCCTGTCTACGACATGATCAACCGGCCGAGGATCTTCAAGTATCACGTCGCTGCCTGGATCTAATGGACCCACCAGTTCGGAAAGCTCACGTCAATAACAATTCTTATTGCGTAAATGATTGAATCACATTTAGGTTTTTTTTACGTACATTTTTCAGCTTAAATGAAAGCAGTGGGCATACGCAAGTGAAACGAATATGACTTGTTATCCATCAGCCCTGCTTTGCTAGTTTAGATGCAAGTAAAACGACCATATTTGTATTCCGCTTGTATAACTTTCTTCTCCTTTAGAATAGTCAGGTTTACTGTTGCATGTCTAATCTTTCTTATTGTAAATATCTTTACTTACCCTCCTGTCTCGGATTATCACCATTTAGCTCACCCAGCAATGGTGTACTGGGCTAATTCCATCCGTTGCTGGTATGTTGGTGACATATTTTTCACATCAAGTGCAATAAGTGTTTCAAGAAAAACCCTTCAAGGTAACCAGATCTCTAATTGATGGCACAGCAATTTGCTTGTTGAGAGCACGGAGTTTCTTCTTTCTGTTGGCTACAGCAGCTACTTTAGAATTCCAATGTGCTTCATAAAGCTCTTTGAAATCTATGGCTTCTGTCTTCATTTCCAAATTTTCATCGCGACTTCCCAAGCTTATTTTCAGCAAAAATATATGCTTTAGGTAATTTCCAAAAGTAAATGCCAGAGAAGGCGAAACAGACTCAATAGCTAATGCCTTTACAACAACTGCTACTGTCATGAACTGACTCCCAGTGATGAATTCATTCAAATATTTGATCTCTGAGCTTCCACGGTTCACAAACTTCAGCAAACGTGCCACGGTTCAAAGTTTTGCGCGCACATTGTCCATATCTTTTCTTCTCTGTTCATGAGCAAGACCAAGCATATCAATTAGTGATAAACCAATTCTCGGATGAGCTCGTCTCGTCTACATAATTCTTTTAGCCCTGAATACTAGAGCATTGACTGATCTTTGACTATGCTAGCATTGGACTGTAAACATCAACTTGCAAGATATAAAAGATAACTGAGTGATATATAATGTATTTGACATCGTCCCTGTCAGACATGTACACAGTCTGTTACATGTTTCATACATTCACTGTGAGATGTGTACACTGACTGTGACAGGTGTTTGATATCATAAGATCGATCAATCCTTTGATAACAATTTAGACATTGAATAACATAGTAAACCCAGTTAGTATCCTACATTGATAGGCAATTTAAACCAGTGTTTAAACCAGTGTAGTATCCTTCCTTGTGGAGAGGAAAGTAAAAACCTGCCATGTGTATCCGAGCATGGATATCTTTACAACCCAAGAGTGCATCCTAGCTTGGATAGCATAGTAAACCAACAGCGTGTCCAAGCTTTGTTAGAATAGCAAATAGTGCCCAAGATTAGATAGTCTTTAACCCTAGGATAGATAGCTTAGTAAACCAGCCCACAGTTTGTCCTAGAGAGCAAAGAAACACCAGTGTGCCCTAGCTTGGATAGCATAGTAAACCTAGTGTGTGCTTAGTGAATAATGAACGATCCCCTAGCTCCTGTGTCCTACATATATAATTAATGCTCCCTAGAACCAGAACCAGTTTTTCATCCATCTTTATATCAACCACCTGTCACTTCCAATTACCTGTTTGTATATTGTTTCTGGACATGTTATATTGATCAATATGTGATGAAACAAATGGACTTCGTTCTTATCTAGTTCTAGCTTGGATAGCATAGTAATAATAGTGTCCTTGCTTGGATAGCATGGTGAACCCTGTGTGTGCTCTAGCTTGGATAGCATAGTAAACCCAATGTGTGCCCAGGCTTAGATAGCACATTAAACCAAATGTGTGCCCTAGCATGGAGAGCATAATGTGTCCTGGCTTGGACAGGATAGTTAACTTACAATCAAAGATAACTTGGAGAAGCGATTCGCCAAGTTAAAAACAGTCAACAGTCAGTGTGCCCCTGCATGGAAAGCAAAGTAAAACCAGCCTGACAGAGTTAGATACCACAGTAAACCCAATGTATCCTTGCTCGTATAGGATAGTAAAGCCCCTGTGACCTAGCTTGGATACCATAGTAACAGCTTGTAACCCCAGTGTTTAACACAGTTGATTATACTTTTTTCTGTTACTAACACATCAAATTGCAAGCGTCACAAGACAGTCGATCATGTTGTTATCTAATTTATATAAGCTAATTCTATTGGAATGTAATAATGTATTTTCCTCAACTAAGCCTAAACTCCAATGAATCACCATTGTTTGTACCATTGTTAGACACAGCTCGTCTTGAAGGAGGTATGAGCTCTATCATGTGCCTTTCAGAGGAGTTTGTCTTAATTGAACTTAACTATAAAGTTCATAAGCGCACAGCGGCGGAATTACGCAGGTATCAAAATAAGAGGGATTGAAGTTAAAAAAAACTACCTATATGACAATGGTAGGTACACCTTACCCCTTAGATATGTACAACGAGACACACAGTCCTTATATACAGAACTCACTCAAATTAGGTCAGCTATAGGCCAGTCAGTGACACGGCGGTTGGTGCAGATTGGGAACCGCCGCGCCCGAACATTGGCTATTGGGGACGCAGGCTAATCCAAATAAAAATAAATTGACGTCTTCGTGAACGCGGCTCTGTGGTTCCTTTCCATCATATAGACAGATTTTGCTCAGGATGCCAGCTGAAGGTGCATGAAATGGTATTATTAGGGTTCACGTCACTTTCATCAACGAGGTGATATCGTGACGGTGATGGATGCGGATGATTGTGATGAATCGATACTTGGCACCTACCCGGGGTGCGAAATAACCGCCGCTGGCATATCCCCTTTCAGAGATGGGACTGCCATTTAATGTGATCATCCGCGTCACGCATAGCCAGTCACACCTTGGGATCGACCAACTCGATACTCGATAGGCGGCGCAGCTAACCACTGTGCAGCGAGAACTGGCAAAGGCTGGTAAAGGGGTTTGAAAACAAACGGCGCTTAGTGCGATTGGGTGACGTGAGATAGGATTAACTGATTTGACGTGACGAGCGTGCCAATGGACGCATAGACAAATGGAAGCCTGATATCGGGAACCAAATACCGGTTGTTGATCCGAACGGGTTATATGCGAGCAAGTGGGGAATGTCACAGAAAGTTGCGTCAGACTTGCAAACGCGATGCCCCAATTACTTATCGTTGGCCACAACAAATACCATTGGTTATGTGTTACCAATGGATGGCCATTAATGAGGGGTGTCCCAGTTCACTGGTCACTGCCCAACTACAGATCAGCCACTCACCGTGTACTACTACCACCTCATGTACCACCATGCATACACATGGGTTAAAATAACATAATTTCCAACTGCTGACGCATTATCCAGCTGTGGCTGTGATTATATGGGTATATGACAAATCGCAAAGACTTCTAAGTACTGCTTTTAGCTGCCTCTACCACGTAGTTGGACTAAAGCACTCAGTAACCTAGCCCGGAACCAGACCAGACTACCATACTGCTGTCTCTCCTACTGCAGAACATCAGGGCCGAATGTAGGTCAGTAACAGGAAACTTCTTGAGGGCAAAATGGAGAGAGGATGTGAAGGGGCGATCGGTTCTCAATCTGCTAAATCACCAAGTGAATTGTCAGTAATGAATTGTTTACACAAAACTTGAGAAAGTCTATAATAATAACATTTATTTCGCACTCATGGTACAGATATTTTATGACGATCAAGTTCAAGTGCAATCATTTAACAAAGCGTGGGGTGCCATCATAATGGGCATATAAAATTAAGAAGAACATCGATATCGTCGTGCAAAAAATCGGCAATATATTCACATTCACGGGCCCGACAAAGTTCTTGTATGGAGTTTACAAAGTTCAATCTTTCTTGTTCGGTAGACAAATCTTGCTTGAAATATCATTAAAAGTAATGGTCTGGTCGTAAATCGTAGCAGTATTAAGATTAACGATACTCAAAATATATCTTATATTATTTGCGACATTCGAATTACTAAAGGCACATAATCGGCTAACCGCCGATAAAAGATCATTCGTGCTATTAATACTATTAAAGAAAAATTTCATACATCGCAACATTAAATGTTCTCTTAGAGGTAATCTACCAGCTAAAAAAGGAATATACATTGATCTTGTTCTAGGGTGTAGTTTCCATATATGGCGGATGCATTTGCGCCAAGTAACACATAAGCTTTTAAATGAATTACTCGAGAGCGTCCATAATGGGGATTCATAAAAACTTGTGCAATATTTGTCAAATAGTGTATTACGAACATTTACTGTACAGTGACCGAATCTTGACGTCAGCATATTAGTTTTCCACACAACATCACCACATGCAGCATGAATATTCAATTGTTCGGAATTTTTTCCTACATAGGATCCAAGATGGAAAGCATGTTCACTTACATTTAATCTAACACTGTTCAGTTGTAGATTCACATCGCGCTTTTGACAATTAAAAAGCAACAAATTGCTTTTTGATGTGTTAAATATAACATTATATTCCTTGGCAAACTCTTCACAAGTTTTAAGCATAGATTTGGCCGCATTTAAAGAAGGAGCAATGAGAGCGGCGTCGTCAGCATAACTCAGTGCGCCTGCATAACGGTGACCAACATGGCACCCGATTCCCCTGTTTGAGAGTCGTGACAATAATTCATCGATATACACATCAAACAAAATGGGTGACAAACCGCCCCTTGTTTGACTCCATTAGTACAATTAGAATTGTCGGAGAAGCTATTGCTCCACTTGACTCTTAACTTTTGATGCGTATACATATTATAAAATCCAAATTGTAAACTACCCGATTTCAATACATCACTTTGATAGTCAATAATCATATTATCTACCAGTTTCCCTATGATACTACTAAGAGCTACTGATGATAATTATCACTACTGTTCAATGATGTGGTTGCAATACCCGAGAAGATATTGCCATGAGAATGTGTCAAAATATGCAGTGACTAATTCAGATTGTGCTTAAGCTGTCTTTGAGAAACCTTGAGTTAAAAAAACCCACCTATATGACCATGGTAGGTAATCCTTACTCCTTAGATATGTACAACGAGACACAATAAATATAGCTTGAATATCAGTCTTAAAAGTAGCTGCTGATTCATTATAATGTTTTTATGCAGTTACCATGTCTACTCAATATATTTATTATCATCAATAATTTTAAACACTTTGATGTATAATGTTATACATCCTGTATCACACTCAACTACATACTGAGAATGATGTTCATTGACCCTAGAAGTCACGGTTGATATCATGCTTTAGGGCATGTAAGTCGTTAAAGCAGAAAGGTTGAAGTATAAAATATTGATGAATACAGAGCTCTTTTGTAACAATTGATATGTTGCATTACCTTTTTAGTATATCATTTCACCTTGACACGAGAGCTGCTCTGTTCCCGATATCATGGTTCCATGCGCTGAGCGCCTATACGCCCCGCTAAGAATTCAAAGTAATTCAGATACCCCAAAGCATTTCTATTATTCCATCTCTCGTGACCCAGTTAAATGTAGCGCCGTAACTGCCCAAACCCCTTCCTCATCTTTCACCAACGTAGCTCCGGACGAACCGTAATATAAATATATACTCAGACGTCTTGTAGGGCTATCACCAACGCTGACGCGAGAATTCTCTTCAGTCATTACACAGCAAGCGACAATCATCATACGCAGCGGTAACTGTCTCGATAAAGGTTAATTGCATTCTTACCCATTTCCTTTCATATGATTATGACTCACAGATGCTTGTCCGGTAGAAATCGCCATCGGTAGCTAAACATTACTATTAAATCCGCTTTGGCATTCGGTTTATCATGAGTTCTACTGTATTTCTTAACAAATACGGGATGGAGAGAAGAGATGAGTTTCCTAACAAATGCATTGGGATGATATAATAACCAGGGTTGATAGGTTCAAGGGAATGACCGTACACTTTAAAACCACATTAAATACCACCAACCATTGGGCACCAAGAAAAATGAAAATGGTATCGAATAGAAAAGATATTCTTGTTTTTAAATATACAAAAGGCACAAAACGTATCATTTGCGTTTGGCCGACCTAACGAAGCGGATTAAAATGACCTTTTAAATTCGGATAGGTTTGTCTGTCCAACAACCGAAATAAAACCTCCTTATGAGAATGCGAATGACAATGTTCCAGAAGGCCAGAGAAGATAGTAAAACCACATTAGATTGTGCGCATTCGGAATGCCCCATAAAATATTATACGCCCCACAAGAAAGGTCTTATATAGAAAAATGCCCCATATACTAGTGATCACTTATTATATATATATATATATATATATATATATATATATATATATATATATATATATATATATATATAGATATAGATATATATAGTATATATATGTATAATATATATATATATATATATATATATATATATATATATATATATATGTATATATATATATATATATACATATACTCTAACCATTCGTGGACAAAACTTTATAGTACTTTTTCTATCATTAATTATTAATTATTCATTCGGCAGATTATAATTGATTTAATGAATAAATTTAATGCACATTCAAATCTTTTTGCCACTATATATATATATATAAAATATATATATATTTATATATATATATATATATATATATATATATATATAGATATAGATATATATATATATATATATATATATATATATATATATGCAAATATGTATATAAATATATATATATAAATATGTATGTATATATATATATATATATATATTATATATAGATATATCCTATATATTTATATATATATCTATATATATATATATATATATATATATATATATATATATATATATATATATATTTATATGCATATATATATGCATATATATATGGATAAATGTGTGTGCGTATTTGCTGATTGTCAACTATTCTATGATGTATTGGTTACATGTATTAGAGCCTTTCAAGCTTTCGCCATGGTAAACTGTAAACATTTGCCCATAAGTAAATGACATCATTTATTGCCGGAGACTAAGCGGTGCAAGTGCTTTTTGTATGATGTTGCTTTGAACACAAAATGGTCCTCAACAGTAGAGAGAAGAGCATTTCTATATATGAGAGATGCTATGCTTATCGACATATCGATCGGAGTTTGGGAAGCTTATAAAGTGCACGTTTCGTTCCCTGTCGCGTTTTCAAGCAACCGCGCATTAAGTGAGAACTTTAACATATAGTAGAGCCCGGTACCATCCAGAACTGTGAATGACCAATTTCGAATGGATGGGAACAATTTCCCTGAAGACGACCATAAATTACCTATATTCATCAGCTTAACATAATCTGGCAGGCACAGATCCTACATAATGAAGCGCATTTATCGGCTTTTAGTGAAGAATTCCGCGAGGCTATTGCCTTGGAATAAGCTATACATCGTGCAATTTGCTCTTAATTTATTAAAACCTTTCGTTAGCGCATAATTCAGTGCTCTGGTGATATAATGAATCCGGAATAGGTCGGATAGAAAGGCATATCATTGCAAACAGTAACTGGCTATATTGCTAGGATATCAGACTCATTACGAAGCACAACACATAGCGTGAGTGAACACATGCACGTCAGTTCCCTGTGCGTAGAGAAGGCTTTAGACTAGCAACATTACGAATATCAACCACTGTTTGTAATCTTCGTTATAGTTTGATAGAAACAATGTTTAGACACGAGAAGCCGGTTTGAAACGAAATAGCCAGATATGAGGTGTTCTATACGGCACCTGTAAGCTTGCGATATACTCTTCGATAAAATGGACATGTTTTGTCACCAGGTGGCATTTTATCCTATGCCACCCCGATGTTCATCATCTTTACATGCTGGTTAAGGTCATTGCATAAATTCTTCTGCCGAAACACTGGGCTTTTCCAAATATCTCCATAATTGGTAAACTGCATCCGCATTATATTAGCAGACTCTAGCGGACATTTAGGTCCTTCGGCGAATGAGATATCAATCTGATGAAGAGCACTGACGTATTGCAAAATGGTATAGTTTCTATTCAGATCAGATAAATATATTGTAAAAAACACATTGGCGTCTGACAAATTTCAAGCCTAAGGATGACACAATAACAAGCATCAATGTTCGTTTGAGACGCAAGTATTCCTGGATCGATATTCGTGAATAGACGCACCTGTGCAGTAAAGAGAAGATTGCGGTCCTATTCAGGAATCCCAAGCTCTTCATATCGCTTAGAATGAGGCTTGCCAAGATATACAGTGCACTTGTATTCAATCAGACCCCATGGATGGAGCCTTACATTCGCATGAA
>CM067356.1:67683535-67728535 GCA_034190875.2 Urechis unicinctus
CCTGTAAGATTCCGACCAGGATTCGAAACGGGCAAAAGGATTGCAAGTTGGGAGTAAATATGCAGAATTTGTTAATGGAGCGAAACCGGCAACAGCTGCTTGACAGGGATAACAATATTAGCGCTGAGCCAATGATTGTTGTGTGATCGATGCACGTTGCTTGATGTCCTGCAATGTATTAATATAAATATTGTTTTGCTAGTGACATTTAACAAAGTACATATTTAGCTATTGTTTGCCGCACATTAATAACGAAGCTTCAAATGTTTTTAAATTTTTATAAATAAAATGAAACATCGAATGACTAAATAGCAAGCTAGTACGTGGTGTTATACACTTAGGCATAGATAGCCTTGGTCCTTGCTTTCCTCTTTCCGTTAAAACATATAAGTTGACTAAGGCTTGCGTCATATCTGCTTGAGTGAATTTTCGATCATGTTTCTTCTACTGGAACATTGATTGTATACTTCATGCGCTGCGTTGTTTCCTGATATCATGAAAAATCGTAGAAGCGTATGTATTTTCGACTTGATCAACTATCTGGCTTGTATTTCCTGGCAATCTCAACTGTGTTTGTTGGCAACGTATGATACTGCCACACATTGCTATTGAAAGGCCGACATTTCAATCTATGTGCTAGTTGCACGATTATCTCTGCCAAAAACATGATAGTAGCAGCCAATTTATTAATCTCTGCACGATGGTGCTCCAATATATCATACTATGTAACGATGTTAACATTGTCAAACTCTTATACGTGACCCAAATACAGAGTGAAGTAACACACGATATCCATACAATGTGTTTGCATTACAGATAGCTTGGATTTTGCTCAGATGTTGCATAAGCACTTATGTCTGTATTGCAATAATGTAGTAAGCTTTTTTTTATTGCGCACTAGCAGCTGCGAATTATTATCTGACAATTACGTCTCTAACTTTCTTCAACCAGGTATGCAATGTGAAGAGGCAAATTATGAATGCAAACAAACTTTAAATTAAGATATTAGGCTCTTGTGACGTGTCGTTTTCTTTCGAGGATGATGAATGTTTTGTATAATTGTTAGTTTAGTAGATATCCCCCTTTATGGCATGACTTAAGGATTTCATCGGTTATCTGTGAATTACATAAATACAGCAACCTAACTGAATGTGCGATAGAATTCCATGGAGCAATTGGCGACACATTAGGGATTAGGAAAGCTTATTGTTGTAACAATGTTATCATAATGTACTTGCTATTAACATTATTACAATGTTGACAGATACACTTTACACTGATTAAACATTGCAGTGTTTTAAGCTGATTATGTTGTCATTAACATTCAGCGTGTTTACAGACTTTCGGAGAGAATTAGAGCTAATGCATCGTGGCTATACGCAATATGTCAGGTTCTTAGAAAGTGATGAAACAAGAAAACGCGCGCGGCACCGACGAGTACAACGATTGGAAAATGTTTGTGAAATATGGCCTTGTTATGAAATGCATTATGTAAACACCAATTATGCTTGTGGTATGATCATGAAATTCATTCCCTAGTCAACTGCTGTTGTTATTAAATGACTTTTCAGGGTTTTGCAGTATTGTTCTGTAGGGAATTAGCACGAGTTCCATACTGTAGAAAGTCGATCGAACACCATCCCAGCCGGTGAAGCAATCGATAGGATCGTACAGACCTTTGCAACGACTATTTCTGTTGATATATTAGGTTCAATAGAAGAGCTGTGTAATTTGTTACTGATTTATTTACAGAATGCAGCATACTTATAGATTGACTTACGTCACACGCTTATTGTTTCAAAAAGACAATTCCGCGATTGGATAAATCGCAACTGCAATTAAGAACAGCCGCCTTTCAACATATGTTATCAGCTGACAGATGATAAAAGTTTGGTTTGCATGCACTACCTAAGCACCGAGGGGTTAGAAATATATATACTCGTGTCAATACGCAAGGTACTAATTATTCAGTCTGTGCTTATCAATCAATCGAATATATGACTAGCTTCACCGTTTACATTACAAAAGCTGCCTTTGACGGTGCATTCTACCTTGCAAAGTTTTAATTCACCACGAAGTGAATGGGCATTAATGAAAATCATCTAGGCTCAATTGGTGCAAATAGATTGAAACAATTTTAAATTAATTAGTCAGGAAGTTATATATATATGAACACTACTAGAATCGTAGTGTGTTTGCTATTTACTGCTAACTGGCTACTTCACATACCATTTGGTGGGTTCCTAAATCATGCTATATTTCAGAGGCTGAGAGGGACTTATCTCTAGAAATTATTGGATCGGCAGTTTACCACAAACTAATCACTGCTTGTAATGCGAGTCTGGTATGTAAAAGCTATGAGGCGTATTTAGAATCAGCATTCTAGGGAAATCAATGGATGTTTTCGGCCTAGTACAGTTCTAGCTATCTGTTGCTATGATATTGGTTACTTATTAATGGCCTCACTAATTATTATATTTAGTTAAATGACATTGTGACCAAGCAAAGGATCAAATATCACATTTAGACAACCTACGATATAATTTATAGAGGCGTAGCAAAGACCCACTCGAGTGGCTTGATGGAACTTAACAACTATGGGATATACATCAAACCTAAGGTTTAATGTCGATGGCGGAATATTTGCAATGATACCAGTATCATCAAATCTAAGGTTTAATGTCAATGACGCAATCTTGGCATAAACATATTGTTATCTCAGTCACTTCGGTAACATAACCTTCCGTGTCATCACCTATCAAATAATCGTTCCTAACCATAAAGCCACCAATCTGATGGAAATCATTGCGCAGTATGCTAAATTGTTTCCACAGAGTGTCAAATAGTTATACAAAGCAAAAGATTTATTATTTATCCCAAAGCGCTTGAATAGTAACTAAGTTGTCATTCTCTTTAGACTCAGTTGGGTAATGCATAAGCGTTAGATATGATTGCTGAAGCATGCATGAGATTACGATGTGATTGCTATAACACAATATAGGCTGGAGGATAATACCAGCATCATCTACGCCGAACCAAAGTAACTGCCCGACATGGCAAAGCGGCTTACAACAGCCTAGCCAGGTTGCATGTACCTCTGCCGGTTAAGTCCTAGCTGTTTATCACCATTGATAAAAATCATTCGCAGCATACAAATGCAGCAGAAAGCCCCTAGGCAGGCATTCAACATTTTTCTCGGTATGCGGTATCATAATTCGCTTCAACGATCGCTGTTAATTCGTAATAGTGCCATTGAGGGTTAATACATGATGTTTGTGTTGCCGTTGTCGTGTCAATTGTGGCGCCTATAGCCTTAATAAGTGTGTATGGGAGATGTGGTTTCCGTTTTACATAGAATATGTGAAGAATTACATGGGTATGTCCAACGATGCTATGAATCGCTTTGGTAAAGCGCACATCTACCTATACATAGATCGTTATATCCCTATGGAACCACCGGACACAAACGATATCAATAAATACAATCTCAGATGCCGTAAGATTGCTAAATGATGCGTTGCAATCACTGAGATTCTTCCAGATGTGACTTGTATGATAACAGAATTGATGCCACATTTGTCACACACAATGGTGCCTAAGATAGAGGTGTAGATCTGAACTGATTCTCTTATTAGCGTATATATTTAGAATTAAGTCCAACCTTGCAGATTCTTCATATTAATTTAGCATGCAGAGATGGTCTCTCTATGATTTTGTCGAGCGATACGAGATAGACAATACATCATGCCGCAGCTTATAGTGACCGATTGCGCTGCTTTGCACATATTTATATTATACTTATGATTTACTAGTTATCTAATCGGTATATCAATCTGTGACACTGGGAACAGGTCACGGATCGGTGCGGAATTTAGTACGAACTTAAAACAAAGTACGTCCACTGATTTCAGTACGACCGTTCTTTGACCCCGAGAAAAACCGAAAACGCTCCATAACACTCGTGTTAATTGGTTTACTTCTGCGGGCGTTTAACTAATTGTAGACGCGATAATTTATAGCTGTTTCACAAGTCTGCCAAAGCTTTTGTTTTTCGTGTATTGTCAAGCCGTTCTCGTGAGTTTTGACTTTGTTTGCAGTACAATATTAATCTGTGTGCGGATATGACCAACTCCAAGGTCAAATAGCAATTCCCACCCTAATAAGTTCACTTTACTCATAAAACATGTTAATATTCATGTTCTACTATACATTCTTTGTGCTTATTTCTTGTTTTGGTCATCAATGTGTTTTAATTGTGACCCCAATATTTTTTATTTTGTTTTGTGTTCTGATGTGTTCATTTGTTTGGTGATGCTTACAGGTAGGATTAAACAATTGGTTTTTTTTCCAGAATGAAGAGACTGTTCTACTGTATCCTGAAGGATTTATTCTTTTAGGGTTTATTTGATGCATGCATATATATATATATATATATATATATATATATATATATATATATATATATATATATATATATATATATATATATATATATATATATATATATATATATATATATATATATATATATATATATATATATATATATATATATATCAGTGGGTCTCAATTATAAGTGCTACTACAATGACGTTTGTGTTCGACATAAAGTCCAATCAATGATGGATCCAAACTGAATATAAGCAAGAGGTGAATGACACATAAACACCTTATTCTAATTCTGGTCGTTTCATCTAGCAACTAGCAATAAATCCATAAATATGAACAATGGGTGTGGTTTATAAGGGAACAATTTCATAGTGGCCAGGCACAGATGACATCTTTTTATCAGCTTCACATAACACAGGTCGGTTAATTGCTAGCATAACGGAAAACATTTATCAGCAATTGCGAAACAATTGTGCTAAGTAGTTTGTCAAGGAAGGCCATACATTGTGCAATTGCCTTCAGTTAATCAAATCCTTACTCGAACGAAAAATCAAGTGGTTTTTCTGGTACTATGAATCGTCTGATAAACAGTAACATCTGACGCGATGGCGTGAACTATAGATCATGCAGTTCGCTATGCGATAAGACGTTTATCAACTCCATTAGAAATAACGGATGTTATATTATGGTTATACTTCAAATCATTATGGTTATACTTCACATCTATAACGCTCAAAAGTTCCCTCATTCCCTCAATCATCAGACAGCGATTATAAAGCTCGCCTCCGTTGCAAAAGAGTATTAGGAAATCGTGAGCTGAACCAGACTATCTTCTGCAGAAGTGATAATCTCCCTGAAGTCAGCTGATAATCGTTATGTGCAGATATGTTGTGTGAAGCGCTGTGAATTTACTGATACACATGGTTATCTGGTCAAATGATCATTTTTATCATGTTATGATTGTATAAAATAGATCAGTCATCGTAACAAAAGCGTAACAACGGTACCACAGAAAGGTAGGCATTACAAAATTAGCAAATCAATCCAGAATAACTATATAAGCATTCAACAGCATTGCGGCTGAAGCACTTTTCATAAGCGAAGATATGATTAGGGTCAATATTTATCCAATAGTTATTACTTTTTACCAATGCAGTTACATTCCCATTACAATGACCCCTTTATACAAGTCTATGTAGAATTCCGTATTTATTTCTACACGAGAAAAATATGAATGAAAGATAGCCACACTGTTTCTGCTATGCAGATGATATGGCAGACCCACACATTTTCCGGATCTAACACCCTTCATGTATATTAAGTCTGTTAAAAGCTTAAAACAAACTGTTTGTATGGTTAAGCCACTACGTTGAGAAAATGCTCATTTCAGCACTCCTGGCCATCAAGACAGTCGGTGCATCTTTGATTATAAACAGACACTGATGGACGACAATGTTGTGCGCTAAGTCGGCTATGCTAGGTTGTAAGTATATATATGCATGTTCCAAATTGAAGGCGATGTCATAAACTGAACCACGTGAACTGGCAGACGGCCACTGCAATCAACATATTTTTGATGAACTCTGATCGCAATTAAGATAATCGATGGTTGGTTCGGGCTCAAACCATACCTTTGGATCATGTTCTACCAGTAGTAGGTGTGTAAACATCCCTTTATACTCATGGTCAATTATGTGGAATGTCATTGAATCACGCCTGTATCATCAAACATGGAGAGCATTCAACAAATTAAAAACATGTTTCAGTGGTAATTATTTATTTTACGTTGTATGACTTAATCTCACCCAGTCTCAAACCATACATCGAACCGTCTGCTTATGGATAGACAGCCATCGCTTTACCAGGAGGTTAATTGCACTAAACTAACAAGCCTGCCATATCTTACACACAATAGAAGTGATACAGGCCCATCAAGACATATTACATTTCCAGCGAATTGTTCTTGGAGGCTGACACACTATGGACTCATACTTCGCCCTTAAGACGTTAGATATGTTTATAATATCTTGAGTTCTTAGATATTGATTCAAACGTATGTCGATTCTACAAACTAATTATTATTCTCAACCACTCCTTTGGTAAGGACCGGATATTCTCTGTAATTGAAAATAATGGGTAACTTTTCTTTTTATTCCGAGCAAAACATTGTTAATTAGCGGTTAGTTGTTGGTCTGTATGCAATCCCGACCTGTGCGATCGGCAATTTATACTCAGTTGCCCCAACTCAACACAATCAATAATGCCTGCATATATGACCGTACAGTTAATTAAGCCTCTTCAATCTATTTTCACCCATGAAAGGTAATATTTTAATGAGGTACTGCCGATCTCTACATTTGAGAGTTAAAGCGCCGATATTCTCTTGATGCATCTACATATCAGTATACTGGCATGTCAAATCCGTGATGTGCAACAATGTTGATGGTCCAATTTGTGTGTAGCATGATGGCGAAGGCTAAGTGGGAAGTGAATGTCTGGCAGTCAGACTGTATTGGACCACAGAGACTTACGTAGAAATGCAGTTTATTATTCTACGACTGATGTTCTTTTGCTTAATGGATTTGTTTATTTTTTTTCATAGGTCGGAAAATAACATTTACAATGCTCAAATGTTTCACTTACTAGAAATGAAGTACATTATTGATTTATGGTACCATTTAGCAACCATGTCGCATTAAAAATTGTTTACACAGTCGTAAGTGTAGAAACCAAGCTCGCGCTGCAATATGAACATACCGAAAGCAAGGCATATAACATTCAATATATAGATAGTTTCGTCCAAACATGGAGCAATCTCTCTGATTAATAAAGGTTGTGGATTCGTTTTGTGTCATACATTATTACAAACAAACGTCTTATGCCTTCATTGAACATTCGGTACAGTGGTTCGACAACTCACTAAATAAAATTGCTTCTCAATCCTTTTTGGCTGCAAAAAAAAAAAATATATTGTTCATTTTTTGCCAGTGGCGCTTATATTTATACCCCGCTTAATTCAATCTAGCTTTCGGATAATATGTAAGATATAGAACGCATTTGATGCATGCAATGGCAATGTTCTGCTCTGATAAACGCATGAGGAGTTTATCGTTTAATTACCAAATTGAAATTTACAGATACGTCTCGAGATACTTGAAAACTATTTGGTAGGGATTAGATTGATATCATTCAAAACATACGCAGGAGATATTAAGAAAGGGAAAATATGTGTTATTGATTGGTTGCGGGCCGAGTAGCAACCTGATAGGCGCTTAAGTGCTTCATTGGCTGAATGTAAAGGATGTGTCAATCATGTTTTAATACGAAGATGTAATTTATGGCTGTGCTTATTTGAATGATATGATTATGCTAATGGATGATCGTGTGGATGATCGTTGGCTTTACATGTACTGATACATGCGCAGTTAGTCAGTAATGTGACGTATGTAGATTAATACGTAATACAGATAATAGGTGGCAGCTATGGCTCTTAAAATACGCGATAGGGATAAACCGCTCCGGGTTTCGGCTTTAATACGGCTTCTTGAGAATAGCGACCGGATCTGTCAGTTTTCGGAAATGTGATATGCATTGCATAAAACGTATAAATTATTAAACGCAATGGGAAACCATCGACTAAATAACAGTTCCAATCCATACCAGTCAACTGGTTGTTAACAAATAAATATGTTGCAATATTGCGGCTGGGGATCTCTTTGAATATGCGAAGATTAAGGCAGGGTCAACAGGTATCTACTAATACTTACATGCACCAATCAAATCAGCTTAGTGAATAAATTATACTCGTGCGGTTCACGCGTGTTCCACCTTCGGTAAGCCACCACTGCGGGGTTTATATACTAGGCCATGACAAATTTGATCTCTTTCCTATAAAATGGATCCCCGACAAAAAGTAACCTAACCATAGATATTATGCAGACAAAGAATATCAGCATCGTGTATTTTTCTATAATGCCAAACGTAATACTTATGAAAACATGTTTTATATGCCGACTTCTTCTTACGTATTCCTTGCTCCTCGCCAATTTGCTTCATCACAGTTTTTACACTTGCATTGTAAACACCTTGTAGTACGGTGAGTTGCGGCTTAATGCGTCTCTACGTAGACTGCAAAACTCATGAGATTATGTCAGATACACGCTCGAATCTGCTATATCGATTGAGTGTCTTTGTGATTTAAGTGAAATTCATCATCGTTACAAAGTTGATCGACAAACTGCAATCCGAATTGCAAACAGTAGCAGGCTACACTGCTGGGATTACGTATTGGTTGCTACAATGTCAGTATTAGGGTGCAGGTGATTAGGATAGGCATGTCACATCATTCAACTAACACGTCTTACGGTTTAGCTCTAATGTAGGAGCTAATGTTTAGTTGCAATGGGATTTAGCGTAATGATCCCATAACCCTTATTACCCCATTATCTATCGTCCACTGCCGCATAG
The DNA here is from genome assembly GCA_034190875.2 of Urechis unicinctus. Lineage (NCBI taxonomy): Eukaryota > Metazoa > Annelida > Polychaeta > Xenopneusta > Urechidae > Urechis > Urechis unicinctus. Next base: position 67,692,392 of record CM067356.1, read on the forward strand.
CAATTTCCTGTTGCAATCTAACCGTCCGATTGGTCTCTCGAAAAATTCAGCATATAACGGTCACAGTGTTTGCAAGACAATTAAACTTAACTGTACACTGGCGTCACCCCACTGTCCCCAAATGTCTGTTGCTTTTTCTTCTCTCGCACTTTGAAGCATATGCATTATTTTGGAATTTTCTCCAATTACTTGATATTGATGTAGAATATTGATGTGAGGGTATACAAGTATGGGTGTGCAATTCAAGCTTCATAAAATGACAGTATACCTTCCGGCATGCAAAAGCGCTGAAACAATAGAATGTCAAGGCGAGCTTTAAACACCTCGAGGCTATGTAGTATGACGCTGCATAAATGCAAATTATGCGTTGATGTTATGTAAAGTCGCTGCAGAAAATAATATGGTTATCTTGATCAAAGCAAAATAATGCCTTCCAGCAATTAAATTCGCGTCATGCATATGTCATAAGCAAAGCATCTTTATAAAATAGGCAATTCAAGCGATTTCGGGAAATTACTAGCAATTGATATTATATATATCTTAGAAGATCGTTTCAAAGATGACGAAATTGCAGGGCAACTAGCAGCTATGAGAGAATATACATGGCTATATCTATAATGAAGTATATTTGAAGTGATAAGAAAAACTCGTTTCAAAGATGCAATAAATGGGCTTTTGTAGGAACAATACGCAGCTATGAATCTGACGAATATGCACATGGCTTCATGTTAGATAACGTAATGACACAGGATTACTCACATGATTAAAGAAAAGATTGTCCATAGGCATACAATATTCAAAAAATCAATTCCAGTCAACATCGTTTATAAAAGATCTATTTTCCAAGCACATAACAACACATGACAACTCAATATGACCAATAATTTTTGACTTCATGTTAGATACATCTTTGCCAAAGGACATAGGATTACTCACAACGTACGTGGTTTAAACTAAATGAATAAACTCTTGTTTTGTTGCTCAGATTAAGCGTCAGTTACGAAAGTCCATCATCTTTGCAATTATTTAATATCGGCCATATTTTTCGTTTACAACAACGTTTTGGCGAACAAATCCCCAATGTTTCAGTGGCCTATGTTGCAACTGTAAAATCCAATGGTATACAGTTATTTCGTGTCATGGAAATCACGTTGTTATGGTGTGAACGACGTAGCGCGGTCGATTAATGCTTGTAGGACAGTCGCTAAAACAGTTTTAGTGTCCTCTACAAGCAACCCGGACACTTGATGATTGCTGGTGACATCAATATTCATATTGATGATCCTAATGATGGTGATGCGGTTCGGTTCTTGGATCTCGTATAGTCGCTCGGATTAGAACAACACATCACGGGCCCCACTTATGTGCGTGGCCACACGCTGGATCTCATCCTGACGCGAACAGCTGATTCATGGCTCACTAACTTTGCCCTGGACTGGACATTACCACCTGATCATGCCGCTATTCATTTCGTGTCTTCCATTCATCGACAACCACCACAATAGGTCACAAAGTCACACCGCCCGATCCGTAGTATGGACAAGTCTGCGTTCCAGGATACGATTGTTGAAGGTCTGGCCTCACTCGCTACTAGTGTACCGGATGATGTGAATGAACTGTGTCATTCTTACACCGCCGTCCAACCAGGTGCTATAGATAAACATGCGCCATTGAAAACGCGCGTGATGACGGATAAGCCACGCGCGCCATGGTTCACCACGGCAATTATGGATGAGCGACGGAAATTACGCGGCCTAGAGAGGAAGTGGCAATCATCCAGTCTTGAGGTTGACAAAAAGATTTTCAAGGGCGCACGTAAAGCGTACGTCAGCCTCCTGGACGATACAAAGTCCCAATACCATCGTGATCGCATCAATGTCGCGGGCCAACGCTCATTATTCAGAATCGTTGATGAGATATCCGGTTCGAAGAAGTCAGCACCCCAAATACTACCAGACTGTGTCGGTGACTTAGCCAGTCTTCCTGATAAGTTTGCATCGTTCTTCAGTCAGAAGATTTTGGACATTCGTGAGAGGATTGGCAGGGGCCAATCTTTACCTGAATCCACGTATACGCCACCATGCCAGCTGACGAACTTTGCACCTGTATCAGTCGAGGACACCATCAAAATGGTATAGGCGATGCCTTACAAGTCGTGCTCACTGGACCCGGTTCCAACCTAGCTACTGAAGGATTGTATTGACTGCGTAGCCCCCGTTCTGGCGGGAATAATCAATGGCACTTTTGCCACAGGTATATTCCCAGAAATGTGTAAGTCGGCGATGGTACGCCAATTGATCAAAAAACCTGGCTTGGACATGAACGAGTTTAAAAACTACAGACCGGTGTCCAATTGTAGCTTCCTAGACAAGTTATTGGAGAAGTGTGCTTTCTCGCAACTGAATGAATATCTTAGCTCTAATTCTTTATATGGTAAATTCCAATCTGCTTATCGTGAGGGACATAGCACCGAGACTGCACTCCTTCGAGTGCAGAACGATGTTATGCTCGCTCTCGATGAGCAGAGGGATGTCATACTAATCATGCTTGATCTTTCAGCTGCCTTCGACACCATTGACCATGACATATTGATGAACAGGTTACGTAAGCGGTTTGGTATTTCGGGGATGGTATTTGATTGGTTTGAGTCTTTCCTTCGCGGCCGTACTCAGAAAGTTGGTTTAATGGTGTCGAAGGAGCCACAGTCATTAGATTACGGTGTCCCTCAAGGATCCGTACTCGGACCAGTTCTATTCTCCTTGTATATATCCCCATTGGAAGATATCATTACGGCCTATGGCCTAAATACTGTAATATTTGCTGATGACACCCAACTGTATGTCACTTGCCGATCCCGTACTGACTATTCTGACGTTGCCTCCATTGAGGCCTGTGTGGACCAGATCCGGCTCTGGATGCGTTCTAACATGCTTGCTCTCAATGAGAGTAAGACGGAACCTCTCTGGTTCACCTCTAAGCACAAGAAAGTCAGGGACCGGGCACCGGTGACTGACGTACGGGTGGGTGAAATCACTATTTCCCCCTCACAGTCTGCTCGCAACCTAGGAGTGGTTATAGATAGTTCCGGCTCTATGACGGATCACATCTCTAGTGTGTGTAGCGCTGCGTCGTACACTCTGTGTAGAATCGGCAAAATCAGGCATCTTTTGGACAAAACAACAACGGAGAAATTGGTACATGCATTCATAGGATCCCGGTTAGATTATTGTAACAGTTTACTTTTCGGCCTCCCCAACTATCAAATTAGAAAATTGCAGCTGATACAAAATTCTGCAGCTCGACTGGTCACCAGGAATGTCATTCAAATCTCGACAACAAATGACACCGATTCTTGAAGAGCTTCACTGGCTCCCAGTTGAGCATCGTATCCTATTCAAAATTCTGTGCACAGTATTCAGAGTGATTCACCACAGTACAGCGCCGCGCTACCTCACAGAGATTCTAACTGTAGCGAAGCCGACACGTCGGCTTCGCAGTTCCTCGGAGATACGATTAGTTCCGCCTCCACTTAGTGAGGCCAAGAGACTAAACCGTTATGGTGAGCGATCCCTGTATCATTCTGGACCGAGATTGTGGAATGAGCTACCCGAACGTGCCCGCTCGATCAGCACATACGAGAGTTTCAAGAGAGCACTCAAGACGCACTTTTTTAGGAACGCTTTTAACCTGTGATATTTCAAATTACATGAACGTGCAATCGATAAATTCGCCGTAGCCTGTTATTGCTGTACATTTTTATCATTTCTAGTCTTATATTGTATTATTTATTATTGTTGAATGTTATAACTTGTACAGCCTGTTGAGATGTATATGGAATGGGCTTTAAATAAATAATCATTATCATTAATCATTAATGAGTCATTCCCAGCCTATAAGGTCAACCGGAATGTTATAGTGAAGTGCAAATACGTGCTATTTAGACAAACGTCATTTGTGAAATTCCCACAGTGCTTTACATAAGTAGGGAAAATTGTTGTTAAAATGCCATTTCCCGACATCTGAGCATGCTGAGATACCTGCGCTGAATAACCCATTAAAACAAATAAATCCCTCTATCCCTCTGATAGCAAAAGGCACATATATTGATAATTTACTTGAAGCAAATCTTTATCCTACGATATTCAATAGGGCTATCGTAGAACAACATCAGAGGATTGGCCTCGTTAAATTTCACTTTCATCCTTGCAAACGGAGTTTCTGATATAATTACCAAATCCAGTTTTTTACGCAGCGTAAAATGTGCAATATACTTTTATTTATGTATGAACGTTTTCTTAAGTCAATCAATTAGAGAGCAGACGTCATCCACGCAAGTCAACTGGTTGCTGTATTAAACTTTCAAGTAAATCCCACCAAGCTTTTAACAGGATTGCGGCTGGGATCCATTGGCATATGAGATAATTATTCCATCATCACCATGAATCCACCGTGACTAATTCCATCGCCGCCCGAGGAAGTACATAATTGCTTCGCACGGAAGATGTCAGCCTCACATCTTTCCCCAGCGGATTGTATCTGACACTCCCTGTGCTAATCTGCAAATCCAACGTACTCAAGAAATCAACATTTGCTACGCTGACAATCCTTTCGGCACATATTTACTATCGCCATTTTTTGGCTGTTAATATATATATATATATATATATATAGATATAGATATCTATATATATATATATAGATATATATATATATATATATATATAGATAGAGAGATATATATATATAGATATATATATATAGAGAGATATATATATATATATATATATATATATATATATATATATCTATATATATATATACATATCTATATATATATATATCGATATATATATATATATATATCTCTATATATATATATATATATATATATATATATATCTATATATATAAATATATCTATATATATATATGTTAATACATAAACTTCACCAATTTGATACTGATGGTGTCTACAGCCGACTGGTAAACGACAGTAAAGTTTATGATCGTCCCCGCTATTACCGAAGCGGCTACAGATTCAATACCGGATCTGTGTCGTGCAGGAAACATGAGCCTGTTTATGAATGTTGCAAATCCAACCCAGTTAAACACAGCAAAGAATTTGCTGAGATAATGGCTTATATGTATAGAATCGACAAGTTTCTTGGCCTGCTGTTGTTTCTTGCAGTGAGACTTGCAAAGCATAATGACCCAGTTAGCTGGCATTCTAACAAGACCTATAGTCGTCGGGAGCAAACCTATCCCTGGTGTTACAAACACTTTTACTGTCCTACACATTAGTATTCGTTGCAAAATATTACCGTCTAATAAATGTTCGTTTCATGTCATTATATTCGGAAGCGACGCCCTCGATTGCTCTCTATTTATCTGTTTTATGCTCCTCAAAGATATCGGGTTCAAATAACAATATTCCCTGGAGATGATACTGATGCGAAATAATACCAACGAACTATGGAATAAATTGCAAGAATATGTGCTTGACAGTGTCATATATTTTATCCTTAGTCCCACACTTTCTGTGATGACAGAATATGACAAGGTGGACGTGCAACGCAACGTGGGTCTCTTCAATGATAAATGAATGCAGACTTCGCATTGGGGATCAATATCGTATTCATATCAGCGCAATCTATCTTAAGCTGCAGTTAATGCAATCAAAATATATCAATCAAATAGCATATGGACAATATATGCGTTCATTACCCAGTTTAGTACCTCCAGACCCTAGCTACTCTATGATAGAAATGTTTGATATCCCTTGCCACAGTCGAATATTTAACATTTAATAAATACTTTATCAGCTGCAATGAGATGTCAATTAGGTGAGATTTCTCTGCCAATCATATATAACTACTAATGACATCAAACACATTCCTTCTTATTATTATGCAATTTTTGCAACTTGCTGTTTTAGAAACATTTGTACATCGAATGCAAACTTACTCACGGCAAATAGTGTTCGTGGATTAGTCATAATAAATTCCGTTTGTTTACACCTCACTTGCCTGGATCAAGCGGCATCTACAATATAAGCTTGTCGGTAATTATTCCATTCAATGGTGTCGTGGGCAAAACCACGACTTGTCGACATTTAGCAGTTATTGCACGCAATTGATTGGTTTTTAGGGGTTTTTTTATTGTCCCCTATTTTTGTATATCATTATTGCAACAAAAGTATAACATACTTGAGGGGGAAAAGATGTAAAATAATCGATACTCGCTTGATAAATACGTGCACTTTAGACATATGCGTCAGATTTAGTATTAAAGTTAACGCTCCTGCCATGTGTAAGCAGTGTGTAATGACGTGTGTGGCAGCTTCATCAGTAATTTTGGAATGACGTTTATTACAGTTAATGTTTTATTGACATCGATCAAAATATTTTAACATAACTAGGTTATTTAAATGTATAAACTATTGCCGCTAATGTGTTAAAGTGTATTGGCTTAAATGTGCAGCATTATTGGCAAGGCTGCATTTGGACGCATTAAGTTCTGAGTTCTTTAATTTTTGATTTGGACCAAGCATAGTGGTTTAGTTAATTGGATTATGTGTCTCATTGTTAGATATTTTAACACAAGGACCGAATGGCGATTGTATATGATTAAGGTAGGTAACTGACGTACGGTGAACGATTGTATATGTGATTATGCAACTTACATCAATTTCATGGCTTGCCTCTTCCATTCACGGATTAAACGCAAGACGAGCGAAAGGGCTAAAATGTGACATTGCGGTTGTTTATTGCTCAAATGCTAGTTCCCTTGTGAAATCTAACTCGGGCGGCTTATGATTCTTATTCAGTCAAGACGCATTAAAAATCTAGTAAAGCGCCTATTCTTATTCTGACCTTTTCAGACCGACTATATGTCCGCTCAAGTCTGATTAATGCCTCCTGGAGCACGTGATTACGCAAAATATCCAATATAACAATTAATATTCGGCAGAAAAAGCGAATTATAATTCTGCTTTAAGCCATAGGATATTACTGTCATCACATATACATTGTGGCTGGGAGAGTAACGCTTTATTTTGACATTCGCTCCTCTTTTGATATAATGTATTGAAGTTGGTAAAACGCAACAGCAGAGGTGGTGGGTGACATTTCTATCCCGTCTTAATCATTAATATATAATAGGTCCAAAACATCAGTGTTATATACGGTGCTAATACACATTATTAACTTAACCATTATTTTTTCTTTCAGTTTATATATGCCTGTACAGACATAATGCAGCGGGATCTAAACGTGGCCTAACGACTGGTAAAAATCATTATTGTCGCAACACTGCTATTGAACTATTTTCCCGTGTGCTCACACGATATTCAAATTTTCCTTGTGATTGTCAATAACATTTTCTAATAACCATTTTCCCGTGTGCTCACTTGACATCACAATTATAATCGTCATCATCAATAACGTTCTAGAAGACCCATATTGTTGACGTTCGGCTTTACAAGCATTTTTTTTTAAGATCCATTGTGAACAATCGACACAAAGTGAATCACATTACTGCAATGATGTGTGGAATTTACAACAACACTTTTGCTTTATTGCATCTTGGCGTGCTGACGAATAAGTTCAGAGCGAAATCTTGGATCGTTTATTTTGCATCATCACAAACTTTGATACCAAAGCATCCCTTTTATCCGTTACTTACTCCCCCCCCCTCTTCCGTAGTTTTTGCTCTTAAACTATAGAGGTTTTATCTTAATCCATCAAACTCTACATTCAACCCATATCTACACTTTATGATTTTGCATTTAATGGGTTGCTGTGCCTTAAAATCTAGGCTTTACTACAAACACTAGGTTAAATCCTCGTCAGACTGCGAGCTTAATGTTTATTGTGTTACCTTGTCCAATAACACTGTGATACTCCGTCCATTGCATAATACTTAGCGGTCCACAAAAGTAATCCATGGGGATGGGAACTCATTAATCAACAAGAGAGAAAGCTTAACGGAATGCCACCACGCAATTCACATATCGCCACTCACCAGGGTGCAAATATTATTGCGTCGATAAGGTTACTCAGAAGGCATGGATATGGAATAATTATTCTATTTGTTGGAAGCTTATTTGCACTATTGTGTGTACATTATTGCCATAAATGTATGTATGGTTATCAAGGCAACCGGTTATCAGCTGTTCTAGGCGGTTTGTTACTAAATCGACATAGGTGTAAGTTAGTTTGGAAGAAACAGACTTGAAAACGATTGGAATAATGTTCATGAGATCACATGACGTGTGACAATCCTGAATTCTTCTGACAGTACCAGCGTACCATATATTTTATGCAACTCGACATCATCTGGCTCGGTGATACCATTTTACACCAGCGCATGTAGTATTCAATATAATGTTCATGTGATTTAATTCGCGTCAGAAAAGGGGCCAATACACGGATTCAGCTGCTGTTACTTCACATCGAATGTTAACCGTACTTTCATTATAAGTTCTTATAATGCAGATGGATTTTACTACATTCAAGTGATAAGATTACTTGTGAACCAATTCACAGGTCATAGTAAAAATTAGGTACAGCGAATACAAATGGTATCAGCTAATAAACAACATGGCACTGTATCCAAATTGTTATTACAGAAAGCACCGGGCGTTATCTATATTGCCAACTGTGGAAAAAAACGGTCTTGTTCCCAAGAAACATTAACGTACAAATCCAACCTCTCGTGGCCTAGAAAAAAATTGCGTATATTGGCCATATATTGCCATTCTGAAATAACTTTCATTCGTCTGGGATAAGAAAACTGGAACGTAACAAAATTCGCGTTCGGGATATAAAAATGGTGGAGACTAAATGATACTTAACGAATCGATCATTAGAAACCATTAATTGCATTTCGCGATATATATATATATATATATATATATATATATATATATATATATATATATATATATATATATATATATATATATATATATATATATATATATATATATATATATATAATGGTAGTGACAATATATATACCTTACATTTGGTCTGCTGTTTAAGCAGAGAAGCGCAGATATTACAATTGAAAGAAAGGTATGAGATTTGTTCAAGAACACTTACATAGTAAAAACAGAAACATATTCCTGCAATCTGTTGATAACCACTAGTATCATAGCCAGAATGGGGCGTTATACTTGGATTTAGTGCGGCTTACCTCGTGTCGCTTAGCAAAACTATAATGAATCCATGATGGGAATGAATATACTATCAAATGTAATGAAAAGGGATTACGCAGTCTTGCTGATGTACGGCATCACGATAAAATTACGATCCACGCTGAGCAGCGGGAAGCACCGTAATTAAAGACACACCACTGATTGTGATATATTTTCCCTTTTATTCCAAATAGCAACGACCTATTGATAACGTTTGGCATAGCATCACTCTCTGTGTTGAGCCCGATGTATAATACAGACCGGTTAAAGTCGTATAATAAAGTAATCAGGGTTTCTTCCTTTCGAATATATTTTCAGTGTACACGATAGCAAATACATCAATTTTAACAGACCTTCCTACATGTGCTAAGACACAAAGGACAACTTCTTAAAGTTTGGCGGCATTCATAATTCAAAAGCAGTTCAACGAGGCATTTTCTGATTCTTTCCTGTATAATTTCGTTGTCAGTGACATACAGCTACACCTATGACAAAGTCGGAATTATAAAATCGTCGAAGACAATGACTTCTTGGCTAAAACACGCGCAAAACTGTGCCGAAAAGTGAACAAAAAGAGCTATGCACAAAAGAAAAAGAGATTTGATAGCACAAGTTGCGATAAATGTTCAATGATATATTGCATGTGTGCTGCCACCTGCATATCCATAATTTGTGCACTCACATTGGGACATTATTGTGGGGGTGGGTGAGGGCATCACCATAGAGTTTTTTTCAATGCGACCATGTTTTCGTAATGCCATTGAATTTAGGGACAATAAAATTTATGCTCGCATTCAAAATCTTCTCAACCTTCGCACAATCCTTGTGGTTTTGATTCGACATGCAAAACATCACATATCACCGACTTTAGTTTTGAGCTAGAGTAAAAAACAACTGGAACTTTTCGTCTCCGCATCATGTTTTTAGGTTGAATTAATTTTGTTTGCAAACTGAATGTTCTGCAAATATGAAGGCATACGCATAACCTTATCTTAGACATAAAAGGGCGACGTATTTGTGAGTTTATTTTCCAAAATACAGTTCGATAATCTGTTAGATGGCATTTTGATTCTGATTTGTGATTGCTCTCATCAGCAATTAGGAATGATGAAAAAAGTGCCTAAAATGCTATGCGATAATGCTTTTATAAATTCCAATAACGCCCGGTAATATCAAATAACAGTTTGCATTAGCGAAATATTACTATTAGGTAATTCTATTCAGTCTTTGTCGTCAGATACCAGTTTGTAAAAAAATATTGGCAGCATATAAGCCGTTAAAATGCAAATGAAAGTCAACACTGTTTTAGTCCATGTGAGACAGAATATTTGTCATATTTTTTCAATTACTCCTAATGTGCATTATCATTCCTCGACAATTCATGATTAACCTTAATAAAATATTTCCGACACCTCCCAAACAAAAGTTAATTTTTGGCTTAACTTTATTTACAGAAATTTCAGACACTTGTGAAGGAACCATTTTGCTTAGAAGAGTAGTATACAGCTACAGAAAAAAATACATCTTGTGAATTAAACAGTCAATCTGGGCATATACTAGAAACAGCCCAGGTACTTAACTGTGGAACATTAAGTAGGTGGAACAATAGCATCAATATCTCATTCTAATGGAGAAGACAATATCCGTATCAAGCACTATCCCTGGTAATTACATCGGGTAAATGCAGACATAAAAGTCATTGTGTATTTTAGCCACGCCTTTCCGTATCTGCTCGCTTAAGTAATCCTGGCTTTTCAGACAGTTCATGCATCACAGTTTTCATATGGTCTTTTTGTATGTTTATATAGTGAACCATCCGCGAGGTCAATATTTTGGCTCTTTTTTGCGTTCTTGCATTGTCTATTATTAATTCGTCATATTTCAGGTGATGTAAATAATAAGTTACAAACTAATAATTCGATTTGTGTGGGCAGTTAATGCCTAGCAGTCAGACTTTGTTGGGCCCCAGATACTTACCTACAAAGGCAGTTTATTATTTTACGACCGGTTCTTGTGCTCAATGGATTTGATTATATATGTTCCAGAGATCGCAAAATAGCATTTTGGGTGCAGCATCACACTGCTATATTGACATACGGCTCGAACGTTCCACCAACTGTTTACTCGAATAAAGCACATCATTAGTTTCTTGTTCCACTTGGCAATCATGTCGTATTACAAATTGTTTAAACAAACACCAGTGTAGAGAGGCCAAGCCAGCACGGTAATAACACCGAAAGCAAGGCATAAAACATACCATACATTTATTGCAAAAGGTCCAGGAATGAACCAATCTCACTGATTAATAAGGATTTCCTAACATGTAATGTCGATTCTTTTTATGCTAAACCTTACTACAAACAATCTTCTTGTGCCTTCATTTTCCATGCGTTCCACTTGTTAAATAAACACGCAAGCTTATCGTGTATTATTTGCTTCGGTAAGGGAAGTCACGCAGAAATATGACTTTCATTGTGTTTATTAATCGAGTCATTCGGATCATCTGCTTCACAATATCAATCATCTTTGCTACATATTAGTAAACGATACAGTAGGATGTATCCTTCGACGTTATACTCCATATCACCCTGCTTCAACATATTTCGTTAGCTGAATGATAGCTTTGTGTTCTTTGTCAGGGCCGGATTTAACGATTTGAGTGCCTTGTATGTATGTCAAATGAACCATTACATTGAGACCGAATGGGTTATCAGTGGCTCAATATCTCCTACATAAAAACGCCTCAAAATCCATTTGGCTACAAATATATTATTCATTCATTTCCAATGGCGCTTTTCTTAAAACCAAGCCTAATACTATCTAGCTCTCGGATAAAATGTTAAATATAGAACGCCTTTGCAGCATGAAATGTCATTGTTATCCTCGGATAACTGCAGGAGGGGTTTATCGTTCAATTAACAAATTAGAATTTGTTATGCGTCTGCAGATATTTATGAAGTAGTTGGTAGCGACGGAGACAGATATCATTTTAGTCATCTACGGAAGATGCAAAGGGTGTTGATTGATATCAAGAATTTTACAAATGATGGGAAATTATGTTGCATTAAATTGTTGTTGATAGGCACTTTAGTGGTGCTGATTATGAAATATTCGTTTGCTGCATTCCTGATGCAATGATCATGGATTTTCTCATTTGAATAATGTTATAATGATTACGGATTATCTTGTGCATGATTGATGATTTTGCATGTTTTGATAAAAACGCATTTAATCGATCAGCTTATAGACGTATTTCAATCAATAAGTAATATATCTAATAGGTGGAAACTGTGGCTCTTCAGAAAAGCGGCCGGATTGCATTGCTTCAGTGTATGGATTTTTTTTGTGTGCTGCGTAAAACGTTAAATTCTTTAATAGCAATAGGATAACGATTTCTGTAGACAACCGACTAATGAACAGTCCCCACCCATCCCAGTCCATTGGTTGCTCTATCAAATTGAAGGGTTAATCCAAAATAATTCTGTGAACAATATTGCAGTTAGGGACCACTTTGAATATTCAAAGAATATGGCGGGATCAACTAGTATCTTCCAATACTTAAATATACCAATCAATCAGCTTGATGAAAAAATTATACTCGTGCTTGTTCCACCTCTCTCAAAACGATGACTACGGCCTCTCTATTCTAGGCTATGACCAATTATATCTCATTCCAAAAGACTAAATCATCGATTAGGCACTATTTGCCGCAGCAAACTATTAGGCACTATTTGTCGGGATTACCGATCATAAACAGACAAACGAGTGCATTAGGTTACAAGGTAAGGCATGTAGTCATCACAGATAGCATTATTCGCCTCACTGTCACAGTGTTTCCGTAAGGTATATGGATGCACAATAAAGTTTCCATGTAATACCGAAACGAACAGCACCATTGCATTGACTTGACTACATATTGCTGTAGAACAATGTTTGATAGTTGATATTACGAGCCTGTATTTTAAGTGACAGTTACATAAATACCAACCGTTTGTTCTACAAACCTACAGCCAACAAAATCTACATCTAATAAAAATATTATATATAATGCTGACTAAAAACCCAACTTTCGGTTGCTAAAATGAACGTTACTTGCTTGAATAATTGGTGGCCTTTGTCTCCGAAAACGTTTTTATGACTAGCATTATGGTGGCACATAACACAGTGGAAATTAATCATTGTGTATTGTACACAAACCAATAGCTAACAAAAAACGGCCAATCAACTGAGGCTGTTCCTATGAAGAATCGATATAGTTGCAACAATGTATTACAGCTGCATACATCATTTCCACAGCATTATAGGCATAATCCATGCTGGTCTTCATCCAAAGAGATCAACTGGTGCAGGTTTAGTCAGATATATAGCCTTATATATATTCAGATTTATAAATATGAAAAAAATAGGTAGGATGCCACATAATCATAGATGACGAAACTGGAGTTGGCCCCTCGTGTGTAGCGAATTGCTCGTTCATGTGACCTTGACCACCAAAGCGAACACCAATTGCTTTGATGCTTCCAGCATATAATATCCAGGGCATGGTGCAGATAATGGCATCGCTAAGGCAGCTCTTGACATTGATGCCTGAGTTAAATCTATTAAACAATTAGTTGTATAGAGTATCACGGAATCAGTAAACGATAATTGAATATCCAACGGAATCATGACTATATGACAGTTGTGAATTTAAAATTAGTGACCCTGGACACGTTTTGATGAAGGAGGCTCGTTCAACGAACCATGTTTGTAGATAAGAGCGGTGCATTCATAACAAAAAGGGTAACGCAACCAATTGAAGATATATGCCGGCGTTGTGTTCGCTACAAATATCATCTTAGATGTCGCATTACGCATGCATCACGAGCCATCTGATTATATCGCTTTAAATAGGAATTCGTATTTCGTTATTTAGCTATATGAAGTGATTAACCCCATGCTGACTCTTTGGGCAGCAGCATGATGTTTTATCTGTTCTCCGAGGAGAGCTCGGCGCAGCTGTTTGGAGAACATGTGATTGATTTCCTATGAACCACCTTAACAGAGTAGTTCATGCTCCTGCTTCAAGTCTCAAGCGCACTCTCATGTAGGATGCCGATGCTGAGGTTGGTAAGACCTGACATTCCTGCCCACCAGCTAAGCCCGGCTTTGGTGATGAGAGGATTTAGTCCTATCGCCTATGTTATGGTTAGAACCGCTTCGTGTCTGCTTGTGTTGGTTGAATGAACCATGTACAGCACTTTATTGTGAAATAGGCTCGTGCTGATTCAAGTGAAATCCAGCGAAACCCCCCACTTAATATGGAAACCTTGATTAGATAACACGATATGAAAATCATATTGCAAATTAAAAGCCAACACCTAATACAACTGGTATTCCAAACAGTAGATTCTAAACTTCAATGAAAAGCAAGTGCAGGTTGTGTGATATGGCTGCTGATTGAATTACCGTTCAGAGAACAACCCCTCCCCCACCACTATAGGATTTGATTAATCTGATGATTATGCAACTCAATCATTAATTCATATCGCAAATTAAAAGTCTACACCTACAGCAAAATATTTCAGTACTTCAAACAGTTGCTTATATTAACATTCATGTTAACGCAAGAGGCGGTTGTGTACGACGAATTTCTACATTAAATTTACTATACTACTAGGAATAGAAATAAGCATAGGTAAGATTGCTCAAATGTACCAAAATAGCAGCTTGTTAAGAGAGATCCATCAAAGCCTTTGATTGACTTAGCTCATTAGTGAGACTGTCTGGGCGACACACACCACACAATCAACTCGTAGGCCGAATCCAATAATCGTAGGGATGAGTCGTATGATTTCCGACCCCTGCGGATGTCATTACAGGCTTTAAGAAATGGGTCATTAGACGATATAGGGCTCTGAAGCTCTGATAGGTAATTATACATAGTACTGATGGAGGTATGTACGCAATAACATAATATGCTTCTTGGTCACTAGAGTTTTAGCCAGTGTAGCTTGTATAATGGTGGCTCATTGCCGCTATCATGCAAGTTAGATTATCGCATGATTCTCAACAGCCGTCAAGATCGTCAGTAAGTAGAGATAAGCAGTTCATGAATATCATTATCTCTTCATTATCTCAAATAATGATTGTAATGCGTAATTGTTTTTGTTTGTGCACACATCATGGCTACATGGCTATGATCATCATGCTTCCATTTACCCCGTTGAGCGACATCTCTTGTTTGATATGAGCTTGCTGCAAACTGCCGCCACCACGCAATATTTCCGAAACTGCTCTATTATCCCACACTTATGTATAGAAGTAACGAGCCTTAGTTCGACCTTCAATACATATGTTTCCGATATTAAAATGACCTGACTAATACGTACAGCAGATTACAACGACCGCCCCACCTCCACCCCTCCCCGCAACTAAATGCCCCTATCAGGTCTGAAAGCCATCAGATTCACAGTTAGTAATAGGGCATTGCTTGCAATCTCACGTGACCCAATGATATTAACTGAGCTGACAACCAGCAGAATAGCACGATATAGAAAGTAACCAATGAATTGATATTTACTGCATCGCCCAGAACCCAAAGTCGACGAATATACTGTATGATTCAATGTGCACTGCACATTTATTGCTACTGTCCAGCACCAAACCCAACAGAATTGTGGGCAATATTCCCTCACTGTCAGGCAGGCTGACACTACTTGATGTTGCTCGGCTTGTGCTACGGTTTATTCGCTTACTAGAAGAGTGATTCATTATCACTCAATTTGTCCAAACGCATTCGGTACACACATGCCGTGGATGTTGCTGTGCATGATAACATATTCAGAGCAGCAACACGCAATAACGAGGTATGAAATCACATCTATATTACAGTCACGTCGTTCATATGCTACCAAAAACAAACAAATATTCATAAAAATAAATATTCGATACTGTGTTGCTATCGACGAATAAATATTTCATATCCTACATATATGAAATATACCTGTAAATGAAATGCAATCAATCCCGTCGAAACCGCGCGCTGCGATCACAAAAAAAACATGATAGTGAGTAAGAAGAAGTACAACAACCTGTGAATAGTTAGTAGCTGACATAAAAGTAAACATCACAGCAACGAAAAGTATACTAACCATAGTTATGTTCTTGCTGCCTAGCTATAGTCACTTTGATTTTCCTCTAAGATATACTTTGTATGCTCTCTTGAAAATACATCCAGCGGTGTTGTCTTACTGTAATCAAATCACGCTGATTATTCATTAGTGATGGTTGCCACACAGTTTTCTAGATTAAACAAATATATGATTTGAACGCCTAGCATGATGACCGTTGTCCTGATCCGTTGTGAATGAATATTATCGCTGCCGATTTGTAATAAAGCAGATACAATTGTTGTATGTTTGAGATATACTCTGTCCACTACCGTGATAGCGATCCTGCTAATATAAAACGATAGTGAAAGAAAATATCGCAACAACCTCGGAATAAGTAGTGCTGCCCATTTCAGCGATGGCATTTGTATATTACAGACGGTTGCTTAGCATTTATAGTTTGTTAAAAGCTGCAGCAACAAATTCACCAGCTATTAGCTTTCACCTTCAATCAATATAAGCTTATGAACGTACCTTTGCTCCTTTGCGACGAACGAAGGCTGACAAAAACTACACATCAGACAGGCAATGTTTCCCTAAATGTCACCTCAAGGGAAGTGATGTTTTTGGGGTTAATTGTATATATGCTTATGAATCAGTGATTACTAGTCTTGTATCAAATTCCAGATTGTAAAGAGCAGCCGGTATATGGCCACTTAGGTAGTAAAAAGGTTCCGGCAAATTTTATTGAATAACATTAACGTAGAAAGCAGAAACAGAAACAATATTTTGCATCAGAGGAATAAATGCATTTGCATATTTTGTACTTCAGCCTAAGCCATAGCATATGTAGGGGAATAAGCAACAACTTGTATAGTATGACTCGCAATGTGACAACGGAATGAACAGTTTTCATAACACCCGTAAGATTACCTGTGGATTTCTATTAGTTCGCTGAAATGACCGTCTATTTAGTGCGTTTACGACATCAGCAATGGCGATATTTCGGGGCCAATATTCCACAGGGAAAATCAAAGTTAATGTTGGATAGCGTATACGGCTTCAATAGATCCGACGCAATATTGTGGTGGGGGTGATATAACCTCACTTGGGTCAGCTGCCGCCAGTTGGCTTGTTATGTGATGTCATTCAACTAATGATCATCACATACATGTTTGCCATGTCTTTTACGTCAGGAATGGCGGTGTAATAATTTAGCAACAAATTAATCTTGGCTAAATTGATTTTGTTTTTGCTGATTGAATCATTCTGCTGACAGCCTTAATATAACAACCAACAGCTAGTAGAACGTATTTATGCACATATATATATATATATATATATATATATATATATATATATATATATATATATATATATATATATATATATATATATATATATATATATATATATATATATATATATATATATATATATATATATATATATCTATATATATATATATATATATATATATATATATATATCTATATATATATATATATATATATATATACCTATTTATGTATATATATATATATATATATGTGCATAGGCATATATAGATTACATATAAATGAGTGTCTCTTGGAAAATTGATCATTCCCCCATTCAATGACATAACTACGTAATATTATAATCCATTTCTCCACGACAATAATATGTATCGATAATAAAGTTTTGACATAACATGGAGAAGGAGAAACCAGAACTTGAAATACAAAGATATGTCAAGATTAATTAAGTACATGCAACCGAGATTATTGATGAATATTCTTACGGTAACGTTGCGTTCGGTCGTTACATTTCCACCAGCGAGAAGAAATCGGGACACGCCGGGTTATATTGACGGCGCAGTAGGTGTCCATACCGTACACAATTGTCCTTTGCGTCATCACAAGCACAAGAACAATAGGTATTACGGTTTGGAGCAAATGTTAAGTTGCATTGGGATTTACTTATCGTGATGATCCCATTGCCCGTATTACCCCATATCGTCTACCACAGCATGGAATCTCCTTTTGCAATGTTACCGTCCGATTGGTCTCTCGAAATATTGAGCATTTAAGGGTCAGAATGTTTACATAACATTTCAACTTAGCTGCGACATTCCGCTATCAATAAATGTCTGTCGTATTTTTCTCTTGCAACATAACACCCAGTTTGGAACTTTGAAGCATACACATTATGTTTGAAATAATCTCTGCCTCAAATAACTAGATATTCGAGGTAGAATAATGATGCGAGTATATACAAGTATGGGTGCACAAACCAAAATATATTGAATACTGCATTTATCCAAATTTGGCACTATATAGCGCAACAGAAAATAAAATGGTTAACTGGATCAAAGCAAAATAATGCCTTTGAGCTCTTAAAATAAATCACGACATGTCATCGAAGCATATAAAATAAGCAATTCAATCTTCCGTGAAATTGCAGAAGCCGTTTGCGATTAAAAGACTGATCAGCAAGGGCAACAAGTAATTTAAAAAGGCATCTATTTGAAAGCCAAATTCTTGGCAAAGAAGGCGTAAATAGGCTTTTGTAATAACAATACGCAGCTATGAATATGGCGAATATGCACACAGATAAATGTTGATGCTGAAATATAGTTATCTACATTGATAGGAATAGAAATTTGTTAAAGCTCTATTTTCCAGATACATCAAAACAACATAATAACTCATCATGTCCACCATTGCTTACCTTATGTTAACGACACATTGGTCCATCGGACGTGAGATTACTCACGTCGAGTTAAGTACGTGGTTTAATCTAAATGAATCGGTGTTTGTTCACAACTCGCCGGAATAGTGTGCCCCGATTAAGCGTCAGTTGTTAACAGTTAGTTTTAATGTAACGAAGCGGTAGTTGGGCCCTCGTCTATAGCGGGTTGCTCGATCTTGTCACCTTCACCGCCACAAAAAAACACCAAATGTTTGGATAATTCCAGCATATAATATTCAGGGCAATAGCGGTCATAATGTAGGTAATGGTATCCGTTAAGACAGGTCTTGACGATTGTTCGCTTCGCTATCTATCGTCTACGAAAGGTTTGGCGGTAATATTCAAGACTCCAAAGAAACTATAAAATTATGTATGGTCTAGACTATAAAAACAAATCATTTTTAATTATTTTGAAAGAAAATATGCATTGAATTTATGTGGACATACTGGTTTATCCTTTCGTGGACCAAAGTCTACGAAAGGTTGGCGGTTTGTCCACTAAAGGTCGCGTTCGTGCTAATATATATATATATATATATATATATATATATATATATATAATCTATATATATATATATATATATATACTATCCGCCTAAGGTTCTCTAAACTTATTATTCGTCCGTGTAACTATCCTTACATTTTTTTTTGTCAGCGTCATTTCATTTACACAACTGCGCTTTCCCCACAAATTGTAACATTTTCCCTCCGCCTAATTTGGAAACATTCGGTTTGGCCTTAACATTTTGGCCTTAACGACCATTTTGGCCATGTTGAATAATCGGTCATTATTTGGCTTTGTTCGATGTATATTTGCTTCAAACTTAGATTCATGATTTGTGCTACTTTTCACTTCAATGAACAATTCTTTGTTTCAAATTATCGCTTGAAATGAAGAACATACAAATTTTGAATGAATATATAAATCAGCAGTTTAACGAAAAACTGGCTGCACACGCTCAAATATCTTTACGGACGGTTATAAAAAAATGGCGATTTTACTAGGAAATCCGGGGTTGTAAGTCTTTGTCAACTCATTTTTGGTGTTTTGTTCTCAATATATATCTGTTTGATAGTGTTTTATTTAGATAAATAAGAACAAATGAAGCACTTAAGCTTGGAACTCGAGACGCAGATCAGCATTCAAAACGTTTGGAGAATCTCGCTGAATCTCACTGGTTCTCTCGATCTATGATGTTGCAATGTTTCAAGTAATAAATGAATTCATATCGTGTCAACGGACTGTTTTTAACAAAGGAATGATTAGCCAGATCGTTATATGTTATCAGTTTGCTCATGTCTTAAAATCAATTTGTCCCCACGAACGCATCCGCGGGCTCAAGCTGAAGGTATATTTTGGGATTGTGACAATTCAAGCTTTCCATACCGCATGGAATTTCCGGTACAGTAGCGAGTATAAACAAAGTTTATCGGTCAGCCATGACCATTTTACACGCTCTCTTTACATTTGATTCTAATCTGGTCAGTATGATTCCAACGTTAAAATATTGAATATCATTAATGTGACAATGAACGTTATTGCTGCGGAAAGAAATTTCATGTACGACAAATTATGAAATACCCGTAGTTTACAGTGGTTAGCGAGCTTCACCGGGCTGTTCCGCACGTGACGTGGGCTCTACCGTTCAGACTCACTCTTACCGATCACTTACACTTTTCAAACGGCAAATAATACCCAGATACCACGATAATAGGACTAGATGCCTGCAGCTTGGTTGGACAGATCTACCGATTACCATTGATTTGTTTTTAAATGTATTTCCTAACGTTCATTTAACCGTATTCTATTGACTATTGGCCATTTTAGCAAACAGGCTTTTGCCCCATCTGTCAGTATAAACATCGCCTGATCGTGACAGCTGACATGCGCTGGTGGCTCTGTGTTAGTGGGGGGGTTACTCTTTCAAATGTGAGTTATTTTTCAAAGATTGAAGATTGATATTTTGCTTTCTACATCCATGAATTATTTACTTTCATCAGTAATGTTACCCTTAACATGGAAATAGCATGATCTGTTAATATGATGTATCATTGTAATACACTAAAATATGAGTTCTTTATTACATTCTTATAAGTTTGATTATGTGTTATATGATAGTTCAGTCTTGGACAGAGTCACACTTTTGTTATCAATTAGTCAGCGGAGTGATCCTTTAGATCTCAGAAATAGCTATCCAAAACAACTGTGCTGGTTTGAGTTTACAGCCAAATTTCATTAGTGGCTAGGGAAATAATCAGACCCTAAGTAGGTTTTTGAAGTCAAGAGCTTCTTTTGTCTGGGTATCGGCCACATCAATATTGGTAATAAAATTGTTGTCAAATGTTCAATGTGTGTAATCCAAACAATTGTTCAATAGTACAATTACATCATTTGAATATATCATGTATAAGCTATAAATGACATGGCCATATGTCAGTTAGTCTTGAACACTGTACATCTGGTCTAGTGTTGAAGGGTTATTAAGCATATCTGAAGCCCCAAATCACACATGAGGCCTTTTTAGAACAGTGCAGTTCCAAAGATGTAACAAACTGCCTGGTTAGGCATGGCTTGGGAGGTCACTTTTTTGTTGCCCATCCTGGACCTGTTGCTTGCCACTTATAAAGTATAATTTAAGGGACCATTAGGCAGTAACCATTAATAGTTATGCTCCTCAGCACATTTTTTTCCTTGTCCATCTGTCTGCTTGTAAACTTTTGGTGTAAATTTTTTTGGATAATGCAAGGCACTCTTATATTGATTGTCACTTACAAACAAACTATCAGCCCTTTGTGACCTTATTATTGTAAAATAATCTCATTAGCTATGTTAACCAAATAGGGAATACCTGTTTCAAATTAAACATGAATCACTTTTATATCGATGATCACTTACAAAGTAAATATCAGCACTGCAATACCTTTTGTTCCTGAGTAATTATCTCAATGGGGAATAATTCTTGATGGCACTTTTCTTATAATGCAAGCTAGAAACTTTACATTGACCAAATCTTGCAAACTTTAACTCATAGCTTTATGGCTTTTGATCCCTGACTTGCTAGATAAAAGCAAATTAAATTTGCTTGTTCAAGGAAAAATGTAGCTAAGTTATTATTAGCTTATGGTTGTTTGGGTGAATCGTTTCTTAAAAATTTAAATTATAAGGCTCAAATGCTTAGGCTGTGAGATTGTCTAGGTGTTTGTGATGACATTTTGCTCAGCAGCATTCGCGATCTGGTAGTGATTAACTGCTTTACCTCCTGTTCTGGGTTTAATATTATGGACCCAGTATCTCAATTTAATCATATTGGAGATACATATCCTCTGTGTTGGTTAATCTGCCCTATTTAGGAAATTTATTTGTTCAAGATGGGCAACAGTATCAGCTGTCCAAATATTACAATTATGCTCATCTATCTCTGCATGATACCTCCTCATATCAAAGGGAGCAGTGTTTTGCTTTAGGACCACTAGGCTCTTACTTAGTGAAAAGACATTTGGTGATTTGAGATAAATGTATAGTTTAACATAAGAATAGTGATGAGGTCATGTGGCTTTATCTAAATTACTGACAGCAATGTAGATGAAGCAACATGACCTCTTCACTATTCTACGTGATGAGTTACATTTGCAACATTAAGGTCAATGTGCCAAACCACCATAATAATTCTTCTGCATGCATGTTAATAGTAAATTCACAACTGCATCAATATTGTGGCTTCACCAGTTTTGTGTCTCCACCATATTGTGGCTCCACCAATACTGTTGCTTCAATAATATTGCGGCTTCATCAATATTGTGGTTTCACCAATACTGTGGCTTCACCAATGTTGCGGTTTCACCAATACTGTGGCTTCACCAGTGTTGTGGTTTCACCAAATGTTGTGACTTCCCCAGTGTTGTGGCTTCAACAATATTTTGGCTTCACCAATGTTGTGGCTTCAACAGTGTTGTGGCTTTACCATATTTTGGCTTTACCAATACTGTGGTATTAACAATGAAGTGTCTTCACCAGTGTTGTGTTTTCACCAATGTCGTAGCTTCACCAATACTGTGGCTTCATCAATATTTTGGCTTCATCATTGTTGTGGCTTCACCAGTGTTGTGGCTTCACCAGTGTTCCGTCTTTACCAATATTTTGGCATCTCCAAGATTGTGGCTTCACCAATTTTGTGGCTTCACCAGTGTTGTGCTTTCACCAATGTTGTAGCTTCACTTATACTGTGGCTTCATCAATATTTTGGCTTCTACATTGTGGTGGTTTCATCAATGTTGTAGCTTCACCATTACTGTGGCTTCATCAATATTGTGGCTTCATCAATATTTTGGCTTCTACATTGTTTCACCAGTGTTGTGGCTTCACCAATACTATGGCTTCATTAATACTGTTGCTTCATCAATATTTTGGATTCAACATTGTTGTGGTTCACCAGTGTTGTGGCTTCAACATTGTTGCGGCTTCACCAGTGCTTTGAATTGAATTTAATTGTGGCTTCATCAATATTATGACTTCACCAGTATTGTGGCTTCACCAAGACTGTGGCATCACCAATACTGTGGCTTCACCAACGTTGCGGTTTCACCAGTACTGTAGCTTCACCAATACTGTGGCTACACCAATGTTGTGGCTTCATCAATATTTTGGCTTTACCAAT
This sequence comes from Urechis unicinctus, assembly GCA_034190875.2. Lineage (NCBI taxonomy): Eukaryota > Metazoa > Annelida > Polychaeta > Xenopneusta > Urechidae > Urechis > Urechis unicinctus. Next base: position 67,716,070 of record CM067356.1, read on the forward strand.
TTTTGGGCTTCACCAATACTGTGGCTTCACCAACGTTGCGGTTTCACCAATACTGTTGCTTCACCAATACAGTGGCTTCTCCAATACCGTGGCTTCACCAATGTTGTGGCTTCACCAGTGTTGTGGCTTCATCAGTGTAATGGCTTCAGCAATAATTTGCCTTCACCAATGTTGTGGCTTTACCAGTGTTGTGGCTTCAACATTGTTGCCGCTTCACCAAAGTTGTGGATTGAATTATATTGTGGCTTTATCAATATTATGACTTCACCAATACTGTGGCTTCTCCAATACTGTGGCTTCACCAATGTTGTGGCTTCACCAGTGTTGTGGCTTCATCAGTGTAATGGCTTCAGCAATAATTTGGCTTCACCAATGTTGTGGCTTCACCAGTGTTGTGGCTTCAACATTGTTGCCGCTTCACCAAAGTTGTGGTTTGAATTATATTGTGGCTTTATCAATATTATGACTTCACCAATATTCCGGCTTCACCAATACTGTGGCTTCGCCAATGTTGTGGCTTCACCAATACCGTGGCTTCATCAATATTGTGGCTTCATCAGTGTAATGGCTTCCACATTGTTGTGGCTTCACCAACGTTGCAGCTTCACCAGTGTTGTGGATTCAATGATATTGTGGCTTCATCAATATTGTGACTTCACCAATGTTGTGGCTTCACAAGTGTTGTGGCTTTACCAATATTGTGGCTTCACCAATACTGTGGCTTCATCAAAACTGTGGCTTCACCAATGTTGTGGCTTCACCAATATTGTGGCTTCACCAATGTTGTTGCTGCAACAGTGTTGTGACTTCACTAATATTGTGACTTCACCAATTTTGTGGCTTCACCAGTGTTGTAGCTTCGTCAATGCTGTGGCTTCATCAATGTTGTGGCTTCATTAATGTTTTGGTTTCACTACTGTTTACAAATGTTTTGGCTTCTCTTTTTTTTATATCCTGTTGAGATATATCAATCACTGGGGCTTAAAAAGACATGTTATGTCTAATTGTCATAAAACCATCAGAATGACAAAAATGACCGAAACAATGAGTATTATCTGTATTGGTTGTGTGTGAGTTGAGGTCATCAGTCGGTTTAAGTAGAAGATTTTTATCAGAGGTTCTGTTTGTCCAGGAAGACTGTTAAGCTCCACCTGGTCCTAATTAATGGTCCTGCAGTTATGATGTATGCACCTGTGTACAGTGTCAAATTGATGTACACTTAATCTGCTCTGTATTTATCTGTAATTCATATCAACTCTTCATCACCAGCCCAGCATGACACAGACCTGGGATTCTCTTTATTACCAGTCCATCGTGACACTGACCTGGGGTTCTTATCACCAGCCCAGTATGTCACTGACCTGGGGTACTTATCACCAACTCATCGTGACACTGGCCTGGGGTTCTTATCACCATCTCAGTATGTCACTGACCTAGGGTTCTTATCAACAACTAATCGTGACACTAACTTGGGGTTCTTATCACCATCCAAGTATTAACCAAACTAGGGTTTCTTGAGGCCGGGTAACATCTAAAATGGCCACCCGTCATCGGGACATGTCAGGACGGGTGGCCATTTTAGTTTATTTCCAGCCCTGTTGCTGAAGACTGAACTGTAGACTTAATCTGAACATCTGGTGAATGTTTTGTCACAGAATCAACATGAGAGAGTATTAGTTTTTACTTCCTGTACTTAATAACAAGAGATTGATCCATGTGACGTGTATTGATGATCAACCTAATCAGGTTGGCAAGAATTAATGGTGTGTAATGTATTACATAGACTTCCTTTATTTCTTATGATATAAGACTGATAGACAGTTTGACAAGTTAATTTTATGTGTGTAACAGAATGTGCAACTATAGCTGGTGCACAGCAGGAGAATCATCTTTTGCTGAATCATATGGACAAGCTGTTGTATGGATTCTCTAATTGTGTCCTTATGGAAACCAACCAAGGCTGGACCTCTCGAAAGTCTATTACTGATAGTGCAACATAAGACACTGCTGTCCTCATATTTCCTGCTGATCATGTTCACATTTATCTGTAGATATGCTTTGCTTGATAATGATATCCTGATCATTGATTTCTGTATATTATTAACCATTATGAGGTCAATACTTTCAGTCTATTTAAGTCAATTTATTCAACCAAATCAACTCTGAATGCCTATATTGTGGATACATTTTTTTTTGTAGAATTTAAGTGACCCTAGATAGGCAAGTGAACAGCAATCAAAGTTTAATCATAAACAAAACAAAATTATCTTCTGCCTAGTCCTGACCTTAACAAATCCTTCAGAAAATTGCATGCAGATAGCTCTTTGTTTTTTTCCATTTTGTAACTACATGTTATAATGTGGCAAACTGAATAAAGGTGATATGTTTAAAACCTAAAGATGGATAATCCATGTTTTAATCATGTCCTGAGGGGATTTATATCATTCACTCTGAAAGATGGGTTTCAGTTAAATTCTCAAAATAAATCTAATGTAAGGCAAGACAATGCTCTGTCAAATGAACAGATGAAACGTAATAAAGAATCCACAATAAATCAATTGGAGGTCAGTTTAACACTATGAAGCAAATTGTGAATAGATGCATGAACATATGCAGTTGGACACATCATTATATGACATGCACATACTTTGATAAGTTGCCTAAACTTCTCTGCTGGCTTGCATGATTGCAATTAAATATTTAATAATACGAAAATAAATCATTGAAACGTATATTATAAGAGCCAGGACTGGGTTCATAACGCTAAGTGAAGCTGCCTCCACTGCTCCGTGTCAACTGTCATTCAGCGTATAGCTAGCTGCTCAGAACTTCACCGAAGTCTGTCAACCCGACCGATTTGGGAGACACCCAAATAGCTTCAGCCTTTCATTTACTATATATAACACTTTTTCTTTCATTTAATTAGAACTGATTTAAGATTATCACCTTGTTGTTTTTGTTGCACCAAATTTAAGCGGACTTTGCAACTTTGGCCATGTACAGCAAGACTGTCGCCATGTCGCACTGAGATAAATAGTGACAGCTGTTTGGACTCTCCCGATTGAAGGGACGAGCGATGTTTTCCAACATCGTTGACAGATTACAGTGTTCACAGTGGTTAAATAACATTAAGCTGCCCAAAGCAATCGATATGTATAATAGTTACAGAAATAAAATCAATGATGAAAGTTTAATTATGCATGAGTCGGAATATAAATACGTTAAAATATATGAACCACGTGCATTTTTGACTTGGAATCTTCCGTGCTGCAATATTAGAGACGACAATCTTCAGAATGTTAAGTATCACTAATTCTTGTTAAAACTTGCAGTACCTAAGTATAAAATTGTATCCAAATTAATAACGGGTACGTTGAAGAACTCCCTATTCTTTAAAATAGGTGACTTTAATGCATATTTTCTCCGTTCCCCGGGTACATCTGCCACTCGGCAAGGTTCGGAACTTTTCGGAACAAGACATTGCGTCAGCATTTCGTGGAATCGCGCCGAAAATTTAACTTCACTATTTTCTTCATGGCTCGTTGAATATTGTGAATGTACAGTTCAAATTATATATAAACAATGAGAAATTGAAAAAAGTTTATTTCGGATCCCGAAAGATCTAAAAACGCGCAATTCAGTTTGTGTAAGCTTGTTTGTAGGAATTTAATTTAAGTCGTTTATGTTTCATGGACTTCGTAACCCAAGGTTGTGTAAACGATGGTCTGTAATAGCTCTTTCGAACTAAGTACGGGAGTGATGCATGCACTCGACAAGGTGATAAATAGAACCTGAAGTTGGTCTTTTGGGCTAGTCTGTAAGTAGTAGGTTGGTTGGGATAATAATGGTTGGTAATATCGGAAGGCAAAAAGGGCTGACCAACACATTTGTATAATTTATTGGCCGATATGGTTGAATATATGAAATGGCCAAAACGGTTGGTTATATGAAATGGCCAATATGGTTGGTTTTTTTATAAAAAGTTCCAAAATGGTTGGTTTTTTGCATGACAAAACTATCACGACTATTTTGGTACAACCATTTTGGCCTAAAATTTGTATACTCTTCTAAAATAAGTTTTGAATGAAAATATTAACTTACAGCTGTTTACGCAGATGTATAAGATTTTGCATCGGCGATATCACATAATTTAAGCTCTAAAAAGCGAAATAATCAAATGACCCAAAATGGTCGGTTTTGTCGATATTGTCCAAAATGGTTGCAATTGTATATATATATATATATATATATATATATATATATATATATATATATATATATATATATATATATATATATATATATATATATATATATATATATATATATATATATATATATATATATATATACATATATTAATATATATTCATATAAATACATATATATATTTATACAAGTCCGACCATTTTGGTACAATTCACCAACCATCTTGGCCCATACTTACATTTTGGCCGATGATCATGGGGCCAAAATAGTCAGCGTCATCCCATAGGCTTACACAGCTGCGCTTCCTCACAAAATCGTAACTTTATTTGCTTCTACTCCTCCTAAGGTTGGAATCTTATTATTCGGGATAACTATCCACTTTTTCTTGGCGTTAAATGCATTTGCCTGAATTTACATTTTGGCCAAAACGACCATTTTGGCCATGTTGAATAATCGGTTATTATATGGCTTTGTTCGATGTATATTTGCTCCAAACTTATATTCATGATTTGTGTGACTTTTAACTTCAATGAACAATTCTTTATTTTAAATTATCGCTTGAAATGAAAAACATACACATTTTGAATGAATATATAAATCAGCAGATTAAAGGTTAACGGGCGGCACACGCTCAAATATCTTTACGGACGGATATATAAAAATGGCGATTTTACAGGGAAATCCGGGGTTGTAAGTCTTTGTCAACTCATTTTTGGTGTTTTGTTCTCAATATATATCAGTTTGATAGTGTTTTATTTAGATAAATAAGAACAAATGAAGCACTTAAGCTTGGAACTCGAGACGCAGATCAGCATTCAAAACGTTTGGAGAATCTCGCTGAATCTCACTGGTTTTCTCTCGATCTATGATGTGCAATGTTTCAAGTAATAAATGAAATCATATCGTATCAACGGACTGTTTTTAACAAAGGAATGATTAGCCAGATCGTTATATGTTATCAGTTTGCTCATGTCTTAAAATCAAATTGTCCCCACGAACGCATCCGCGGGCTCAAGCTGAAGGTATATTTTGGGATTGTAACAATTCAAGCTTTCCATACCGCGTGGAATTTCCGGTACAGGAGCGAGTATAAACAAAGTTTATCGGTCAGCCATGACCATTTTACACGCTCTCTTTACATTTGATTCTAATCTGGTCAGTATGATTCCAACGTTTAAATATTGAATATCATTAATGTGACAATAAACGTTATTGCTGCGGAAAGAAATTTCATGTACGACAAATTATGAAATACCCGTAGTTTACAGTGGTTAGCGGGCTGTTCCGCACGAGGGCTCTACCCACTCTTAGTCTTACTGATCACTTACACTTTTCCAACGGCAAATAATACCCAGATACCACGTTAATAGGACTAGATGCCTGCAGCTTGGTTGGACAGATCTACCGATTACCATTGATTTGTTTTTAAATGTATTTCCTAACGTTCATTTAACCGTATTGACTATTGGCCATTTTAGCGAAAGGCTTTTGCCCCATCTGTCAGATGTAAACATCGCCTGATCGTGTCAGCGGACAAGCGCTGGTGGCTCTGTGTTAGTGGGGTGGGGTTACTCTTTCAATTGTGATTTATTTTTCAAAGGTTGAAGATTGATATTTTGCTTTTCACATCCTTGAATTATTTACTTGCATCAGTTATGTTACCCTTAACATGGAAATAGCATGATCTGTTAATATGATGTGTCACTTTAATACACTAAAACATGAGTTCTTTATTACATTTCTATAAGTTTGATTATGTGTTATATGATAGTTCAGTCTTGGACAGAGTCACACTTTTGTTATCAATTAGTCAGCAGAGTGATCCTTTAGATCTCAGAAATAGCTATCCAAAACAACTGTGCTGGTTTGAGTTTACAGCCAAATTTCATTAGCAGCTAGAGAAATAATCAGACCCTAAGTAGGTTTTTGAAGTCAAGAGCCTCTTTTGTCTGGGTATCTGCCACATCAATATTGGTAATAAAATTGTTGTCAAATGTTCAATGTGTGTAATCCAAACAATTGTTCAATAGTACAATCACATTATTTGAATATATCATCTATAAGCTATAAATGACATGGTCATCTGTCAGTTAGTCTTGAGCACTGTGCATCTGGTCTAGTGTTGAAGGGTTATTAAGCATATCTGAAGCCCCAAATCACACATGAGGCCTTTTTAGAACAGTGCAGTTCCCAAGATGTAACAAACTGCCTGGTTAGGCATGGCTTGGGAGGTCACCTTTTTTGTTGCCCATCCTGGACCTGTTGCTTGCCACTTATAAGGTATAATTTATGGGACCATTAGGCAGTAACCATTAATAGTTATGCTCCTCAGCACAGTTTTGCCCTGTCCACCTGTCTGCTTGTAAACTTTTGGTGTAACATTTTTTTGATAATGCAAGGCACTCTTATATTGATTGTCACTTACAAACAAACTATCAGCCCTTTGTGACCTTATTATTGTAAAATAATCTCATTAGCTATGTTAACCAAATAGGGAATACCTGTTTCAAATTAAACATGAATCACTCTTATATTGATGATCACTTACAAAGTAAATATCAGCACTGCAATACCTTTTGTTCCTGAGTAATTATCTCAATGGGGAATAATTCTTGATGGCACTTTTCTTATAATGCAAGCTAGAAACTTTACATTGACCAAATCTTTCAAACTTTAACTCATAGCTTTATGGCTTTTGATCCCTGACTTGCTAGATAAAAGCAAATTAAATTTGCTTGTTCAAGGAAAAATGTAGCTAAGTTATTATTAGCTTATGGTTGTTTGGGTGAATCATTTCTTAAAAATTTAAATTATTAGGCTCAAATGCTTAAACTTTTTGCATAAACTACTAGGCGATGGATTGTTGTTGCTTGACAAGTGGGTTTGGGGGATATTGTTCAGCCCTGGTGTGTCATTGAATACAACGATATACTATTAAAGCTATGATTAAATGCTGTCAAAAGCAGCAGAGTTCAATAGCCATAGGTCTTCTGTCTTTATTGTTAGGCAGTGAGATTGACTAGGTGTTTGTGATGACATTTTGCTCAGCAGCACTCACAATCTGGTAGTGATTAACTGCTTTACCTCCTCTTCTGGGTTTAATATTATGGACCCAGTATCTCAATTGAATCATATTGGAGATTAATATCCTCTGTGTTGGTTAATCTGCCCAATTTAGGAAATTTATTTTTTCAAGATGGGCAACAGTATCAGCTGTCCAAACATCTCAATTATGCTCATCTATCTCTGCAAGACACCTCTTCATATCAAATGGAGCCATGACTTGCTGTAGGGCCACTAGGCTCTTGCTAAGTGAAGAGAAGTATTCTTTAGTCTTTTCATTTCATGACATTTGGTGATTTGATATAAATGAATAGTTAAAGATAAGAATAGTGAGGAGGTCATGTGGCTTCATCTACATTACTGACAGTAATGTAGATGAAGCCACATGACCTCCTCACTATTCTACATAATGAGTTGCATGTGCAATATTAAGGTCCATGTGCTTAACCACCATGAAGACAAATTTTATGTTAATGGTAAATTCACAACTTCATCAATATTGTGGTTTCATCAGTTTTGTGGCTTTACTATATTGTGGCTTCACCAATATTGTGGCTTCACAAATACTGTGGCTTCAATAATATTGTGGCTTCATCAATATTGTAAATTCACCAATGTTTTGACTTAACCAGTGTTGTGGCTTTACCAATATTGAGGCTTCACAAATACTGTGGCATCACCAATGTTGTGGCTTCACTAGTGTTGTGTTTTCAACAATGTTGTGGCTTCACCAATTCTGTGGCTTCATCAATATTTTGGCTTCACCAGTGTTGTGGCTTCACCAGTGTTGTGGCTTTACCAATATTGAGGCTTCACAAATACTGTGGCATCACCAATGTTGTGGCTTCACCAGTGTTGTGTTTTCACCAATGTTGTGTCTTCACCAATACTGTTGCTTCATCAATATTTTGGCTTCACCAATGTTGTGGCTTCACCAGTGTTGTGGCTTTACCATTATTGTGGCTTCGCAAATACTGTGGCATCACCAATGTGGCTTCACCAGTGTTGTGTTTTAACTAATGTTGTTGCTTCACCAATACTGTGGCTACATTAATATTTCGGCTTCAACATTGTTGCGGCTTCATCAGTGTTGTGGATTTAATGATATTGTGGCTTCATCAATATTGTGACTTCACCAATATTGTGGCTTTACCAATATTGTTGCTTTACAAATACTGTGGCATCACCAATGCTATGGCTTCATAACATTTTAGCTTCAACATTGTTGTGGCCTCACCAGTGATATGGATTCAATGATATTGTGGCTTCATCAATATTGTGACATCAATATTGTGGCTTCACCAATACTTTGGCTTCACCAATGTTATGGCTCTATTAATACTGTGGCTTCACCAATATTGTGACTTCACACATCTGTGGCTTTTCCAATACTGTAGCATCATCAATATCGTGACTTAACCAATATTGTGGCTTCACCAATACTGTGGCATCATCAATTTCTTGGCTTCAACAGTGTTGTGGCTTCACCAGTGTTGTGGCTTCAACATTGTTGCGGCTTCACCAGTGTTGTGGATTCAATGATATTGTGGCTTCATCAATATTGTGACATCAATATTGTGGCTTCACCAATACTGTGGCTTCACCAATGTTGTGGCTTCACCAATACTTTGGCTTCACCAATATTGTGGCTTCACTAATACTTTGGCTTCACCAATATTGTGGCTTCATCAATATTGTGGCTTTACCAATTCTGTGGCTTCTCCAATACTGTAGCTTCATCAATATTTTGGCTTCACCAATGTTGTGGCTTCACCAGTGTTGTGGCCTTTCCAATATTGAGGCTTCACAAATACTGTGGCTTCACCAGTGTTGTGGCTTCACCAGTACTGTGGTTTCACCAGTGTTGTGTCTCCATAAATATTTTGGCTTCACCAATGTTGTGGCTTCACAAGTGTTGTGGCTTTACCAATATTGTGGCTTTACCAATATTGTGGCTTCACAAATAATGCGGCATCACCAAAGTTGAGGCTCTACCAGTGTTTTGTTTTAACCAATGTTGTGACTTCAACAATATTTTAGCTTCAACATTGTTGTGGCCTCACCAGTGTTGTGGATTCAATGATATTGTGGCTTCATCAATATTGTGACATCAATATTGTGACTTCACCAATGTTGTGGCTTCACTAATACTGTGGCTCCCTCAATATTGTGGCCTTTACCTATACTGTGGCTTCTCCAATACTGTGGCTTCATCAATATTTGGCTTCACAAGTTATGAGTTACCAATGTTGTGGCTGCATCAATATTTTGACTTCATCAATATTGTGGCTTCACCCATTCTTTGGCTTCATCAATATTTTGACTTCATCAGTATTGTGGCTTCATCAATACTGTTCCTTTTCCAATAATGTGGCTTCATCAATATTTTGGCTACACCAATGTTGTGGCTTCACCAGTGTTCTGGTTTCACCAATATTGTGGCTTCATCAATATTGTGACTTCACCAATTTTGTGGCTTCACCAGTGTTGTGGCTTCATCAATATTTTGGCTTCACCAATGTTGTAGCTTCATCAATGTTATCCCTTCATCCAAATTTTGGCTTCACCAATGTTGTCGCGTCACCAGTGTTGTGGCTTTACCAATATTTTGGCTTTACCAGTGGCTTCACCAATGTTGTGGCTTTAGCTGTGTTGTGACTTCACCAATATTGTGGCTTCAGCAATATTAAAACTTCATCAAAATTGTGGCTTCAACAATACTGTGGCTTCACCAATATTGTGGCTTCACCAATACTGTGGCTTCACCAATACTGTGGCTTCACCAATTTCGTGACTTCGTTGTGTGTGGGGTATGGCTTCAACAATCTGTTAATGTAGAAGTTTTTTATCAGAAGTTCTGTTTACCCAGTATGACTGTTAAGCTCCACCTGGTCCTGATTGATGGTCTTGCAGTTATGATGTATGCACCTGTGTATAGTGTCTCATTGTTGTACACCTAATCTGCTCTGTATTTATCTGCAATTCACCTCCTCATTGCCAGCCCAGCATGACACAGACCTGGGGTTCTTTTTATTACCAGCCAGTTGTTACACTGACCTGGGGTTCTTGTCACCAGCCCAGTATGTCACCGACCTGGGGTTCTCCTAACATGGCATCATTTTTGTTTGGAGGGGTGGTATTTCTTGAGGCCAGTTAACATGTAAAATGGCCACCCGTCACCAGGACAGGTCAGGACGGGTGGCCATTTTAGTTAAGTTCCAGCCCTGTTACTGATGACTGAACTAAGCTCTCTGGGCTGTAGACTTATTCTGAACATCTGGCTTTGTCACATAATCAACTCCAGATGAACATCAGATATGTATGTCCTCATATTCACCATATACTGATTTTCAGATGTGTACAATTGTAAATGTGACCTCGGGTTAAGGGTGAAGAGAGCTGGCTTATGTGGATGAGACACCATTTTATTAAGTGACAGAAGGAAGTGCACCATAGCCAACCCAGGGGAGCAGTCAAGCATTGAATTCTAGTATATTTATCAATGCTAAGCTCCATAGCAACCTTCCTGGTGGTCACTAGTCAATGCCTGTTATCTGGATACCCAGAAAGAGAATGTTAAAGTTGCCATCAGTGGTCAATGAATGAAGATAACATTAATTATTGATGGGTGGGCGGTTTATTATTGGTTATATAATTGCAGTGCATATTGATAATATCAGGCTTATGATGTGTTTTACCAATATTCTATTAGTTAATATTCAAATGTAGATTCAGTTTCTGCCACATCAGAGGGATTAGTTTTTACTTCCTTTACTTAATTACAAGAGATTGATTCATGTGACATGTTGTATTGATACTCAACCTTATCAGGTTGGTAAGAATTAATGTTGTGTAATGTTTTACATAGACTTCCTTTAGTTCTTATGATATAAGACTGATTGGCAGTTTGACAAGTTAACTTTGTGTGTGTAACAGAATGTGCAACTATAGCTGGGGCACAGCAGGAGAATCATCTTTAGCTGAATCATATGGACAAGCTGTTGTATGGATTCACTAATTGTGTCCTAATGGAAACCCACCAAGACTGGCCCGATTGAAAGTTATTACTGATAGTGCAACATAAGACGCTGTTGTCGAAGTTCCTGCTGATCATGTTCAAATTTATCTGTAGATATGCTTTGCTTGATAATGATATCCTGATAATTGATTTCCTTATATTGTTAACCCTTATGAGGTCAATACATTCAGTCCATTAAGTCAATTTATTCAGCTGAATCAACTCTGAATGCCATTATTGTGGATACATTTTTTGTAGAATTTAAGTGACCCTAGATAGACAAGTGAACAGCAATCAAAGTTTAATCATCAACAAATTAAATTCATCCTCTGCCTACTACTGACCTTAAGAAATCCTTCAGCACATTGCCTGCAGATGCTGCTGGTTTTTTTTTTCATTTTGTAACTACATGTAACTACAACTAGATGCATGAACATATGCAATTGGACACATCATTTTATGACATGCACATACTTTGTGTCCTGTTGCATTATTGCAGTTAATATTTAACAATTCGAAAATAAATTATTGAACCATATAATATAAGAGCGAGGAATGGGTTCATAACGCTATGTGATGCTGCCTCCACTGGTCCGTGTCATTCAGAGTATAGCTAGCTAGCTGATCAGAACTTCACAGAAGCCTGTCAACGCGACCGATTTGGGAAACACCCAAATAGCTTCAGTCGAAAGTCATTTTCTCTCAAATTACCATATCTTATTCGCCTTTCATTTACTATACATAAACACTTCTTCTTTCATTTAATTGGAACTGATTTAAGATTACACCTTGTTGTTTTGTTGCACCAAATTTAAGCGGATTTTGCAACTTTGGCCAAGTGCGGCAAAACTGTCGCCATGTCGCACGGAGATAAATAGTGACAGCTGTTTGGACTCTCCCGATTCAAGGGACGAGGGATGTTGTCCGACATCGTTGACAGACAGATTACAGTGTTCAGAGTGGTTAAATAACATTAATCTGCCCAGAGCAATCGAAATGTATAATAGTTACAGCAATTACTTCAATGATGGCAGTTTAATTATCCATGAATCAGAATATAAATACGTTAAAATATATGACCTACGTGCATTTTTGACTTGGAATCGTCCGTGCTCCAATATTAGAGACGACAATCTTCAGAATGTTAGGTATCACTAATTCTTGTTAAAACTCGCA
>CM067356.1:67733535-67803535 GCA_034190875.2 Urechis unicinctus
TAGTCGAACTGCGCCCTCGTGGCACGGCTTTTAGCGCTTTGATTACGCACTTAAGTATCTAATTTACCAACCTTCATTGCGCGGCCATCCATACCGGTCGTCTCTATCTGCTCGTTCAGTTTATACACTTTGTCCCCTTTTTTCTGGTCTCCGACATGGAGTATGCGTTTGCCTGTAGTAGCAGTGAACTCGTACTCTTCCACAGCAGCCGCATCACCGGTGAGTTGCAGCAGCCCTACAACCTTAGCACGGTTTTCGTCATCCATTCCTGCAGGCACAAAGCAGTTAATGCAATGGTGACCAATTTCGTTCTGAGAAAGAAAGCTTTAGACAGCGGTCGCAATGATCAAGCGGCTATAAACAATGAAATATTCGCGCTGCTTAAACACTTGAGTACAATCAGTGTCACAAATTTAAAGACTATTTGAGTGATCAACGAGTGAATTTTGTAACCTGCTGATTTCGCTACATCGTCCAAGCTTCCTTCCACGGATTCCAACTTCCATTTTCCGTTAAGGCCGGCCATTTTGTTCGGTGCTATTTAACAGGTTTCCTGTGACTATGAGGTGTGAATGCGACAAGGAGGACGCTCACATTGCTTGTCTACTTATTTATAGGTGAAATAAAGTTCACCAGGCCGTTCACGTGGAGTCAAAAACAAGACCCTGTGAGGCACGATAATTGACACGGCTGATAAGGTAGATAAGATTACCAGTTTCCGCTCGTCTTCTTTATCAAAGTTTAAAGTTTGACCAGGGCTTTTTGTTAGTCAATCAATCAAATATTGCTGTGAACTAGAAAAGTTAACAGCTGGTAAGGGTTCGTACTTTACTTGAATAGGTCGAGGAGAGGTGGCTATATATATATATATAGAGAGAGATATATAGAGAGAGAGATATAGAGAGAGATAGATATATATAGAGATAGAGAGATATATAGAGAGAGAGATAGAGAGAGATATATAGATATAGATAGATATATATAGATAGATATATAGAGATATATAGATATATATATATATATATCTATATCTATATATAGAATATATATCTATATACCTATATATATATAGAGAGATACCATATATATATATCTATACATATATATATATCTATATATATATATCCCTATATATATCTATATATATATATATATATATATATATATATATATGTATATATATGTATATATATATATATATATATATATATAGTCTATATCCATATATATATATACTATGTATATATATATGTCTATATATATATGTATATATATATCTATTTATATATAGATATATATATCTATAGTATAGGCAGAGATAGAGATATATATATATAGAGAGATATATATCTCTCTCTATATCCTCTATATATATATATATATAGATCTATATTTAGATATATCTATATATATGTATATATATATAGAGATATATCTATATATCTATATATATATATATATATATATGTATATATATATCTATATATCTCTATATATATATATATATATATATATATATATATATATATATATAGATATATATATATATATATATATCTATATATATATATATATATATATATATATATCTATATCTATATTAGATCGCCTCATTTTAAGAAGCTGCCATAAATGTATCTTAACCATGAGAATCGTTTTGTGTACCTGATTATATCACGTCTGCATTCTGCATCATAGACGCTGTCTTGTCAGTTGTGTGTCGTTTCCATCGTCGTTTCAGTTTTGACCCCTGGACGCCGCCACGCGCAAACTATGAATCAAAACAACCTCGTTGACATCGTTTGACCTCTCACTTATCGCGGACGCGACTATTATTAATTTGGTTAGGACCTTGCGACATTCACTATATTTATCAGGAGTAAAAGAACCTGGTGATGGTGTCGACATCTCCTATCTCTAACTGTTATCGAATATCGTTGTCCATTCACGATATCTTGAGAATACGTGATCAAACAGGATATGGGGTGAGTGCGGATTATCTGCCGCTGGAGTTATTTATATCATTACATCGGTCCATTCTCATAAGATGCATGATTTTCGTTTTCGCCCTTAGAATTAAATAGTGCATCTTGACTTAATAAAGTTAACTTACATTTACTCAATCAAAACAGCACAAACTGTTTATTGAAAACCTTGTTCACCATTGATTAAACTTTGCGACACATGGAAGTAGTGTATAGCGCACAGCATACACCGGATGGCAAGTGTATACGTTATAACAGAGCCCCCCCCCCCCCATGACGTTCCCACCCCTTTTGCCCACACCCCTTGATCACGTGATCATGTTACGTGTTTGGACCCATGTAACCTGAGGATGCCATTGGTCTTTAAAGCAATGCTCATTATTGTGAATATCAATGGGGATTAAGTCTGTCTTTGAAGTTTGCCACATTTGGGTTGTTGTTCATGGTTGAGAGGTAATGAGCATAGAAAAACCTGAGAATGATAATAGGTTAAGATTAACCTCTACCATTTGAGCTGAGGGTTTCTGGTCATATGATGTGCCCACACCACTTGAGAATGACGTAACCCTTTGGGAATAACAATATACTTTGAAAGACGCTTTAAACCATGTTAGTAAGGATGAAAGGGGTGGTGGTGATGGTGAACCACGTAATTTGAAGTAAGGCGTTGTTGAATGCTATAAAAAGAGCTGGTAATTGGATCGTTCTTCAATCACTATGGAGTACCCAATACCACTAAGCTCTTGTGACTATTCGCGTGTTGAAATGTAAGAATGAAGCTCCATATGTGAGGTTGGCGATGGAGGGGAGTGAGCGTAAAGCTTTAATCCTGATTTTTGCCATGCTATTTGGCCGCACTGTAAGTGTGGCACCTCTCGCAAGCAAAGTATACTTAGCTGGTGATCAGTACTTGTCAAGCTTTATTTTGCTGGTCGTCATTTGATTGGCGTTCAGCATGTCAAAGGGAAGGAGGGAATGCCTGGTGGTTCGCTAATCACAGAATCAGATTTGGATAAGCTGTCAAGTGAATAGGTTTCCATGGGAGCCGAAGTCTCTATTAGTGTTCAACCCCCAGTCTGGCTTGTATTTATAAAACGTGACCAGGTGAAACTGCATTTAGATTTGCTTAGGGCATATTGGGATGAATGGAACGATTGGTTTGGTGCGAATAAAGAACGCCAGGAGTAACTGAAGAGTGTCTTAAAACTGTCTACCCTGATCATTTGGTAATCTTGGTGAGACTTGTGCTCAAAGAAAATTGTCATGGTTGTCAAGTGGACCAATCCGATTCAATTACAGCATGATGTGCATTTGAGAGGAAGGAGCGGGTGAATCTTCATATGCCTGGGGCGTTGCTAGACGGGAACGATCTGGAATTCATGGATAGGTTGACGACATGTTTGGGCTTGTTTGTACTTCCCCCTATGTGGACGAAAAACAGTCAATTATATTGCCCTGATGATAGACAATCTTGGTTGACATCAAAAAAGAATGAAAATGAAAGTTGCGTGATTCACCGATTATAATTGCTTCAATAGAATATATATATGTATATATATCTTACCTTCTGTTTTTATTTAAGGCTTCTGTATAATATGCTGTGTAATACAATGAATACAATGACTGATTACTAGTAATGGTGGTGACATCAGACATGTGATTGGTGCTTTTGATAAATAAATGATCACGTGGGTGTTGACATCACATCGCCAGGCTTTAAACGTGGGGTAGCAGGTTGGAGCCAAACGATTTACGGAATAGAACCAAAAAATGGAGAGGAGGACGTCCGACCCATTGCGAGAAATGGTGTTTACGGTGATGGATTCTTATCTTGATGGCAACGTTAGTGAATTGCATTCCGTGTTTGTGAGAAAATTAATTTGAATCACACCAAGGACAATTCGATATTTCTGTCAGCATCGACTGGTAACATATTTATGTATGAATACATTGATTGTCGTTTTTTTACCCATATTCGTATAGAGGCGGCTTGGTGGATTTAATATGTAAGCACCCCTTTAAATGTGTGGTAGTTGGTACGACCGGTTTTGGAAAGACCTATCTGGCCAGCCAGTTCATCGCACCATCAGTTTGAATGCCGACAGGGAACACAAATCACCAACTTGGCTAAACAAATGTACCCGGATCGTTTCAAGTATGTTCAAGAGGCTTTTGTGAATGTTACACGTAAACCACGCGGTTATGTATTGGTGGATCAGAAACAAGACACACCAGAACATTTGTGCCTTGGTAACAACGTGCTACAGTCCCACCAGAGAGTATATTTATAACACAAATAAATTATCTATGTATATATACATATAGTTTGACAAATCGATTAATTTCTCAAGGGTCAAGATGGCAGATTGTTTACAGAGACACGCTGATACACTGCGAGTAATGGCCAAGGCAAAGCAGCCACAAACCATGCTTTATTGAAAGCAGCGGACAAAACGTTCCCTTAACACGAACTCAGAACCGGAAATTAACCTGACACAAACAGGGTATTCGCACCCTTTCTACTTGACTAACAGCGTTTACAAAAGCGTGGTTTCCCACAAAAGCAATTGGCACATACTATTGGTCCACTATTAGGACGCTTGTTAATAGCATCGTGAAATGATGGCCAATGAAGAATTGCAGCGGATGCTCGTAAATTAAGCTTCATTACCAAGGCCCACGACATCGTTGAATTTGGATGACAAGATACGTGATAGGACGGATGAGGATAAAGTGTTAATGTACAACCAGATATTGCAAAAGCATCGCACCTATTACCAACAGCATAAATCTCCACCACCACTACGTCCATCCAGACCTGATGACACAACGACTGTCAATGGCTGAGGTGGTGGACGATCCTGTGATGATGGAAGTTATCAAAAGCACTGGGAAGATTGAAGGGCTTGGGCCACAGAGATGCAGCGGAGATTGTCGTTGATCTCCAAAGATTTCGGGAAAGATTGAGTGATTGATCATAAAAGAACTCGACCTAAAAGGTTGGTGGCCAGAGGAAAACGACTGGCCAGAGGTGTTGGAGCTAAGTCGGGGACGAGATGCAAAAACTAGAGAAGTATTAATACGACACAAAACTACCCAGTGCATTCGGGGGTGTGCGAGCCTTGTCAAAAGCCGCCAAGTTGAAAACATCCTCAGTTATATCATGGTTATCACAACAAGATGCATATATACTACAGAATTTCTTAGTCGAGTGGTGGTAATAAGCAAAGATTTCCCGTTTGGGATAAAAGTATGAGAGTAAGCTCATGACTGGGTGTAGGTGAACATCTTGTTGTCCACGTAGCGGAACCCCAAATTAACACCAGACCATGATTGTTGCTCTCTCAACACTTTTAAGTAGGTGTCTTTGGTGAGGGCATTCTGCTTTTTGTTCACCCTTTTGCAAGATGTTTTGTCAGTGTGAACGAAACAATAGTATGTTTTGCTACCCAAACACACAATTCTATTACCACACCGTTTTTCTTCGAACAGACCGGGTGCTAGTCTGTCTAGTCTTTGACGCTCGAGACAGCTCGGTTGATTAACCCATGCTTAAATCTTAAGCTCGCGTTGAATTTTAGAACAAGCTGTTATGGAATTGTCATGGTTGTATAATGAGTGTTAAGCAGGTAGTGTCTTGTGTTTGTCAGGCAAACTCAAACCTTAAGCTCGTATTAAGCTTTAGAACAAGCTGTTAGAGAATTGTCATGGTGTGGGTGGTTAATGCTGTGGTCAACCTCCCCTCCACTGATGGAAGTTTTTTCATTCTCACGCAAGATGACTTGGGGAAGATTTCGTTTGGAATTATCGCTGACTATTTTGGACTAAGCAAAGTTTGGGCAAGTTTTTATCATCAATTCCTTTGTGATAGAAATCTCAATTCGTTACGTGCATGACGTTCACATTTGGATGCAGTTTCATATATTGTGTGCGTTGTCTCGGTAAGTGTTATACATGGCTTTATGGTCTTAACACTTTTAACACTAGAACAAGTGATCCACGACACAAACAACCTCATTACCATGTTAAAGTATCGTTACACATACACCTTCCAATTATTACACCAACCGAAGGCGATTATTCAAACCATTGAGATGTTTGTTCAAAACTCGCGGGATTTTGTCCCCCATATCAAGCGTTAATTATAAAATGCGCTGTGCTTCATCATTGCGATCCATTCAGAATTGGTCAAGCCTTATAACACATAAAAAATATATAAATAAGTGCATTTCAAACGTATACACAGCTTACCTATATCTTTATACCACCGTGTGACACCAAACAATGACTCTTTCGTCTGATAAAAAAATATAAAAATCCCATGTTTGCTTTTTTGCAATGTTTATCGTCATATCTATTCTGCCTGTAACAAGCTCGTGCGAGAATCTTAACAATCTCTTAGGATTTTGAATGCCTCTCAGTTAAACATGCCATGAACAAATAACAGTATTATTTCAATCTTGGATAATTGACTCCTGATTGGAAAACTAGCCAGTGTGGCTAGTGTGATTGTGGTTCAATGCATGCAAGTTTAAATTATCCATGATTGTCAAAAGCTGTCAAGATCGTCAGGGGTAAACAAATCATGAATATTTTGTCATTAGCTCAACCAATGATTGTAATGCGTAATTGTTGGTATTTGTATCTACATTATGGCTACGTGGCTATAATCATTATGCTTCCAATAGCCTTCTATTTCATATGATCTTGCTGTAAACTGCCGCCACTATACAATATGTCCGACACTGCACCATATACATCACGATGATTTGTGTATTCTATTATGTGCTATAGCATTAACACCCTTTTAACGTAATATGCCAATCACTTAAGTAATATTTAAGGTTGTCAGCATTGCAAATCTTATAGGGCAGTCGACAGACCAAAACGGCAAAAGAGTAGACTATATGCTAGGTGAAACGAGCCAGTAAATGATTCTTGAATGTTTTTTCAATGGAATGGCGTCAGCCAATCCTATATTATCAAGAGTAGTAATTCTTATAACGTCCCCTAGGCTCCTACTTACATAAAAATCACTCCAAACGACGATCGATTAGTGTACCCTGTGATACCATGGTCCGTTAGCCGCATGGATACATTATGTGGCTGTGGCAAACGAACATTTGGACTAGATGGCACTTTATAGTGAATATGATGATGCTTTAACCGGATCGTTGCACCGTTGTCGTTGGAAATGGTACATGCAGCAATCACGACGAATGAAACATTATAAATTCGCCAATTGTTCAAAAATGAATATGCTTCATAACTTTGGATAGGATTGTAATGATTGATACAAATCTAGTAATACCCATCCGCGTCTTGAATATCTGGTACCGAGGGTATTCACTGGATAGTGGATAGGATAATGGTCGCAATACATCCTGCTATGCAACTAAAACAAATTTAGGAGCAATTCGTTCTCCAATTTGGCTAACTCAATCGACTGCAGTCATCGAATTATTGTTACCCTGACAAATACCTAGCTATTGTAATACTATGCATAAACGATTGGTAATGATTGTGTCTCTAGTTCAGCAGGCCCCTAAATAATGTGTCGTTCGACCTACACGTTCGCGATTCCTATTGTGAAGCGAAGCACAGTTTTTCAGGAATAGGATGCACAGTGACCTTCGTTAGAATAACGCCTGATACAAATTAGATTTTACCACACATAAACCCGCAAATGATGCTTAGTTATTGATATCGCACATATTGAATGTTCGAAGCCTCCATTTCACTCGTGCTATACGCAGATAGTTATCTAGATAAGCACCAAAGACGTGACCAAAATAAGCCTCGATGGAGAGTGGAAAGCTGACCACAAGATGATTCTATGTATAGTCCACATTCCGCCACAAACCGTCTTGTCAGCAGCAAACAGCAACCCATAAACGCAGCATGTAATGCAGCTTGTAAACAACTGGACAGGTGGGCGAACATGCTACTAATCAAATAACATATCAGTTAAATTGTTTGTTGGTGAAAGAAAACTAGTTATAGCTGTTTTTGATAAACGATAATTGTCAATGAACTAAATTGAAACGTTTGATAGGATAACCTAGCGACACTTAAGCAAGGTTGAATGTAGCTTGCTGTTACTGCCCGTCTTCAAAACTACTACAGCACGCATTTATGTCCGGGTTTTGTAGATATAAATGAACATATACTATCCTAGTTCAAATATATTGCAATACGATGCTATCACTGCTGAAGCCAAACACTGATACTGCCCTTCATCATGATCATTTCACAGCAAGTTTTGAAATACATCCTCCCAGCAGTATGTTATGTATGCTACATAATTAACATAAAATTGATTTTTAAATTGTATCCATGGTCAGGGCGCTTAATGTTAACCACTGACCGTTGAACAGCCTGGCAAAATTGGATGCGGACTGATCCTTAGCTAGATATATTCCTCACACCAATTAGGTTAACCAATCATGCATGTAACTGTGAAATGTGCACAACTCATGTACATCCGGCGGTAGCTTATGTGATATATGAAGTGTGGCATTTGCAGTAATCAATCTGGAAGCACAAATGGACAGATGATGTTAGGTATTATCCCACACACACACACACACACACACACACACACACACACACACACACACACACACACACACACACACACACACACACACACACACACACACACACACACATACACACACACACACACACACACACATATATATGTGTGTGTGTGTGTGTGTGTGTGTGTGTATATATATATGTATATATATATGTATGTGTGTATGTGTATATATATATATATATATATATATAACGAGCCTCTGTTCCACATTTAATGCATATGTGTCCGATATTATAATGACCTGACTAATGTTAGCCGTACAGCAGATTACAACGATCCCCCAAGCTCTTTCCCTCAACTTAATCCCTCGATCAGGTCTGAAAGCAATCGGATTCAAAGCTAGAAATATGGTATCGCTTGCAATCTCACAATGCACAATAATATTAACTGAGCTGACAACCAGTTGAATAGTTGGATATAGAAAGTGACCAATGAATTTATATTTACTGCATCGCAAAGAACCCAAAGTAGATGAGTATTCTGTATAATTCAATAGTCCCTGCTCGAACAACTGCACATTTAATGCTACTGGTTAACACCACATCCGGAAAAGGGTAGCCTGTTGCTTAGCTGCACAACATACCAGCTGTCGCGCAGAATGTTCCGTGTGTCTTTCTAGTATAGTAAGAACAATTTAAGTTCACACCACAGAAATAGGACATGTTCAAAGTACGCCTTATGATCATACAGAGCTCTTAACAATGAAGACTATCTGCTCATGCATGGAAATCATTTGATATTAGTAAAATATTTTTTTTTTCATAACATTTTTACGGCAATATTCGTCAATAAACCCTCCAAATAATAATTACATGGCCATCGGGTCATCTCATTTCTTCGGAAATTGTCAACGACACACATAATCAAACACTGCAATATGGCCCATGGGCAAGCCTAGTGCAATATGGGTACGCTATATTACTTTAGAACATAATTAAATGTAATATTAACGATGATGGAATCATCGATGGATGCAATATTTCTTGCAAGACGTAGTGTAATTTATCCATCAGTACATCTTGCTTTACATATTTATGTTAACAATTAACATATATATGTTAAAAGCATACACATTATGAAATAGTCTATATAAATATACAGATCAGACATAACTTAAAGTAAAGATAAGCAAAATGACTGTGCATTGTTTGGTACGAGTATTGGACTACATTTCATAAATGCATATAATGATATAAGTGATTAATGTAAACCATGAGCAGAATATGGAGCTGCACGAGAAAAAAGTGAAGCGGAAACATATTTCTTAGCATGCGTAAATAAAGCAGTATAATGAGACGCTTGGGATTACATACAATATAATATGACCAAATTAACAAAATATGCATTGCTTATCGTATATTCTAAGATGTGATGAAATTAGTAACCAGTAACCAGAATAGATAGACTAAAATCCAACGGTTTCTTCGTCCTTTTGAATCGCCTTCGGAGATTGCAATTGCCTTGTAAAAGAATTATGCATAACACTAGACTTGTTATCTTGCATGCAAGTGTTGCACCTTTCTCCGGGCTTCTGAATAACCAAACTATCTCTAAGTAGCACTACATAATTAACGGTTGGGTTATATTTTGAATGTCCTAATGGTGTACCATAATAACGACTCAAAATCGTTTGCATTTGCTAGGTCTTTAAAATACGTCGCTGTGGGGATTTCATGCAACTGCGTTATAGGTTCAACATTATATAAAGTATCAATGCCTCGTTTGGTACAGGTTTCCAATATTGACATGACTCTGAAGATCCGTACACCTTGGCAAATCGTATAGCTGGGATGGAATGGGGAGGAATGGGGAGGAAATAAAACTTTTCTGTCATTTTGTCAACCTATGATATATTTTACTCGATAAGATATATTCAGCAGGATATATAGAGATATATATATAGAGATATATAGATATAGAGAGAGAGAGAGAGAGAGAAAGAAAGGAGAGATATAGAGAGGAGAGAGAGAAAAGAGTAGATAGAAAGAGAGAGGGAGAGAGAGATGGATAGAGAGAGAGAGAGAGAGAGAGAAAAAGAGAAAGAGAGAGAGGTACAGAGAGAGAGAGACAGAGGGAGAGAGAGGCAGACAGAGAGAAAGAGAGAGAGAGAAAGAGATTGAAATTAGAGAGAAAGAAAAGAGAGAGAAGAAAGGGAGAGAGGAGAGAGATATTAGAGAGAGAGATAGAGAGGGGGGAGAGAGAGATTAGGGAGGGAGAGAGAGAAGGTCTGACAGAGAGAGGTATAGAATACAGATAGAGAGATAGAGAGAGAGAGAGAGAGAGAGAGTATCTAAAGAGATAGAGAGATAGAGAGAGAGATAATATATATATTAGATATATATCTATATATAGAGTATATATATAGAGATATATAAATATATATATATATATATACAGATATATATTATTATACATATATATATATATATATATAGATATATACTTATATATCTATATATATATATATATATATATATATATATATATATGTATATATATATATATATATATATATATATATATATATATATATATATATATATATATATATATATATATATATATATATATATTCGGGATCGAATTGGAACATCACACGCTTTTAAAAATTAGAAACATACTGTACAGATACAATCACATCGATCATTCGATACAAGGGATCATAAGATCCCGACAAGTTATCTGCTTCCATGAGATAACGCTGCCTAAATAAGTAAATGATTGCCAGTAGATAGATATATATCGTTGTTTTCTCGCGAGACATTGCGATGCATCAGTTAGAACTAACACCGGAGATTTAGTCGACATGACAGAGGTCATTACTGTCGTAATGTATGTGACATTGTTGCTCTCTATCATTTATAGATATGGCGCTGTCCAACAATGGAAAGTCGTAATAGATAGAATGAGGTTGGCACATGCTAGCCACTGCCGCACTACCTAACTAGAAAACATCGCAAAGTAGTTCATAATGTTATAAAGAAAGTAACCCTTCCTAAATGGAGCCAGACTGTCCATAGTAGAGTTGTGTGGTCAATAGTTAAATTTAGCGCCGCAAAAGCAGTAAGCTATTACTACATTTATGGTTATTAGACTAAACGAATAATGTCATAGAGGCAATACAGCGATAATGCAGGAGGCTTTTCGCATCAACCCTCTCTCTCTGTAGCCCTATTACAAACATATTGCAACACATCTATGTCTAGTTTTATCCATGGACATGGCAGGAGCCGATTACGACTTCTCATTTCTTGGGTAAATGGGATCTTATCCTCTATAGATCAATGCCATTGAACTCGATAGAGTATACCATTATATAACAATATGTTATTGGTTCAGGTACTGCAATAAATATTGTGCGAGATGTCTCACCATGAAATTAGATAGCTTCTGCAAATTTAACACATATTAACGCAGTTTCCCACTAAAAGCAGCATATATAGGTAGGCTGGGCGAAGCAAGCGTCGCAACTGCCAAAATAAGTAATTTTCCGACAGGCAATATGCAATGATACTTGAAGACCAAAGATTACCCGGTTGTATTAGTGTCGAATCATAATTTATGCATAAAATTTGTTGCTGATGCAATCCCCAAGTGAAACCGGCCGGGCAGTATCTGCATAGTTGGAAACTAGAGTTCATTAATCGCCGTGTTATATACTATAAGCCCTGCATTGAGGCATCATTTATTTCACGACGGAAATTGAATAACCTTAATTTCAACCAATCTAGCATATCTAAATCATCACATCTCTGTAGCTACAAGGCAACTCTCCTAATTGCATTTACATGCTAATCAATTCTTAGTAAATATATCTCAGAATAACATACACTCCATTCGGCGCGGTTAAATTCCATGCATATGAAACCATGATACGTAACCATGTAACCCCGTGCTTTTTAAAATAAGATAATTATATCTAGACAAACAAAAGGCACAATGGAAGTACATGCTCGGCATATAGATAGCGTGTTCAATAATACTTGTATATTTATCTGTGGGTTCTCGCATTATGTCTTTCCCAAATATCTGCTCATCCATGGCAAATGTCTGTGCCGAGCATAAAGTCAAGTGCCGACAAGGGCGTCGGTTGTCGCGGGTTTAACTATTAAAGAATATGCACGGGACATTTATTGTGTGTGTCGGTAAAAGTGTCATGTCAACACTCCGAACCCAAGTAAATTACCCAATCGGTCAACTGGTTTTCAAGAGGCAGTTATAACAAAGAGTTTATAGCTTCGCTGAGAGAGCTCACTCGAGGCTTACGCCCGAGGAAATATGTGAAGACGCCACCTGTTAGCCGAAGTGTTATTGTCACAGCGTCTAGTCATAGCGTCTATTAAAACCACGTTGAATGCTCTGCTTACGTCGTAGCTGTAGTCGCCTCGACCAATCAGATGACTCCATATCTTTAACAGCCACCAAGCCCCGAGACGTTGGATCAACAATCCTATGTGCTTTTGTTGATTTTATGGCATCGTCGCCTGATATCGGGGCTGTCTTTTGAGTAATTTCATAATCGTCACGCAGTTCAACGTAGCTATAAACTCTTCACTCGAGACCTTCGCATCCCCCAGACATGCCACAAATGTTCCCTCGCTTCAAATATTTATGGACAATTTAAAACTACCATCCACAGTGCGGACATGAAAGATCGAGGGTCGTAAACTGCACGGAAGCTGTAAGAGGCGAACTGTTTTCCATAATTTATCAAGTTGACATTTATTTAGTAGAGTACTTGCTATTTTCGCAGTTGATAAGCCAATTGTACGACGTGTTTTGTCCAAGGCAAGGCTCTGTAATAAGACATTTTTCCCGATCTCAACAATTGCAATGACGTCAGCCCAGTATTCCGATGCGCTTTTGTTTGTGTCACGGTAGCGCCACCTTACGATTGCAATGTATTATGATTAGAGAAGCGTTCACCGCAGAGCCACTCGAAGTGGGCCCTCTTAGCGTAGCTATAAACTCTTTGGTTATACGGCTACAAGAGGTTGCTATAGACCGCAAGCAAAAATATTCTGCCTGGCTGCGGGTTAACCGGGTAAACATGCTGTTATAATACCAAAACGCACAAACGTAAGAGATACCGAATGCAGAACAAAATTCACTGTATGCACTAGTGTGTCAGTGTCACCAAAAGAGAAGCACAATACCATTACTATCCTCATTTATAATGCCACATAGATTGATCCTATTGCCACATGACACGCTGGTTTTGCTACATCAGTCGTAATCTACTTAGTACCGTGCTACGGAGAGATAAAGGAAGATAATGACTGATTTGATGCTGATAACATTTACTTCCGGCGAACTTGAAAGATCGATTATGAATTTGACTTGCGTGGAGTCCATAATATATCAATCAAGTGAGGCAGGCAATTAGACAGGATATCATTACTACACGATAAAAACTAATAGACGCACGGTCAATATGTTAAGTCGTGTTGAGCTCTTATTCGTACAGCTGCAAACATGGAACGAGCATTTAAACAGCACCTAACCAGCGAACTGCATGACTGTTGTGTGGTGAATATGTTAAAATAAATTGCTTTGATCATAACAAAATAATTACCGGAATTTATGTTCCCATTTGATTGACGCCCATATTGTTTGATTCACATACCATCATAGCATAAGCTGTCCGAAATAGCTACACGGCTGCAATATAGCCTATAAAGTCGATCCGCTGCTCTTGGCAGCGATATTCAAGTTTTTCTGCGATGAACAAGGATTTAAACTTTCAACGTGCTTTTTCCTTGCCAAAAGTGGTAAGTAATGCACACCCACAGGGATCGGTTCATTCCACATCAGATATCTAGAATGCTAAGCAACATTGTGCGTGGGATAATAGGAACATATTAACATAATTTGGCGCAGCCTTTAGTATTGAAAAGAAACTAATTTGATGCAGGAATTATTTTCATGATACATAGACGTCACACTTGTTGTTTATACCCTTCTGCATCCTCGCAAACATGGTGACGCAGCTGTTTACATTTGGCACCAAAACCTGCAATCAGGTTAATGGATGTAAAGTATACTATACTATCTTCTAAGTGTGGCTAATGCACAGTTGTTACAGCAGTGGTAAAGTTTGGAAATATGACGCCAGTTATTTTAACGTGGCAGTAGGAATTGATGCATACTGTGTTCGACAATAAGCAGCTAGTGTTTGCGTCGTAAAACGTTTAGACATTTGATTATAGCAATAATTCACATAGTGATTTGGGTTGTAGAATTGCTTTAAACTGCAAGATGATTTTAATCAACGTCTAGCGATGCTCAATCAAGCCATGTCTCTGTCGTTATCAGTTTTTGTAGCTCCATCTTTATCATATGATTCGTAGTCAGATTATTCTAAGGTGATTGTTGAAGGGTATTTTCGGAGTAGGTAATATAGGCAGCGTTGTCGGAGATATCAGATTCTAGCTTTCCGTTATCTAATATAGACAATCAAAACCACACTATTGCTCTCGAACATCATCGCCTGATGCAAGAAAATCTTTTGTAGTATATCGATTGAGTCATTAAACCAATAGTGCAATCTCTGATTGGCTACATATATGGCTACATTAATTGAATGAAACGTTTTACATCATTGCAAACCTTTTGTTATATCGAAGCATACCTTTTATAAAGAAAAGACGTGCCCTCCTTTTGTCGGGTAGGTTAGTTATTGCAATCAGACGTTAGAGCATTTCCCTTAATCCGTCGCACATTGCTATTTACCCTTGCGCCTACACTTCATGATTTTAAGTCCGTTACTGCGCTTTACAATCTAGTTTTTACTCTAACAACTGGCTTACCTCCTGGTCTGGCAGTTTGTAAAATGTACATGATGTTACCTTGACCAGTGACAATGAAGTGCTCAGTCGAGTACAAATTTCATCCTACAAATAGGTCACAATGTGGTTTTAAACAAATATATAATATACTGAAACCTTATAAACATATATCAAGTCTGGACACTGTCACATATACCTGTTGTGATGGAGCAACTCGACGTTTTGTAACTTTAATGTACACCTATATCATTGCAGTGCTATAGGCGTCCGACTGGGTTCTAACAAAATAAAAAAAAAATCATTTTCATTCCTCTCAGTTACACGTTATACTCACACTTATGTAACAAAAGGTCATGATTTATCTAACTCATATATTGTCTACTGCATTACACCAACAGCAGGAAGCTTCATTCGTATATTATCATTGCAAGTTTGTTCGCTTTTTTTTAAAAACCTCGCATTTTCTTCTCCACGGAACATTATGTATCATAAACATGAATAATCTATCAAATAGCCGCTGCCATGCCACTTAAGCCGTTCAACTATTATAACCCAGGATTCTTTGCAGAATCAACAACATTTAAACCCAACCTGCGTATTTTTCTAGGACGTGACGATCGCTCAATGGTACTGTTAATGTTACAATAATCATATACAGCGATATGCTAAGGCGAACCGTTAATGTGATATATATTCAGTGCAATATGTTACTGTAGTGATATCAAAAGAACATCAATATGTGGTTAGTTCTATTTAAGCAGATGAATACCTCTTGCAGCTGCGTGGTGATGCATCCTATGTGAAGCAGGAGTTACTTATCCACCAAAGCATGTTTTTATTCAACGAAACATACCTATATTGTGTGATGGAAATCACTCTGTTATGGTATGAGCGATGTTATACTGCCGGTTAATATTGGTAGGACAGCCACTAAAACATGGTTGGTGTGCAACCCAAGCCACAGATCTTCGCAACCGTTAAGGTTTTCCGGACCACCGTAATGTTATCGTGCCAATGCCTAGCCAAAGTAGGGGATAGTTGTTTAACTGCTATTTCCCGAAATATGTACATGCTGATATATCAACAATTCACTTATCAAAAGTGTCTCTCAATGCCTCTGATATAAGATAGGCACATATATATGAGCGTATTGTTCCATAAGCGCAATTCTATATATCCTTATTTATTCAATCTGGCTATCGGAGAAATGAATGCAGCACAAAACAACGGGGGGTTGAAATATCCACCGCGACGGTTTCATTCCGTAACTGAGACAAAAAGACTAGCATGGAACTCTCAAACTGTGAGAAAATCAACGAGTGAATAAATTACGATTGATATAGCAAAACCAATGTGGTATGTGTCTATAGGATTGATGCTTCATAAATGAATAAATGTAATAGAGCTTTTTGTACGTTGACACTAGCACACAAGTGAAGACTGCCAATAAATGGATTGTGTTCATCAATCGGATCCCCTATTTATGGGTTTATGATAATAAAGGAGCATATTGATCCTGATAACCCGCATCCCGGCAGAATATATTGGATCCCGGTCCAAAGCAATCTCTCGTAGCCGTGTTATTGCCTCTTGAAATCCATTTTGCTGAAAGGGTAATACACTATGAACAGAGAGTTAACATAACTCTTCGACCGATGCACAATTTTGTATTCGTTGGAACCAGCCGCATGCCACTGATATGAGAATACAATGAACCATACATATATTATCGACTACGCAATTTATATCCCCAGCACGTACTTGGCGCTAGGTAACTCAGCGCAGAGGAATTACAGTCGGTTACGCCAACGCGATTCATGTCATGGCTTCATAAACATATAATTGGATCGTCGAAAGAAAAAAAACGCCAGTTGGAGTGCATGTAAACCGCATGCATTAAAATCTTACATACATACGCCTGAAATACTTTCACTATTTACATGCTATCAATCAATGATACTGTTTACCTACACTGCAGTTGTTATTCAAATATTCCACGAGAGCAACTTGGACTACATGCTATGCTTAAAGTCAAGATTACTGCAATGGTGGGAAAATAATCGCGTTGTAAGCTTTGAAGGTTTTACCTTATTGCTACAGATGACTTCAGTTTTAAATGACTTTTATTGTTAGCAGGTTGATGACGATTCTGATCAATTCAGTCATCTGGATATTTTCAACATCACCCGATTAGCATTCTAGTCGAAAGAAGGGGTTGGTGGGGGTGGGGGGATGTTGGGTACAGCAGCGGGTAGCATGTCGTTCACCTGTTCAAGAGTTGAGAGGGCATTTCAGATAAGTATTTGCACATGGCTTCGAATTAATGCAACCGCACTTGAGATAAATTACGCTCGAAATTCAATGTGACGTTTATGTTATATCAAGCATGTGAATATTCACCAAAAGAGGCCTGCATTTAGTAGCTTTTTACTCCAAAACAAATTGGGGCATTCCGAGGAATTTATTCATTTTTGTCTTATATGTTGATGCCGGGATTCATGGTTATTAAGACATGGAAATAGAATAACATGTCTCCCCACTCTGCCAGTATTCCAGTCATTGTCTTGGTGTTTTTTGGAAGCTTTAAATTTGTGTGGCGATCGTTTTACATATGAACTGATGTTATGTTACATAACAATTAAAAGGTTTACTAGTTCGGCACCACTTTACATGGTACTTCATGCGTAAGGTCTAAATCATTCCGTATATACTGCCTTAACAATCGTCGTATATTTATAGAAATCATTGTTTGTGTATTGTCTTCTTCACCTAAATGTAGTACCTATAAGTGTATCATTCGGATTTGTTAAGTGCAAATATGAATGTTGTGTCACTTCTTATTCAAGCAGTCATTCGTAATGGCTCAAGCTCTACTTGATTGACCTTTCAACAGCAGCACAATGTATCATTGTCAGTGATGACTACAATACGTCCTTCGGGAGTCCACACGTTCACTGGCTGCTTCCCGGATATAAGCCCGGTTATGATCTATGACCGTCACATATTGCTGACAACGGCTGTTTGACCAGTGATACTCGGTCAGCTATTCTCACACGATGCAATCTAGAACGAATAATGCAATCTAGCAGTGGATGACATTACATATAACAGGCAAATGTTATATAAATGAATACCATCAAACACGATCCCTCACCGATGGATTACATTAAACTGTTTTAGTAATAACTTCATATGACCGTGTTTTGTTATACGTATACAAATAATTATTGCTTGAATTCCTGTTGAATATTATTGCATATCACAGTACAGAGTACAATGAATGGCTGGTAGATGGTACCAGTGTAACCCTTAGATAGGTCGTAAAGAATCACAGTTAGCGGACAACATATAATGCAATTACAATGTCATGTGTTAATGTTTTGTTGGAAATGACGTTGTCTATATGGCTGGTACATAAATACAATTAAATCACTTAACTATCAAGAAGAAAGTATAATTTAGTGGAAACACATGACCAATAAATGAAACTATTATTATTTAAGGTCTTGTTTAATAACAATGCGATCAGGCTATTGCATATATTACTTATAATGGCAATATTAATGTTTGCATTGTAATAAACCTTATTTTATCTCAGATAATAGCTCGTAGTCAGTGTCTGTACAGACCAATGTAATATCAAACTTTTATCTGCAAGCTAATACTATTGATGCCATCTTAGGTTATATTGAGTTCGCTTTCAATTCAGAGCTTTCCAATATGTTGATTTAGTGCCAAAGAATGATGTACACATTCAATTTGTCATCTTTTCATGCCAGTCAATTTCTAATGTTGAAGGACACGATACGTCACTCAGGCAGATTTGACCGAAATGAACCGTACTTTGACTGGAAACCTTTTCCCAAAAGCGAAACTGGGAAGAGGAATGTGCGCTGTATCTGTGACACTCCCCTGACCACTTGTTGCTTGTTGATGAGAAAGGTTTTCATAGTGCAATCTACAAGTTATAGTGCGGAGCTGCGGAATTTAGATCTTGATGGATATTCAAAACAGCACTATGCAGAAATGTTAACGGCAAATATGTACACTCAGCATATCAAAGGATATATAGTTAGGACATAGATAATATATAGATGGGTCTCCGATTTGCTTTGCACTCTACAAACGCTAAATGTAAGTCATTAAGTCTTCAATCAAAGCCAATCAGCGCACGAAATAGTCGGATAACAACGTGGTTTGATATCCGTTCCCTATAAACGTCATTATCTTTGGTAAGTAACGGGTCAATTACTGGGTCACGTGACAGTAGAGCGCTAACATACGCATATGTATAACGCGACATAGGAGCCAGCGCGAAGTAAATATCCTCTATTATGTCCAGAATATTGCTTACCGTATGTAGCTGACATCAACGATAACAGATAATTATGCACATAGCCTGTATACTTGTTATATGATTATAGACTACGCAACTGACAATCATTATGATATACCTCTGCACCTACTAGATCCCCAAGAAAAAATATTACGGCAGTTTGATCATATTTGCGAGTGCAATTCTTGAGATACTCATACACATACGAACACACACACACTGACATACAAACATACATGTAAAAACATATAAATAAACATGTATATATATATGTTATTTTATATACGTTTGTATATATACATACATAAGTACAATATCATATATATACATATATATAAATATATATATATATATATACAAATATATATATCTATATATCATACATATAATTTGTATATATACATATATATATATGTCGATATATATTTATATTTATACTCATACATAAACATATTTGTTGACTGATAAAGGTTTATGTGCATTTATATAAATATATATATATATATATATATATATATATATATATATATATATACAAAAACATGTATATATATATATATATATATATATATATATATATATTTATATATATATATATATTTAATTACCATGGAGATATGCTTTGAATGCCATATTAAATGGATATATAAAAGAGGGGGTAAGGTAATCAATTAATTTTTCATGAGCCTTATACTGTTTGTCTATGCATTCAAAACTAAGTATGGGGGGCAGTAGTCTTGAAAGGTTTCACTTGAGTTTGAATAATGTCACTGTCTGTTTGATCAGTAGTCTCTGTTTCACTTGAGTTTGAATGTGTCACTGTCTGTTGATCATAAAACAGGCTACATTTTGTTGCGTTTTAGACATATTCTATCCGCTATCGTGATAGCAATCGCGTTATATGGTAAACGATTGCGAATACATATAAGGTAACAGGCTAAAGTGAAGAAGTGTGGCCCGTGCTGATTTGATATCTAGTATGGCGGTCAACAAATACACCGCAGATGGGCTATGATCCCGGCGTGTCAAATCGAGGGGAATAATATTTCAACGAAGAAAGCAGAATCGGAACTTATATTTGGCATCAGCAGGAATAAATTGAGTGTAATTGGTGTTTGTTGTGTCATGTGAATGTCGAGCAGTGAGGTAATATAATTGACAAAGTAATGATAGTATGTAATGTACCTCAGCAAGCGTTATTTGGAATAGCATTACAACGAGAATCAGCAATGAATAATGGTTTCCTATCCAATGCGGCTACTAAACTCGCATGCAGCCAATCGCGTCAATTCACATAGGATAGTGTGTAGTACTTTTTGTTAAACCCTTATCTGTTTCATTGCATTATAGTGCATAACCGTTTATTAATTGGGGGGCTTAACACATCGGCAGTTACGTCTTTAGTGTAGGCTAACGTTCCCCAGTGGAATCGATGTTAGCTTTTGTGGTTAACGTTTACCGTAAACGATGGACGAGCTTTGAATGTTCTATGACTGCGAGCATAAAGAACAGGGCGTCATTAGACCCGAGGCAAGTGCCTGCTGGTCGGGAGATAACGCAGCTGCCTCCTGCTGATGTCGTTCCACTAATGACCATCACATACAAGCTTGACTTATCCATCACGTCAATAATGGGCAGGCAACTAATTAAATATCATATTTACCATGCCTACTTCCCAAGATCGTGTGTGCTTCAGCTTGGAATGGTGAGCACATCGTTCACCTTCCATTGGACTTAGTTGGTTTCATTTATCCTTGGTCTAGATTCTATCGTTAGCGCAAATATCGAATATTTTGCGTCTGGATTATAAGAGTGTCAAAGTTTTTCATTAACTACAAGCCGACAGAAGGTTAACTAAGATGATATAAGGGCGAATTGCTAGTAGAATTGACTGCTACAGGAGCGGTGTATGGTGTGCTATTGCAGCAGGTTGCGGTTGATGCGAATTACCCATTTGCCTTTTGTTAAATGGCATATTGATCAATCTCATGTACCACCATGTTAAACCCAAACCCTTGAATGCACTTAGAAAAGGTATATTAAACGATACTGGTTAACATGTATGCTGGCTGTGATAGGAAACGCTGTTTGCACGGTACCTTATACAATAGCAATAAACAATTCACAATCCTATATTACCCATTGAATGCACAATATCAACATGAATTTAATCTATAGACCTCCACTCAATTGATGTTATCTATATCGAATGCAAGAGTAAATACATTGAAAGACGTCTTATGTAGGTTCTCAACATATATTCTAATGATATATGGTTGGTTATTACAATGCCCTGCTATCTTGTACTTGGAATGGTTTTACATCCACCATGAATCAATGCAGCTTGATACATACGGTGCTTCGTTCGATGAAACTATATTGTCATCTCATTTACACATAGCTGTGTCATCGTTCATATATAAATTAATAATTGTCAGGCGCAGATACGCCACAAACTGCATATTGCATATTAATCCTAATTTTTACATGATCTAGCTGATGTTAACCAATAAGGCATGAGAACCGTGCCTAATGCGAAGGCAAATCGCAAGATATACAGCGGTAAAAACACGATTGAATGCTTACCTGCTTCCCTTTGACGACGCGCTCGCGTAACGGCCGGAAGTGCAAGTTCTACATTCACAATGGCTTCTGAGCATGAGGTATGTAAGGCAATACAGACCCTGGGACCGTCAATGTTTAGGGTGTACTGTATATTAAATGTACATCATTCAACAAGTTTGTGTATGTTACTGAAATGCAAGTATAAATGTTAAAGCTGCTCTAATATGATATTAAGGTGGTAATTAACATCTGTTTGTAAAAGAAACACAAAACGAAATCGAAGTTACAAATGGACGCATGTTATGACAGAGCTATTTAACTATCAAAATAGATGCAATATATTCGCTCTCGTCAGCTGTACAAGGTATGTAACTAGTCACGTCTTAACTGAGTTGCGCACGATTGTTATACTTTTTGCTACGGCAAGTTTCATCATCTGAGCGGCAGATGAATGCAATATTTTTAAACAATGTCATACTATGCAGAATATTCGCAAGATTTGTGTAGCATCATCAATATAGAATTATTTAACGCATATATGGCGTTGCTTGTTACATGTA
This sequence comes from Urechis unicinctus, assembly GCA_034190875.2. NCBI lineage: Eukaryota > Metazoa > Annelida > Polychaeta > Xenopneusta > Urechidae > Urechis > Urechis unicinctus. The sequence continues at coordinate 67,756,374 of CM067356.1, forward strand.
CGGTGGAATTCAGAAGGGGAATAAAGATATGTCACGTAAGTCAACATTCTCTGCGGGTTTTGTGTGTATGAATCACAATTAACAAACAAAAGACAAATATCCTGCATCATTCGAGAATATAAGATTGGTAGTCCTCTGCATGAGCAATATTAAGTGTGAATAAAATGTACATAAATACCGAGCAGCAATATTATTACGACATGAGGTGCGCCGATTATTTGGCGGGAGCTTTTTTACTTACGCACACGTGCTTTATCTAGAATTGAATGTGCAGGTGGATAGTTATTTGCTATAACATTTACGCATTAACATGGTAACCATTTTGTTTGTGGGCTGTGTCCACATGGAACAAAGATTGGCTGTATCAATAAACAATATAAGATTGACTCAATCGCTGAATAATTATTTTTCATCTTATTTGCTAAAGTGACATTTAGACACAAATCGTAGAATGGTTATGCCACGCATCACACACTAGCAATGCAAAATGCACCATTGGATGTTAAACAACACCTTTTCATAACCAACGTTAATGATTGGAAACCATAAACAACGCAATTCACTTTTTTATGTTCATTATTTGTCAGTACTGAATATACAGAAGTGATTGATTCAGTATAGAAGGGGCCGTATAAAAGTACTGCCACACAGCAGTAGTTATATTGGCCATTCAGTCGATATATTGTTATTCGTCACACATTGCTATAAACTCTTGCGCCTACACTTCACGACTTTGATTTTAGTCTGTTACTGTGCCTTACAATCTAGACTTTATGCCAACAACAAGCTTTCTTCCTGGTCTGGCAGTTTGCAAAATATTTATGATGCTACCTTGACTAATGACAGTGTTGTACTCAGTCGAATACAGCTTACTTAGAAGATTATAGATGTAATCCATCAACATGGAAACCCATTATCCCACAATATAGAGCGTTTAAGAAAGCTAATCGTCTTTTCAATTTCGCCCCTCGTCAGGGTGCTTGTAGAATCAAATATTAATGTGTCGATAAGCTTGCTTATGAGGCATGGACAAAGAATAATTATGTGCTTTGTTGCAACCTTATTAACATGTTTGTGCTGTATTACCATATGTGTCGTTTTGGTTATGTAGACAGCCGGTTACCGTTTATCAATATTTTTTTCGTAATTGAATTATAATCAAGATCGGGACCAGGAACCGGAGTAGATAAATGTAAACAAAATCAACTTAGGAACTATGTGGCATAATTGTTGTTTTGCCCCATTTCTCTCGTATGTTATATATGCTTCTTTTATCGCGACAGCATACAGTACTATAAAATCAAACCAAGGCTTGTCTGGAAACTACATATCTCTAGGCATCTCTATAGTGACAATGTTAAATACACTTGGCTGTACTGGCACAAAACGTGAAACTGCCTTAAACACCACATTCAACACGACGCATCTAATTTGAGATCATCTAACAACGATAAAATCTTACAAGTACGCACCTCGGACGTTTTAGTATCAATGACTATATTCAGCAATGACTGTGAATATTCTTGCAACCCATATCATTATATCTGTGATATAATAAGCATGTTCAGATATTCGCTCAAACCCTGCTGGAATTATCTACATGAATTGTATCCATGTAACGTAATGTTTATGAGATGTATTTCCCATCAGAAAGAGACCAGTACGCATATTCACGAATTGATTAGCTGCCGTTAATTCAAATCGAATGTTAACTAGTAAGCATTGACATCTGATCCATCTTTGTGAACTCATACAATGTTGAATGATGGTGACAAAAACATACATCGATTGAAAAAAAAATGACGAAAATGTTGAAATTCAAAATATCGTTATGCACGACTTGAGGTCTATAATAATAATGGTGGACTAAGCCTCGATGTATGACGTTGCTATTCACACAAAAGAACTACAAGAATAGAGAGAAGTGCGTATCTGTATATGCGAGTCCCTATGCTTGATTGTAATTTTGGAAGCATACAAAATCACATTTTAGTATCGATGGCTTTATTCAGCAACGAACCTCACAAGTCTCCATCAATATGAATAATGGGTATTGTATATAAGGGTACAATGCCATGATGGACACCAACACATGACCTATATTTATCAACTTCACTTAACACTGGTCGGTATCATGCAAGCACAGTGGAGGTTGTTTATCAGCCTATACGTGAGGCAATCGTGATAAGTTGTTTCTCATGGAAGGCCGTACATTGTGGTATTGCCCTATATTTATCATATCCTTTCACAAACGCATAACATTAAGTTCTTTGCTGCTATTATGAACCGTCTGATACCCCGGAAAATAAGACGATGTTGAGAATCACGTTACATGTGACAAATGAGACGGCAGACAAGCAAAGCAACTCTTTATGTGTAATATAGGCTGGGAAGGGTCATTATAGGCATTAATGATTTTCATTAGATTTAAGAGACAAAGGATGTACAAAGGCTGCATATTGTTGTGATATCTCGTTTGACGGTGATGGTTTACTAGGTGTCCCGATATCCTCCTGTTTCTTGGATACTTATGTTTATATGCTAACTAATTCAGAAGGTACGATTGTAGTAGCAGCAGCGCCACTGTGAGATATATGTAAATAACTTTTCTCCACATGCAGGTTAGCACGATGAGTCACATACATGTTTTTTTAGATTTCCATGTTGTTTTGACGTTCAATTGAGTATACTCAGGAACTCACATTGGAGAAGCCTCTACAATCTCTTCCAAACAAGACCTCGCAACCATATCCAACTAGACGTTTAATCAATGCGGATATACTGAAACCAGTCCGCATGTCCCGACAGTACCGAACATTTCTGCTATATAGCAGCAACTCTATCATCGTCACGTCCTATCTTCACTACACTCATTTATCCGAGCAATATGCTGCTTGCTCTATTTAATCACTAATAAATGCTGTCATATTTTTGTCATATCATGCAACGATTACCCGTGCAATGAGACGCTTTTCAATTCCATATAACTCAAAAAATACCATATCATCTGTTTCAATCAAATGAGCAAACTATTATATTAGATAATTTTACAAAGCATTTGTGATCACATGCCGGTTTGTAAGCATGTCTTGTATGAGAAAAAATATATCCGAATCGGTTCATGCAAAGCCGAATATTGGTCATATTCCAGTATCGCAGTTAGTTAGTGCCCATTATCATGCTCCATTATCATCATCCATGATTAACCTTAATAGCATTTGTCCGGCCATTTTGTTAAGGCGTAAATAATTGTTAATGGGGTCATTTGGCTTAACACTATATGACACTTATTACACGTTGACTAACACCTCGACATTCACAGCTCTAATGGAACCATTTTACAGAGCCGAGTTAAGTTGATAGCCAGAGAACAAAAACGTCCTGTGAATTAAGCAGTCAATCATAGCGTTTACTGCAAAAGCAGCCCCCATACGTTACTGCAAAACATTGAGTAGGTTGAACAAAAGTATTGATATTACATTATAATGGCCGAGCTCGTGGGGAATGTAAGACGCTAAACCCAGTGAATGGTTATCTGGATCATTGAAAATAATGCAATTAAAATGTATATGCAATTCCGTATTCCATGGATACACAGAACCCGTTTGCGATTGAAAGACTGATCGCTGGTCGACTAATCATTCAGAGATTCGCATATTTGAAAGCTCTATATAGAGTAGATATTGTGGATGATAACATAAGCATCATCCAGCGTCCACTATTGAATGGGAGATTTTAAGTCGAATTTATAACTGTATCTTAGTTCCTCGTGACAATGATGGCATTGAAAGGAACACATCGAAAAAAAAGGGGGATTGCTCTAGGCATATAGCCAACCCCCCCCCCCCCCCCCGTTCTAGACTACTCAGTCACTTGTGTGATAACCTAACACGGTATGTTCTCAATGCTCCATGGCCAATTCGACCTAAATCAAAAACGTCATGTAATGCTACACTAAATTCTACATCAATATGTATAGTGCCTCATTTAATACAATAGGGTAAGCGGGTGCAGCCACGAAATGGATTACATTTGTGCAAAAACAAAGGGAATGATATTGTCGATAACGCTTGACAATACACACAAATCGACCAACGTGATTAAATGTTTGCAGACATCAAATAGTCACGAGCCAGTGATAATTCAAAAGTTGAAATATATAAGCCAAAAGGGAAACGAATAGAAAAACTTATTCTGTACGTAACATCTATCGGTAAAATAATGTTCGGTGTCTGCATTTTGTTATTTGCCAGCTGCCATGGCAAATTAAGTTTTCACCATGAAAAAACCATACGGCGACCAGGATAAATTATTCCCTGCAATTTCAATGTTTTATCATTTCATAAACCTTGTTGCCAGAAAATCTGAATGTGAAGCAAATTTATTTGACCTGGTCAGTACAGAGGTATCAATACATAATCTTATGAGCTGTATTGCTATTGATGCCGGTGCCACAAAAGAGAGCATCACAGCCATGAACTATTCTCAACACCCTGTAACATTGGCTTCTAGCTTCCAGAGGGATAATACTTATCCACACCAAACGTGAATTAGGGAAATGATAGCGTCATTGTTTACAATGTTGCAGTGTTTAATCAAAAGTCTTCATCTGGGTTTTGCTTCAGGTGACAGGGAACAAATCTGTACGCTAGTTAAAAAGCACGCATATAGTGACTTCGTTTCTTACTAAATTTACAAGTCAAGCCCTATAATTAAACCTCGGGGCCTAATAGCAACCACCAATGTTCATTATTTCTACTGCGGAGTAGAAGCTTTAGGTAAAACATGAACTGTTGTTACCAGGGACCGAGGTTTAACTTCAGTGCTTGAATCGTATTTTATTATGGCTTACATTAAGCCGCTCATAGATTGAATAGAACTATCCCACCTAACAAACCGAAGTAGATTTATACATAACAAGAATCTCGTGAGTTTATTTGTCACGGTTTGTGTTTGGTACAAAGCTTCTCATGTTCTTCTTCGCGGAACATAATGTATCAGAGACATTGATCTTATGTCAAATAGCCGCTGTATTGCATTATGAACACTGCAACAAGTAAAGTAATGACACGGCATAATTTTTTATGAACTAAGTAACCAGGCGGGAAGGGTGGGGCCAATCAAATTGTCATAATCAAGCAGAACCTATGAGTGTAATGCCCTTGGCTAACACATTGAGGACCCATCTATGATTTTAAAGCTCTAGTAAGCTGTACTGTATTTAAAATATATAAGATAAAACAAGAAATGAGGTACACTGTCGTCTGCAGTCCCAGACGCCTGTGCGAAATATGGATATAGGTACTTGGTGCCCCTTCGCTGGAACTGAAAGGTGTTCCCGACCAAGGGGCTGATATAATGCGGAGATAGATGCGAGCTCATGTTAGGTTATATTAAATAAGGCGAGGTCACTCAAATTTAAAGATCAAAGGTAATATTAGAGCATTTACGACACTCGACAAGTTTATTGCTGCACTAAATATGCATATCCATTAGAAAAATGTATTGAATAAACTGATTAAATCATAGACAATATATATGTATGAATTTGAACGCACATGCACATTGATTCCGAATAATCTTCGAACATGCTGGTAAATTATCTTGTTCACCCTGTCCCATGGCTAACCATTTGAATATTTCCACACTATATTTCGACTTTGACATTTTGTATAACCGCCGCACCGGTAGCGTGTCGTAGGTGATATTGCCTGGGATAAATGGAGAACCCACTCTGACTGCTATTAGGGAGGACGACACATGAAAGACATTTTAGGAGGAAAGTAACACATTTGGTATCATTGGAATACCTCGAATCGACACCCCGGGAACATAGCCCATTTGATGTGTCCCCGCTCGTCATCCTAAAGAAGTATAGATTCTTTCATAAGCTGCTATAAATTGGATGTAATGGCTGCTAAGCCATCGTCTGTCATATACAAATGGACTACTGAATTGGAATATAAGTTCGATAAAATTGAGAAAATAAAATATCGAATAACAAAACCGGCAACTGGTACTGTCTGACCCTTTATGGAACAGGTTTAAAATCAACATAATCAAGATTTCAGTCAATACATCGAATGTCCTATAATAGTTGTTTTGTTAGCTCTAAATTCAAAATGGTCACTATTGTAAATATTAGTTAACATTTTAAAAGAAAAAGTGCATTGACTTTTTGTGGACATAGCAGTATATTATTTCGTGGACCCAAGTCTACGAAAGGTTTGCGGTTTGTCCACTAAAGGTCGCGTCCGTGCTTATATATATATATATATATATATATATATATATATATATATATATATATATATATATATATATATATATATATATATATATATATATATATATATATATATCTATATATATATATATATATATATATATAGAGATATATATATATATCTATATATATATATCTATATATATATATATATATATATATATATATATATATATATATATATATATATATATCACGTATCAAAAATAGTACAGAAATTGAATACAAATTTTAACAGCTACCTATTAATATGTCGCTGAGGTAAGAACGGATCGCGTATTGTGGATGCAGTGTATCCAAATATTAGAGCTGAATTGTGAGCCATACGGATTAAGTTTAAAACAATAGAAGTTTGGTCACAGATAATAAGAATGTAGTGTATTTTACAACAAAAGGTGAACTAACAGCCTTCTATAATTTGGGAGTACGTACACATCAACAAGACCAAGCTGTGCATCAATCGAGAGAATGGTTTCAAAAGACAGCTTCGCTCTGTTTTGTACATGGTGCTCAGTAATGCAAGCCAAACAAGATTAAAGTAGTTTTCTCTTTGCCTCGGGTCTGATTAATAGTGGGGTTAAATTCGAGAGTATGTGCTGTGTGGCAAGTGATGGTGGCGTTCAAGGCATGAAGAAGCGTTGGGTTTTGTGAGATAAGAGTAAAATGCTCAATGCTTACGCCTGGGTAGCTTTGCCGTAAACCAATATTATGTAGAATGAGCGACAATAACGCAAAAGTGCTTTTCCTTGCCTAAACCTCTTTTATAATGCTTGAGAATATTTTCATTTTTTTTAATATGGCGACGTGCTGATATTACAAACCAACTGGCATACGCTCTCTCTGGGTTAGCGTATTGAGGTGTGTCGGTTGACATATGAAGCTATTTAACATCTTTACACAGTAGGTATGGCTTTCATAAAAAAAAACAACTTTGACAAACATTTTCTAGCCCCCAGCGTTGAGCGTTGAAAAAGCACTTGAAATTGCAGGCATATTAGAAATCATTGTATCTCTAACTTTGCACTTCAGGGTGTAAAGATACCTACATTGAAGGATGCAGTTACATTGATTATTTCACGCTTTGCCTGTACAAATTGTTTAACAGTTTTAACCAAATAGTATGTTTGCATGCTCGAATTTACGTATGGTGAGCTTATTCGATCTGGCAACATTTTCTGCTTGATTCATTGCGCTACATCATAGCACCACTATTATTTAATCGCTGGCTCATCCCCCGAAGTAGCGACATGTATAGCCAACATTTGTAAAGGCCATAGTTATTAATGTTATTTTGATATACGTATGAAACATACTTTATTGATTCTGTTTTGTAAAGAAAGACAGTCACGCATGCAACCTCGGGCGATGAATGTTATGTAAGTAACACAACGATATATTAAATGGACAATGAAGACGCCCATATAATAAACAACAACATTCGTTATTTAAGTTTGTTTGGTGTCATTTCGGAACTATTAACCTATATTTCAACGGTTGCTGCTGTTAGCTATAGCAGGTTTTATATTTATAAACCAGATATACCCCGAACAAACTATTATCACATCAAATGAAGGCCGTTGCTTTATTTACAACTAATGTTATGGTTTAACGTTGAGCTATTTTGCTGCTAAGTAAGAAATATTGCCAACGAATGCTATTAATTAACAAATAACATTTAAGTTCAATAGCCTCTCTTGTTGTTAGCTATATGGATGCATTAACCACTATATGTCGCCTGCATAGAAATTATATCGCTTATGACGGACGGTGTATGAGGGAATATCAAGTATAAGGGATAAAGCAAATATTTTTGTAATTGGATGGGGCACCCTGTGCCCGTTCTCTCAGTATTGTGAGCTGTTATGTGGACGTGTGAACTAAAGTAAATGTCAGTGTTAATATGTTAATCTCTTTGATGCAAAATAATGTTGCGATATTCCAGCAATATATAAAAAATAGCTTGGGAGATGCATTACCGTGCCATATATTTGCATTATTAAATATTTAAGGTTTTGTTGTTAGATCCGAACATAGACCACATCATAATGTACATCGGGATTGAAAAGGAGAATAAATATGTAACTGCAGTAGACGTCCTAGACTTATTCTTATCAGATGAATCACAATGAAAACGAATAGCATAGCTCACGAGCATCAGATTATTATCATCATGCCTGAGCTGTGTTTAGTGTGAATATGATGTATATAAATAACAAACAGGAGGATTTTTGTCATTTATCTAGCGTTATCACTAAACGCACACATTGGTCAAATCCATGTTATATAGATAATGTCTGTGAATTGTTATTTGTTGTTTGATAGGCGGATACGCATAGCAAACCGTATTTGATTGTGGTCTGTGTTCAGATGATACAACGAGTGACTGCACCAATAAATGTTGTTTGAACATCTCTTAGGTACGTTTTGTCGTTCGTCGTAGAATAGCTACGGAAATTCGACATTTAATATTGAGCAAGATATAGAGATAACAGCCTATACCAAATAGGAACTGCAAACAGTAGCAAGCAAAGGTTGTGTACATTATGCATATATAAATATATCTATCACAGATAAAGTATCAACACGATAAAGTACTAAGTTACACGTCAGTTGATAAAAAGGCCATTCATCAATCAATATCTCTTTTGCATTAAGCAACCGAATTTAATTGAAATCCGCTCTGAGGATAGTTGCAAAAGCGGAAAATGTACTACAATATCGACCGATTGAGTTATCTGGCCCAGACGCTCAATTTAGCCATCCAAAAAATCAAAGACTATCGTTATCATAATTGCTCCTCATTGACGTGTATGACATAATCCATTAGAATATTGCGTTGATAAGCTACGAGATATTGAGCGACGCCTTTACCAAAGGCATATTTAGTGTTTTATTGACGTGGTCCATAAGATATAGAAAACCTAATAACACTGCCCCAATCCGATTGTCATTATATTTGTCAGAATATTGTTAATGCTTGACGATACACACGATTATTACCAGCATGATTAAGTGTGAAAACATTTAATTGCAAACATCAAATAGTCACCAGCCAGTCGTAAATCGTCGTTAACTTAATCAGTGGGCAAATCGGCATCCTGATCAATCTGTGAGGCAGCGTCCAATATCCGCGAAATATCATTCGTTACCTGCAATGACAAATGACGTTTTCTCTATATGAAAAACACCCAGAATCAATTATTCTCCGATCTTACGATATTTCAGTCATGATTTCTTAACCCTGGTTGCCAGAGGGGCATACTTGCAAAGCAGATTGATTTGATCTGGCCATAATATAGCGATCAATCACTCATGCGTTATCTTTTGAGCGACATGTGCCATCAAGAACATTCATCAACAGGCTTGTTCTATTAATGCCGGGTGGCACACAATACAGAGCGGTCTTCAATTAATATTAACCCACTGTAACATTCACGATATTTAGTGCCTGTGAATTTCCTCTTCATTCAACACATCGTCATTACTTTCTAGACGATATCAAGATTTAATGCCATTAACTGTGTGATATACAACTTAGATTGAATCCTAATTGAAACTAAGTACATCGGCAAGCGCCAGCCAAGTACAAACAAAAACGTCATAAGGCTGGCGCCAAGGTCTTATGTTTTGCGTGTTGCCTGTCTATGCATGCATTGATAAACATTCGTGGGAATTATCTCAATGTAGTTTGTGATTGGATGCACTTTGTATTGAATCGGCTTCACAACAAGTCTGATGTACATTCATCGATTATGCCTGCGTGAAATATTGCAGAACGGCGACACTTAGATGTGTAATTTAAACGCCTCATTGGGTCAAATTCGAAATTTGTTGCGCCCTAATCGATACATAGCAACGCGTTGCGATGCGAGTGAATCTTGTTATTGGAATTCCAAACAATCGTGAATTAGTGATAAGATAATGATCTCACGGATCACAGATAACCAAAACATCTATCCTAGCGAAACGTTGCTTCTGCTTTGGAACGCAAACAAGAAGGCGATAGCTAAGCAATGTATTTCCAGTTACATCACCATCAATCTACGGTATGAATAAATTCACCAAAATGTTCCGAAATTTCCGACCCTTATATCTTTAATAGTAGGTATGATGGATATTGATGCATTGATTTTTTGAACATTTATGTATCTTAAACATAATTGTTTGAACATTTCTGTATCTTAAACATATACATAAGTTTGTTAAAAAAACATCCGGCATTTGCGGAAGTATATCGGGGCTAGCTCCCAGGGGGATCATACTTAACACAACCAGACGTACATTTTAGAAGCGAAAGCCCTATTGTTTACCGTGATGTTAAACGTAATCAAAGGATCTTCCCTAGCTTTGCGCCTCATGATTTGGAGCAATGCTCTATGCTATTTTACAAGCTCTCATCTGTAACAAATTGGTATACATCCATAGAAAGTGGATTTTGTATGTTAATTAACATATCAGTATCGTACAACATTTCACAGCAAGGCTTATATTGACATTTGATTAGTGTAAGGCATTACATAAGCCACAATAAACGGTCTTTTTTTTAATCTGCTCTATTGTCACACATGGTCGTATACGAAACGCTCTAGCCTAAAAAGTTGGCCTTTGCTTAATCAACGGTCAATTAATGATTTTTACCGAACCGGGAGTTTATTAAACGTCAGTTACTTGTTGTTTTAGAGTAGGAATACTCAATAACGGACTTTTACTGAACAATAAGATTGAATTATATTCAAAACAGTTATCAAATTATGTCAACGTACGTCCCTGCATGCCAAAAAATATTCACATAACTGTCATGTAAGCAACTACCTAGCAGAACTAGCTTAAATCGCTTTTTACACTTCTCATTACTCAATTTCGTAGTCAGACTGTTTGATGTATATTAATCTTATTAATAATGTCAAATATTTCTCACACGTCGAATAGCATCAAATGAATTTAAGCCATTGCTACAAGTGAATTAAACACTAATAGACACTGATTGAGTTTAAAACAGGCATTCCATGGTTAGTCGTGCAATACTAATCACTGTCATGGTTGAGAGCTTCGTACACCGTAGCTGCTGTCGTTTCGATGCCCATGTCAGTTGTGCAGCCAAACTGGCGACTATTAGAGGCTTTGTGTGGCTGTTAATGGAATTTTAAATCTGAGGATCGTTCCTGACATGGACGTGTCGGCCGTCTTCTGACAATATTACAGAAAAGGTTTCGCTAGTACATATATTTACTTCAGAAGTAATGTCCTGTTACAGGACCACACGCAGCTGTTCGCAATTACTCAAATAACTTATCATTTTTTTTTTTCGAGGGTGGACCCCTACTTGAGAAAGTTCATCTAACTAAGGCAATGTATTTTATTGGTGTACAGTTGAACACTATCCTGAGAAAATTCATCAAGGGGTTTGTTCGCGTAGCAACCATGATTTGATGTAGGTAACAAATGAATCATGATCATGGAAGCTTATTATCATCCCAATAATTCAGATAAGCTGCGGAAAGGCAAACCTGCATGTAGCTATTCAACGATAAGCGACCACAGCATGCCTTGTACGTGGTACATTATCCTATCGATTTCACAGCGCGAAATGACTACTTAAATGCATTCAAGTCACATGCACTGCAGTTGCTCTTTCGAAAAGTAATCAAAAAAACATTGACGCTCTCCTTGTGGTTGTGAAATCAAAAGATACGATAACGGACAATAACAATTTATAAATACTGCAATGTGTGCTGCACTTTGCATAAAATCATACATGTAGTCAATTCATTACGGGGGGGGGAGGTGGCAGCTCTAGAGTAGGTTCTGATCAACGACTACTTCGCAGTAAATCGTCAATGTCACCAAGCTTTAATAACTTTTGGATTCTGCCTTGTATACAAAGAATGCGCTCTAATTAATTTCAACTAATGAACCTTGACCAGTTGATCTATAGGATACCAAACATGCGTAAAAGCGTCTCAAAGGAGTGGTCAATTGAATCCTAATCCATAACTGTCCACAATCATACAGTTCAACACAAGACATGCATAATTTTGTTACATATAAGAGATAGTATTGCTTCAGTAGAATAACCGTTACGCAGGATCTGGTCATGACACTTTATAGGTATTATTTCTTTAATCAAATTAGCTGCCTAACTTGAAGTGGTCTATACGATATCTACCAAATTTCCAACTGTAGATTTTAAACACATCTTATATATTGAAACCATTTAAATATAGATCACGTCCGAACAGTGTCAAATATACCTGTTGTATTGCAGCAACTAATCTTTTCATAACTTCAATGTCTATATCATTGTAATGCTATAGGCTTCAAATTGGGTTGACAAAAAATCGAATATTTGTTTTCATATCCATTTTTTCCAGGAACACGTTATACAAACACTAATCCAACGACAGTTCATGATTTATTAACAACAGACATGGGTATAATTAAAGGGCTTGATTCATATATTATCATGGCTAGCATTTGGACGCTCATAGCTATAACGGTAGCTTTATACACATAACGAATCTCATGAATATATTTGTCAATGTTCGCATTGACTGCAAAGCCCCGCATATTCATCTCGACGGAAGACCACTTATGCCAGTTCAACTATTATAACCCAGGATTCTTTGGAGAATCAAAACATTCAGACTCAACCTGCATATATTTTTCGAGGACGTGACGTTCTCTCGATGGCGCTGTTAATGTGACAATCATCATGTACAGCGATATGCTAAGGTGAACAGTTTAATCTAATGATACATATGTATATTCAGTGTGATATGTTACTGTAGTGATATCAAAGGAATATCAATATCTTGTCAGTTCCCTGTAAGCAGATGAATAGCTCTTGCGTCTTCTTGGTGATGAACCCTATGTGAAGCAGCAGGAGTTACTTATCCACCAGAGCATGTTACGGTGTGAGCGATGTAACGCTGCCGGTTAATATTGGTAGGACAGTCACTAAAACACGATTGGCGAACAACACAAGCCACAGATCGTCACAACTTTTATGGTTTTCCAGACAACTGCAATGTTATAATGATGGAGAAATTCGTGCTAATGCTTAGCCTAAGTTGGGAACAGTTGTTAAACTGCCATTTCCCGAAATGCTGATATATCAACAATATGTCGAAAATGTCTCTTAATCCCTCTAATATAAGAAAGGCACATATATATGAACGTATTGTTTCATTGATGCAATACTTCATATCCTTATTTATCCAATCTGGCTATCGGAGAAAGGAATGCAACACAAAAAACGGTGCGTTGAACTAACTACCGCGACGGTTTTATTCCGGAATGGAGAAAAAAAGATGAGTATATTACTCAATCTGTGAGAAAATCAGCTAGTGAATAAATTACGATTGATCTAGCCAAACCAATGTGGCATGTGTCCATGGGATTAATGCATCATAAATGAAGGCATTAATGTAATAGAGCTTCTTCTACGTTGGCACTAGCACACCAGTGCAGACTGCCAATGAATGGATTGTGTTCTTCAATCGGATCCCCTATTTGAGAGTTTATGATAATAAAAGAGCATATTGAATCTGTTAACCCCCAGCCCGGCAGAATATATTGGATCCCGTTCCACAGCAATCTCTCGTAGCCGTGTTACTGCCTCTTGAAATCCATTTTGCTGAAGGGTAATACACTATGAACAGAGAGTTAACATAACACTTCGACCGATGCACAATTTTGTATTCGTTGGAACAAGCCGCATGCCAATAATATGAGAAGGAAACAACAAACCATACATATATCATTGACTACGCAATTTATATCCCCAGCATGTTATCGGTGCTAGCTATATATTGTGCCATTTACTCAGTGCAAGCTATGAACATATAAAATTTAAATAAAGGACGGAATTACAGCCGGTTACGCAAGCGCGAATCATGCCATGGCTTAATAAACATATAATTTGATCGTCGACAGAAAACACTGCCTATTATTCTGATTTGATTAGCTTGCAAATATAATGAGAAGAGGTTTGGCTAAATATTTTTTTCTTAACCTGAATCTCGCTGCGGTGGAAACCGCATGCGTTAAAATATGACGATGCATACACCTAAAATACTTTACTCTTGAAGCAGACAGCATTTTCACTATTTACATGCTTTCAATCAATCATACTGTTTACCCACACTGCAGTTGCTATTTTGATATTCCACAAGGGCAACTTGGACTACATACCATGGTTAAAGTCAAGATTACTGCAATGGTGTCCACTTTGGAAATTAATCGCATTGTAAACTTGTAAAAGTTATCATGTTGCTGCAGATGAATTAAGTTTTAAACATTATCACTATTGTTAGCAGTTGATGACGATTCTGATCAATTCAGTCATCTGGATATTTTCAACATCGTCCGATTGGTATTCCAGTCGAAAAGGGGGAGGGGGGGGGTGAAAAAACGACAAATACAGCAGCGGGGGGGGGGGGCTTTCAAAGCAAATGTTTGCAAAGAGTGGGTAAGTATGCAAAACATTATATGTTAATGCCGAGCTTAATGGTTATCAACACATGGATATGAAATAACATGTATCCCCACTATGTCCCTGTATTTCGATCATAATTCGCATTTTTAGAATTTTTAAATAATGTCTTGCGTTCGTTTTGCATAATAATTGATCCAATTTTACATAGCGATTAAACAGAGTACTAATTTGGTATCAGTTTATATGGTCCTTCCTGCTTCAGGTCTATATTATTCCGCATATACCGCCTTAATAATCGTCGTACAATTATAGAAAGCATCACCTACATGTCAAACTTTTAAGTTAATCATTCGGATTTGTTGAGTGCAAATCAAAATGTTGTGTCACTTCTTATTGAAGCAGACATTTGTAATAGCTCCGGCTCTACTTCTTTTGACCTTTCAATGATAGCACATCAGTGATAAAGGTGTGCACACGTTAATAAGGTTGTTTCCCGGATAAAGACCCGGTTGGCATCTATGACCGTCATATATTGCTGGCAAAGGCTGTTTGACCAGTGAGAGCTGGTCAGCTATTCTCACGGGATGCAATATAAATCCAATCATCATTCAGGCAAATGTAATATAAATGAATACCATCAAAGACGATCCCTCATAGATGTATTACATTCAACTTTGTAGTTTTAACTTTTAATAACCGTGTTTTGTTATGCGTATTCTATTCATAATGGCTTATATTCCGATTTATATTATTGCATATCGTTGAAAGTGTTGACAAATACCAATGAAGTCGTTATTAAGTTGGGAACCAATTCGACACACTATACGACCACGGAATATGACTGCAAATCCCAGTCAATGGCTTTGTAGGTGATACCAGTGTACGCCTTCGATAGGTCGTGAAGAATAACAGTTATAACAGCGGACATCATATAATACAATAACGATGTCATGTATTAATTGTCGCTGGAAATAACGTTGCCTATACGGCTAGTACATCAAGAAGAAAGTCTAATTTAGTTGTAATGTGAACAAATTCAGAAGAAACATGTGACCAATAAATAAAGCCATTATCACATATGTTCTTACTTAATAACAATGGGACCAGTCTATTGCATATATTAATTGTGATGGCCATATCAATGTATGTATTGTAATTTACCATATTTTATTTCACATAATGGCTCATACTTAACGTCTGTACAGACAAGTTTAATATCAAAAGTTTATCTGACAATCTGTGACTATTGATGCCTTCTTAAGTTGCAATGACATTGAATTATGAGTTTATTCAATTTGCGATCCCATGGCGCAGTAAACGTGATGTTATTCGTCCGTTGATATACCATACTTGGTTAAGAATTGATCAGCGCCGGGCGTTCCGCATCGTAAATGACATATTAATTTGAAACATGAGTTGATTGAATCCTTTGACAGTGATATACCTGATCGCATAAATCGTAGAGAGGGTGCACGTCTAAATGAAGTGCTCAAATAATATACCCAGGCTAAATAAATGAAGCTGAAAAATAAGTCACTACTCCAACCGTGTATTGATTTAAGTCACCTGAAAATATCATTCTTATTTAACCCTTCCACATTGAGAAATAAAGCGCTAGCTGTAGAGAAGCCCCTAAAAACATAGTTTCGATTGAAGGACTGAAGTAGATTACGTTGCGTAGCAGCATGGAATAGCAATTCCATTGATCTCCATTGTTTTATACCTAAAGTTAGTGTATTTGCCTTGTACGCAAACGCTTCGATTGAAACCTTGAATGGCGCGGAAAACGATTGAATGATAGGAAAGATTATTTAAATCGACTTTGTTTCCGCAGTATTACAAGAGAATTGATATGCAATGCATTTTCATCTCACTTAAAACACAAACACGCTAATCAAGCGACATATTGCGACATTGAATTTGCTTTCAATTCAGCTGATCCAAGCTGTTGATTCAGTGCTAAAGATTGACAAAAACATGAGTTTAGTCATCTTTCCTTGTCAGTCAATTATCATGTTGTCTGACACGATACGCCACAAAGGCAGATTTGACCGAAATGAACCGTACTTTAACTGGAAACCTATTCCTAACAACGAAACTGTGAGGAGGAAAGGGGTGCTGCCTCTATGACCCTCCACTGACCTCTCTGTACTTATTGGTGAAAAGGTTTGTGCGGATTCAATGAACCATCTAGAGTACCCACTATCAAACTTTTTGTAATGCAATCTACAAGTCATATTGCGGAGCAGCGGAATGAAGATCCTGATGACTATTCAAACCAGCACTATGCAGTAATGTTAACGGCAACAATGTCGACTCAGTATATCAAAGGATATACAGGTAGGACGTGGACAGATAATGTAGATGCGTCTTCGTTTTGCTTTGCACGCTACAAACGCTAATTGCGCGACCCATGTCACGCATTAAGTCTTCAATCAAAGCCAATCAGCGCAGGAAATAGTCGGAAACAACGAGGTTTGATTTCCGCTTCCTACCGACGTCAATACCATCGGTAAGTAACGGGTCAATTACTGGGTCATGTGAGCACAAGCATACGCATTTGTACAACGCGATATCGGAGTCAGCAGGAAGAAAATTTCCGTACTGTGTCCAGCATATTGCTGACTGCTTGTATCTGACCTGGACAATAACGAAAAATTATGCGCATAGCCTGTATAACTGTTAGATGCACGTACTATTCTATCGCGATAAATTACTACGGCCCATTGATCATGCTTACAAGAAGTGTTTTTCGTAAGATACGTGAATATATTTATATTTTAGATATATATGAATATATATATACATATATTTATATAGATATAAATATAGAAGAGATATATACATATATATATATATACAGTAGATATATATATATAAATATATATATATATACTATATATATATATATATGTATATATATGTATATATATATATTTAATATATATATATATATATATATATATATATATATATATATATATATATATATATATATATATATATATATATATATATATATATATATATATATATATATATATATATATATATATATATATATATATATATATATATATATATTATATTAATATGGGACAGCTCGCCGTATATTTATTGCTCATCCACTGAGGCCTTCCGAACTAAAACACAGACACTTTCCATTCATGGTTAAATGCAGCTCGCATTATTGTTTGGCATTTGACGACGGTGTGAACGAATATTATCCTCCCCTATCTTAGTTCAATTTTGCCTCTTAGTTTGAAAATCTATAAGGATATGTCTGTTCCTACAGAATGACATATTGTTACCTTTAGAATAATTATAATGGCTACTATACCATTTGTTTACATGATAAGCTATGAACTATATCCAGTAGCATGTTGAAGAGCTGATGATATTCAATTGGCAACATATGTTGTACGTTGCCATACCAACTCACGCCAAACAATCACTATTGTGCCAGAGTATTGCACATTATTCGTTATATTTATGGAACGTCGACTAATAACCAAAACATAGCGGCGCGAAATAATTATATTCTAAATGTCATTTTATTGGTAGGAAGCAGCGCCTTTCAATTTAAGCCAGTGTCGACATCGCTTATACAAGTTGATGCGTAATCAGTGATGTAGGTACGCAAAATAGCTGATATTGCGACACTTATACATTGCTGTGATAATGATACTGAAACAAACCCCTTTTATTTATGCTGGTTCATCTGTTGCTTTCGGTAGTTCACATGATCCATAATAAGCGTCGTAATTTAATCTGAACCCGCTTGTATAACAACTAAAAACCCCGCCACATTATGTCTGATATCGCTGTAGGATATTGATCGGCCTGTTGATAGACGTGAATAGTAGTATTCATTTTAAAATCTGAGCAAAACTTGCGAAATATACGCATTATCACAATGATAAGCTGTTGAATGCTAATGCGTATCGCATATTTGATAAGCTTCTGCCTTTTGCGATTGCTTTTATATTTGTGGTAAATAAGTCGAATAAATCGTATAATATGATGGTGCGAATTCCCCAGTTTCCAACAAATCAGAAAAATGTCCTGTCACCGTGCTTGTATGACTTCCAGTTTGCTACAAAACATAACTGTGAATATGCTCAACATAGCGGGAACCTGATAGCTATGTCCCCTTTTGCCAGGGTTAATTAGTTTCTATATTCGATGGATCACTTCAAACGGGTGCATGCTCTACTTTTGTTTGGGGAATCGGTATCCAGTTATCATAATGCGACGTCGCCTGTTACGGTGACGCAGTAAACCTCGTGATATCTGTCGCACTAGACACTACAGTAGCTTGCTGCGGGAGTCAAACAGATGCGTACAGGCCCACTGATGCGGCGTATTTATGTACAGCTGTAAATATTCGCAGTTAAGTCGGAGGAGTGTTAACAATTACAAGGTTGATAAATGGTATGGTGCGTCAGAAAGAAAGTATTCAACTTCTTAAGGCTAGGGATTAAAGTTAATTTGCCACATGATGCATATGTTATAAAGTTTATCTTGATCATATTTGATTCGTGTACATAGTGCATGGTGTCAAATACTTGAGGTGGTATGAGTTTTAACGATGTTAGAAGTGGGGCAACAATTATTATGTCTTCCAACGATAGTTGGAAGACATAATAATAAGTCAGAATTTTTTTTTTTTTCCAGTCAAGATTTTCGGGCTTTTCTCCGGAACGGTTAAACATATCAACAAACACACATACACGCACGCATATATATATATATATGTATACACACAGGCGCTCGGTTTACGATGCCAAGCCTCCTTGTTTATGTACGCATAAATATATATATATATATATATATATATATATATATATATATATATATATATATATATATATATATATATATATATATATATATATATTTATTTATATGTATATATATATATATGCGTATATGCGTTTATATACGCATATATATATATATATATATATATATATATATATATATATATATATATATATATATATATGCGTATATAAACACACACACTGTGTGTTATTCGAGTTATATGTTTTAAAATAATAAATATTATCTTAGTAATTTTACTATGTTATATGTGTTATTTATCAAATATGATATTTGAGTGCGAAAAATTATGCGAATAATTAATCATGAATAACGACTCACAATAAAGTGTCACAATGGCGTTATAAATATATTATACTTCAATTTTTCATTAATAAATTATTCACTGACACTGCTCTTCTGAGACTGATCATATCACTGTAGAATTTAAGTATGATATAACATCAGTTTGGGTTATATGTTGATACCGTAATGATGGTCGTCCAGACTAGCCGTTGGAAGACATGCCGTTGGCGCTTGTGCCAACTCTAATCATATCACTGTGGAATTCTAGTATATGATAACATCAGTTTTGGTAATATTGTTAATACCGTATTGCTGGTCGTCCAGACTAGCCGTTGGAAGACATGCCGTTGGCGCTTGTGCCAACTCAAAGTAGTCCAAACCTTACGTAATCGAGCAGTAACGTGGGTGTGTGTGTTTGTGTGCATCGAAACATATTCGTATTTAGCAACTAAGCTATGTACGACTACTATTGAGTGAATTACTCTAAACTGGTCACTGCTACGGAGCACGTCGTCCTCAAAAGATCTTTTACATCCCTTTTCAAAGATGGGACCGCCATTTGTACGTGATCATCCGAGTCACGAGTCAGGTTGTCACACCTTGGAGTCGAACCCACAGCCTGTGGATCAAAAGGCGAAGCAGTAAACCACCAAGCCACTGAGACCGGCTTTGTGCCATTCCCTCGGCTTTGTATTGACTTGGTTAAGGGGTCATTTCAAAACATCTGCTAAGGGGTCATTTCAAAACATCTAAGAGGCTGCAGCTTGTGACATCTATCCACAAATAGTGCGCGTTACCAGCTCCCCTCGCTGACATCTATCATAAACGTGTGCGGCGCATAGGGTTTCTTAACGCAATCACATACCCGATTGCTAAACTAATAGGTCAAGAATTCATTTTGTTTAGAGATAATATTTGTTTGTGTAATATTGTTGTTGCCGTATTGCTGGTCGTCCAGGCTTGCCATTGGAAGACATGCCGTTGGCGTTCCCGCCGAATGTAGTTTTCTCTCGCGTCACCAGTGTGTTCCACATCCACTGTTCTTGGCAGAAATACAGAAAGATAACACTATGGCTGTGCAGTCCATTTCCGCGTACCTGGACAACCTTGTCATATCATCACTTAGCCAATATCGTGAATTCTCATTTGTATACTATTTGTGTTCTAGATACCAGCTGCAATATCAAGATAATCCGTGAATTGATTTATTTGATATGCTGTGTTCTAATGTTTTTCATTCAGTAGTGTTGCCCATTTCACCGATGGCATTCGTGTTTGACAAGGCTCTATTGCTTAGCATTTATTGATGGGTTGCAATTGGTTCAACATATTCACCAGCCATTATTTGAAATAGCATTACTAGGAGAATCAGCAATTATATATGATGTTTTATCCAACTCGGAGAGTAAACTTGCTTGCAGCCAGTCGCGTGGATTCACACAAAAATACCCTTGGATAGTATGATAATACTATGACGAGTTTTCATTACACCCTTCTGATAATCTGTTTCCTTGTACTATTGTGCAGAACCGTCTATTAATTGGGTTTATTACATATGCAGTTTCGGCTTTAGTGTTGGCTAAGTTACCCTAGAGGAATCAATGTCAGTGTCTGTGGTCGACGTTAACAATAAACGATTGAACGCGCATCGAAAGTTCTATCAATGTGAGCATAAAGAACACGGCGTCATTAGACCCGAGGCAAGTGCTCTGTGGTCGGGAGATAACTCAGCTGCCTCCTGCTGATGTCGTTCCACTAACGACCATCACATACAAACTTGACAGGCGAATCAATAAATATCATATTTATCATGCCTAAAAGGTCATTATTTAATAAACAAGCATGGTAGTCGACCATCAACAAAGTCTTGGATTTAGTTAATCAATTCTGGTAAATAGTCCACTGCTGGAGGGCGAACAAATCTCCATTAACCACTGGTAGCAAGGTCGCGTGCCCTCTAGCTAGTGAAGAGCTCATCGTGGACAAATAATATACACACTATTGTATTTCGTTAATTTCATTTATCCTTGGTCTAGATTCTATTGTAAGCGCACATATCGATTCGTGTGAGTCATGGTTATAATATTGCATGAGTGGCAACCATACTCTATGCATGAACGTTTGCATGGTTTCTGTCCTTGATGGCTGTTCAACTATCCATATGTTACCACATAGAACAAGGCCTTTGTGCTGCATGGTGGTGTCATAATGGAACATAGAAATGTGCAATGACATGCACAGTTCAATTTACAAATTTTCTCTGGAGAACAGAATTATCAAACTCTAAATCTTTTAAATGATATGTGTCTTCTATAATGTTGTGCAGGCATTAGGGATGTTAATGTAATGCACGCACGCGTCCATATTCTTTTTGTTTTCCATTATGAATTACTTATGTGACGTTTTATTGCTTCTTCACTATCGATGATAGATATAGCGAGTTAATTATTCATGTGATATTGTGCAGACATGCACTGAGGATAAATCGCAACCATAATATAATCATATAGACTGTAACATATCGAAGCACTCCACTTTATTTTATTGAACCTGAAGCAATATGAGTTGAATTTGTTTACAATGAATAAAAAGGAATGAGCAGACAACAAAATAGAACGATATGGAAAATTACCCAATAACGCGTTAGCTAATTATCCATGTTGTATCGACACTATCTTTCACATCACATCGATATGAATGCCTCTTATTGCAACAAGAAACACATCAAATTGTCCAAGCTAACTGTTTAAACAACACTTACTCCAAGCAACAGTTTTATATTGATTGCATCGCCCAGAATTTACAATAAATGTACATGATAAATTAATCAATTTACAACGCTCGAAAAACACAGAATATTTACTCCAACTGCTAACCACCATGTCCAAATAAATCGCTGGTGATTTTCTATCCCTGTTAGATGGTGATTTTCTTCGGTGAACTTTGTTAATGCTTATTTTAAAGCGATTTCGAGATTTGCATCTAATTCCGGAATTGGTTATATTCATACCAACCTTTATATGACCACTCATGGAAGAGAAAAAGGTCAAAGGAAAAACATATATTGGCGAGCTTGCAGACTTTAATACATTGCACAATGGAGCCGAGTTATATACTACAATGCTATCGAGCGTAACTGATCGGGACAATACAGAAGGTGAGACTACCTTTACCATTCCTAAATCCAATCGACAGCACAGTTGCGTCGGATGACCTCATTCAATAATCCATCGACGGCCCTAAAGCAGCTGCGACCTCGCGTTGGCGGACATCAAGGATTTTGTTTATCACGGAACCCACCATTGCATGATGATAACCATATAATAAAACACACCTCTCGGTGTGCTTCGTCTGGGTGGGCGGACAACGCTGGAAAATAGAACGAGCTTATTTATATGACTGCAACAGTCGCTTTTGTGCTGATCAGCTAGCGATAGACACCGCGGTGCACAACTGAAAAGAGGTGGTAAATGGTATCATCCATCCCTTATTACAGTAAAACGTGAAATGAACGTGTGACAAATATAGATAGCGCTGGTTGATTAAATAAAGGTGAATCTTTTGGCCAAATAATTCTTGGTACCTTACATTATCTACAAAACCTGGGCAATAAAGCATTGCCATATTATCTTTTTATGATATATTTATATGTCGTCGAAGTACTGCTGCAAACGGATCACGTCTTGTGATCGTCAATGTAGAGAAATATTGGTGCCTAAAGGTGACCGATTAGGTTTTTAGTTCATTGTT
Source organism: Urechis unicinctus (assembly GCA_034190875.2). Taxonomy (NCBI): domain Eukaryota; kingdom Metazoa; phylum Annelida; class Polychaeta; order Xenopneusta; family Urechidae; genus Urechis; species Urechis unicinctus. The sequence goes on from CM067356.1 coordinate 67,779,977, forward strand.
ATCTCAGTCATAGCACTATGAACATAGTTAATGTTTTTGCAACAAATAGTAACAAACTTACTCTGGCTTACAGCTTTATAGATGTCGGGCCTACCTACATCTCAAAGAGATCTAGATTATTGTAATTAACAACTAATTTCACCTTCTTTAACACATATTGCATTTAACAGCTAATGCGACCTCCTATAGCAAATATTGCATGGAACAAACAATGCGACCTCCTATAACACATGATAGCTAATATTGCATCACAACGACCAACCATAGTAGTGATTGATCAAGTAGATGATAATTTGGAGGTGCACTGTCCAATCGCATTTAGTGTAATACATATAAATGCAGTTGTACATGCATAACCTAGGATACTGTATGCAAATGGAGTACTTTGGGGATGACAAAGGGATCGCAATTTCTTTCTTCAATGAATATTTTATGCTTTTAAGCGCTGAAACTGGGAGACACATTTGACTAAAGATTGCAGATTTAACAAAGGCTGCATACTAATCATAGAAACTGTGTGTCCGTAGGCTACCAAAGCGTTTGACGATGTCATGCCAAATATAACGTAAACAGTACACCTTTATAGAAACGTCAAAATTGCTGACCTGCACTGGCGAACTATCCCAGTACCATGTTTCAATTTGCTGTAGTTTTTCAAAAGCTTATACAAATGTTGCACGATTGTTGCTGGTGGCGTATTAGTGAGAATAATACTTTGATGCAGTTCTATAGAACCCAGCAACTGCATATTTGATAAAAGTGCATTTAAAATCATTATTACGAGGTAGCAGCGGAAATTGGGAATTGTATATTTGTCTTTGTAACCTTGCATGGTGCACATCAAATGTAAACTCTCACTATGCAATAATCTTATCTTGCTATTACATTTGTTTGGAGGGACGTTAACTGCAGGCTATTATCTGAGATAAAATAAGGCTTATAACAGTGCATACAGTTGTATGGCCATTGTAACTAATATAAGCAAAACACGGATACTATTGTTCTTAAATGCGCGTAGATATAGTTATGGTTGTGTGCTAATTGTCACATGTTTCTTCTGAATTTACACTTTCATTTTAAAAGGTAGTATTTTCGATTTTTCTCATATGAGGGCCATTTTGGCAACGTCATTTCAAGCTAACAATGGTACATGACATCGCCTTGGTATCAGATGTCGTGCGTCATTTGTAAGAGTGAATTATAAGACCTGACCACGACAGTATACAGATGTGGGCCACTTGACCCATCCGTATCAACCACTTAACTTGTGCAGGTTGATTTTTGTTCTTCCGACGCTTGATATAATGATGGTTCGCTCGTCAAATCAAGAAAAACTCTAACCGGCATTTGCAACGAAGAAAAGAAGAGATGAAGAAAGATGATGTGGTTCTGTGATGCACGCATGTGCAAACTTACCCTACACCGCTCTTTCGTAAAATGCACGCTCTATGATTGTTACTACAATGATATTTTTAGTGGGCTCCTCCACCTTGCAATCCTGGTTTTCTCGCGCAACAAGCTATCTTTTTTCCACGATGAGACGTTTCGCATGAAATATTTTGTGACTGATTGACCACTGACCCTGCTTCTTGCTAATTCAATGATTATATTTCTTTGAACGAAGCATAGCTAGTATACTGTTGGGGAATTTGAACCATGCTACCCTCAAGAAGGGAACCCATTTGGCCTTAGTCATGTCTCAAATAATGTGGACACGTTTATATTAAAATGTAAATATGACAATTAATTTCCACTTGAAACGCACTCAGAAATTATTTATGTAATATGCTTTGAAATTTGCACTGGATTGTTTTAATCACATTATTGACTTAATCGCATAAACGGATATATATAGTCCTAATCTGTGATGCCTAATTTTACAAAAAAAACCCATAACTTTGGGATGCAATTCGGCATGCTTACCCTTCAACCTAACACCACAACCTACTTTTCATTATAAACCTGTGAAATAGACAAGCACTGCCTGCTTGCTTCATACAGCATGACAGTATCCGCCATTGCCATGTAACCTAAATATCAGTAATTATTAATATGTTAATAATTGCTGCGTAGCAATGACTGGCGTAACATGCACGAACCATATCAATGGATTTGTAATCGGTTAAGTTGTTGCATTAACGTTATCTCATGTGAACTGATGACTATCGTTTTCAGCTGTGATGGCATCAGTGCACTATATTCCTAATCATTCATACGCTTCTGATCTCTACCATAGCTGTTGCAAAGCTCTCATATATATATATATATATATATATATATATATATATATATATATATATATATATATATATATATATATATATATATATATATATATATATATATATATATATATATATATATATATATATATATATATATATATATATATATATATATATATATATATATACATTGTGTAGTTAGTTAGTTTTACTAATAATAAGACTGTCCGTATCAATCCATATGTTTGATACAGTCTTCTGCTGCTACATCAATTTTATATCAGTGGTTATGACATGTTGTCAGTGAAATGGCAGCCTATGCATAGTTGTCGTGTGTCACGATGGTGGATGGCAATCGCAAGCACCGAACAACAAGAGGCCTTGGTAATTTCAACAGGTTAACGTAAAACGTAGCACACAACATTGCAAAAGTCTACATAATAGGTCGCGGAATAATTTACTTCTCTTTACCTCTATCGATTTACCTTAAAGTGCTGAACAGTCCATACGTTGGTATTTGGATTATGGCATTTACAATTAATATGATTTACTACACTACATATAGCATTTGACCACTAATGTGACCTGCTATGATGCATAATAGCTTATATTGCATCTCCAAGATCAATTATGGCAGTGACAGATTACGTGGAAGATAAATTGGAGGTTCTCCATTCAATAACATTTAGTTTAAAATATGCTTACACCATTGTACATGCATACACCATACATGCTGCATGCAAATAAAATACGATTCAGCACCAAAGATTCTCTACAATGACGATCAAAATATGAGTACCGTTTGCATCAGTACTTCCACGACATACATATAGATCATAAAAAGAAAGTATGGCAATATATTAATGCCCATTAGTTGTAGACAATGTAAGGTAAGGTGCTTATAGATTTAGCTTTATTACATCAGCCAGGTCTCTCTAAACTAGTCACAGGTTTATTTCGCGATTTACTGTATTCAGAGATGGATAATATATATATATATATATATATATATATATATATATATATATATATATATATATATATATATATATATATATATATATATATATATAGATATATATATATATAGAGAAGGGAGGGGGAAAGATATACATATATCTTTTATTTATATACAGATATATGTTTATATATATACATATATATGTTTATATATATATCCCTTTTATAGGGATAGACTTATATATAGATATATTTATATATATATATATCTATATAATCTATATATATATATCTCTATATCTATATATATATATATATATATCTATATTTCCTTATATATATATATATATTAATTATATATATATACATCTAAATATACACATATATACACACTATACAGGTATATATATATATATATACATATATGTATATATATATATATATCTGAGTGTGTTTGTGTGTATATATATAAATATATATATATATATATCTATTCATATGTATGTATATAAATATCTATATATATATATATATATATATGATATATATATATATATATATATATATATATATATATATCTATCTATATATATATATATATATATATATATATATATATATATATATATATATAAATATATATATGTTTGGGTACTAATTGGAGATGAACTTTGGTTAGCATTTTAGTTTGTGTCACGCAGCCTCAATACTTACAAGCACAAAATATGCATTGCATAAATGCACTGCAGTAGTACTTCCGCGATATTCCGGCATGTGATCACAAATACTTAGTGCAATTACCTGAACATAATAGTTCGTGCTTTTGAATGCAACAGATGATGTAATATTTACGCCCACAAATGTCATATCTTCTGTTATATGGCAGGTATTATGCTTTAACTAACACATCGATGTTCACAGCTCTAATGGCATATCTAAACCGAGCGGAGTTAGATAGATAGCCATAAAGCAAAACGTCTTGTGAATTAACCAGTCATTCACAGCATTTACGGCAAAACAGCCCCAATAAGTTACTGCGGAACGTTTATGGCACTTGATGAAAATAAAGACTAGCATTTTTCTTAATTCAGATAATCCTCTAAAACAACCAAGTCAGTTCATCCCAACTATGTTATATAATGTCTGCAGTCCACACGACCATGTATAAACATTAGTCTAGAGAGTACACCCCCCGCTCCTCCCCACCTCTCCCCACGTCTCACGCCATCATGCTACACATCCTTACCGTAGCCATTGTGTCGCCTACCACTTCAGTTGTAATTACTCCATCAGCGCCATTGTCATGGTTTTCATAACGAACCACCTTCGTGTCGGATTCTACAACTACTTTCATCTGCATGCATGGTCGAATAACAGTGTCACATTGGCAAGCAATGGGAAATATATCACCTTGAAAGCAGCTTGATAAGAAGGAAATGATTTTGTACGCCGTTTTTGAAAACTTATTTTAAGATTTTATAAAGGTTTTGAGTGTCCAGCTGCTGATGAGCGTAAAGGGGTTAATTGGGTAACAATGCTCTTCATCGGTAAAACACCCTAAGGTGTGTAAATGAAATGTTAAAATTCCACTTTCTACACTTTACATATATACACATCGATGCATTCCACTCTCCCCTCTGTTAGACAACAATACACTCTAACGCATTCAACTCTCTACAAGCTTAGTCAGCAATACATTCTATTCAATGCATTCAGCAGTCCATTCTCTTAGACAGCAAAACATAATGACGCACTCCACTCGCTCCACTCTTAGATAGCAATAATTTTTAGTGCATTTCACTAACCAGCAATGTACCAGAGTCGAATTGAGCCCTCGAAGCACGGCTATAAGTTCTTTGATTACACACTGAAGTATCTAATTTACCACCCTTCATTGTGCGGCCATCCATACCAGACGTCTTTTCAATGTGGATTATGCGTTTGCCTGTAGAGGCACTGAACTCGTACTTTTCAACAGCAACTGCATCGCCGAACAGTTGTATCAGCCCTACAACCTTTGCACGGTTTTCGTCATCCATTCCTGCAGACACAATGCAGTTAATGCAATGGTGACCCATTTCGTTCTGAGAAAGAAATCTTTACATAGCGGTGGCAATGATGAAGCGGCTATTAACAATGATATACTCGCGCTCCTTTAACACTTGAGTACAATCAGTGTCACAAATTCGAAGACTATATGAGTTAACAACGAGTGAATTTTGTAACCTGCTGATTTCGCTACATTGTCTAACATTCCTTCCACGGATTCCACCTTCCATTTTCCGTTAAGACCGGCCATTTTGCTCCAGCAGGCTTACTGTGTGACTAGGAGGCGTGAATACGAGAAGGAGGACGCTCACATTTCTTATGTACTTATTTATAGATGAGATCAAGAGCGCCATGCCGTTCAAGTGGAGTAAAACAAAAGACTCTGTGCGGCACAATAATTGAAACGTCTGATGAGGTGGATATGATTATCAGTTTATTACATGTCCCAACTTGTCTTCTTTATCAAAGTTCAGAGTCCGACCAAAGCTTTTTGTAAGTCTATCAATCAAATTTTGCTGTGAATTGCAAATGTTAAGAGTTCGTACCATTTATATACATATATATATATATATATATATATATATATATATATATATATATATATATATATATATATATATATATATATATATATATATATATATATATATATATCTCTATATATCTATATATATATCTATATATAGAGATATCTCTATCTCTCTCTCTATCTATATATCTGTCTATCCTATATATCTCTCTATATATATATATATCTATATATATCTCTATATCTATCTATCTCTATCTCTCTCTCTCTCTCTATATATATATATATATATATATACAGCAATGCAGTCAATACCAACCCCTAATGAGCTAATACATACATTACATATTAACCCAGTACAACGTTACATTTAAGCTAACAGTTTCGCCATGATACCACTGAATCGGGGAATTTATTCACCATAACAAAGTTCTGCACGGCAAATATGGCCGATAACGAAAGGATTGCAATGATGAAGCCCAGGCATTTCATAATTAACCCTTGATATAGGGGACAAAATCCCAGCGATTTTTGAACAAACATCTCAATGGTTTAAATTAATTGCCTGGTTGGTGTATTAATTGGAAGGTGTATGTGTAACGATACTTTAACATGTTAATGAGGCTGTTTGTGTCATGGAGCACTTGTTCTAGTGTTAAACAATATATGAAATCGCATCCAAATGTGAACGTCATGCATGTAACGCATTGTCACTTCTATCACAAAGGATTGATGATAAAACTTTTCCCAAACTGTGCTAAGTCCAAAATAATCAGCGATAATTTCAAACGAAATTCTTCCCCAAGTCAGCTTGTGTGAGAATGAAAAAACTACTATCAGTGGAGGGGAGGCTGACCACAGCATTCACCACCAACACCATGACAATTCTCTAACAGCTTGTTCTAAAACTTAACACGAGCTTAAGGCTTGAATTTGACGGACAAACACACACACACACAAGACACTACCTGCTTAACACTCATTATACAACCATGACAATTCCCTAACAGCTTGTTCCAAAATTTAACGCGAACTTAAGATTTAAGCATGGGTTAATCAACGCGAGCTTAATATTCAAGCATGGGTTAAACAACCGAGCTGTCGCGAAAGTCAAAGATTAGACAGACTCACATCCGGTCTGTTCGACGAAAAACGGTGTGGTTATAGGATTGTGTGTTTGTGTAGCAAAACATACTATTGATTCGTTCACACTGACAAAACATCTTTCAAAATGGTGAACAAATAGCAGAATACCCTCACCAGAGACACCTACTTAAAAATGCTGAGAAAGCAACAATCAGGGTCAGGTGTTTATTGGGGTTTCGCTGAGTAGACAATAAGATGTTCACCTACCCTCAGTAATGAGCTTACTCTCATACTTTTATCCCAAACGGGAATTCTTGGCTGATTATCACTACTCTACTAAGAAATTTCTGTAGTGTGTATGCATCTTGCTGTGATAACCATGATATAACTGAGGATTGTTTCCACTTGGCGGCTTTTCACAAGGCTCGCACACCCCCGAATGCACTGGGTAGTTGTGTGTCGTAAAACTAGTTTTCGCATCTCGTCCACGACTTAACTGCAACACCTCTGGGCTGTCGCATTGCTCTGGCCACCAACCTTTTAGGTCGAGTTCTTTTATGATTCATCACTCGATCTTCCCCACGTTTGATCTGTGTGGCTCCACAATCTTGTGGTACGTTGATGTCACGCATTGCCAGACCAAATTCTTGCCAATTACTGGGGGTAAACTTTTACAAGACATCATTGACTAAATCCGTCTTGTTGGTTCCAGATACCACCTGACCGTTTATGACAAATTCTAGGCTTAAATTTCTTAATTGGATCCGGTGCATTTACACACGTCCTTTAACCTGAAATTTCTATCATCACAGGATCGTCGATCACTTCAGCTGTTGACAGTCGTTGTGTCATCAGGTCTGGATATACGTAGTGGTGGCGGAGATTGATGCTGTTGGTAATAGGTGCGATGCTTTTATAATATCTGGCTGTGCATTAACACTTTATTCTCATCCGTCCCATCTCGCCTATCGTCATCCAAATTCAATGAAGTCGCGGGCGCTTGGTCGTATTGTGAAGCACTCAATTTGCGAGAATACACATGTGTGTATAGATATGTGTAGATATGTAGATGTACATCTTTGATGAACTGTGTGACCAGATATGTCTTTCCGAACCTGGTCGAACCCGCAACAACACATTTAAAGGTGTGCTTACAGGTCGCCTATATACGACTATGGTTTATAAAAACCTCAATTAATGTATTCATACATAAATATTTTGAAAGACTCCACTATATTTAATACTCTTCCTGGATCAATAATACTGATTGGTGCTATTCCCGGATTCACGTGGTATGGGTATGTCTATCACGTCCTCATCTGACAGGTCATTATAAGGGTCAGATAACGATGTTACAAGTCGATGCTGACGTTAATATCTAGTGAAAAATTCATCTTTATCACTTCCGTTGGTGTAATTCAAATGTATTTTCTCACCAACACGGGATACAATTCAGTAACGTTGCCATCTGGATAAAAATCCATCATTGAAACACCATTTCACGCAAAGGTTCGGATGTCCACCTCTCCATTTTTTTGTTTTACTCCTTCGTTAATTATTTGACTCAAACCTGCTACCCCACTTTTAAAGCCTGGTGATGTGATGTCAACATCCACGTGATCATTCATTTATCAAAAGCTCCAATCACATGTCCACGTTATCTTTAACAAACCATGTAGCGCAAGTAAAAACAGAAGGTAAGATATATATATATATATCTATTATTGAGGCAATTATAATTGGTGAATCACACAACTTTCAATTTCATTCTTTACCGATGTCAATCAAGATTGTCTATAATAAGGGCAATGGAATTGGATGGCTTATACAAATCTGATTCTATGATTAGCATACCATCAGGCACTCCCTTTTCATCTTTGACATGCTGAACGTCAATCAACTGACGACCAGCAAAATAAAGCTTGACCAAGTACTAGATAAATATACTCTGCTTGCGCAAGACACAATGCGGTCAAATAACATGGCAAAAATTGGGATTAAACGCTTTCCGCTCACTCTCCTCCACCTCCAACCTCACATGTAGAGCTTCATTCTTAAATTTCAACACGCGAAAAGTCAAGCAAGAGCTTAGTGGTATTGTTTACTCCATCGTGATCTGATTCCCAGCCCTTTAATAAGCATAGAACAACGCCTTACCTCAAATTACGTGGTTCACCATGACCATCACTTCGTTCATCCTTACTTACATGTTTCAAAGCGTCTTTCTAAGACTATTGTTATCCCCAAAGGGCTACAGCATTCACAAGTGGTGTGGGCACATTATATGACCAGAAACCTTCACCTCAAATGGTAGAGGACAATCTCAACCCATTATTGTTTTCATGTTTTTCTATAGCATATACTCATTACCTTCAACCATCAACAACAACCCAAATGTGGCAAGCTTCAAAGACAGACTTAATCCCCATCGCTATTCTCAATAATTCGTATTCATTTGACTTCTTCATCAATACAATCGCTTACTTCAAAGACATTCTTTACTAGTGACATCCTCAGGTTACATGGGTCCAAACACGAAACATGATCACGTGATCAAGGGGCGTGGGTAAAGGGGTAGAACACATGAGAGGGGGACTCTTGTATAACATATACACTTATCATCCGGTGTATGTAGTGCGCTTTACACTACTTCCATGTGTCGCATTCTACGGGCGAAAAAAGCAAATAATGCATCTGATGAGAACGAACCAGCGGCAGATAATCAGCACTCACCCCTTATCCTATTTGCTCACGTGTTCTTAAGATATCGTAGGTGGTAAGGTGAATGGACGACGATATTCGATGTCAATAAGAGATGGGAAATGTCGACACCGTCGCCAGGTGCTTTTGATATGATCACTCCTGATAAATATATCGACAAATAAAGTGATATACAGTTTGAATGTCGCAAGGTCCTAAAAAAATTAATACCGCTCGCGTCTGCGATAAGTTAGAGGTCATCACGATGTCAACGGGTGTTTTGATTCATAGTTTGCGCGTGGCGGGGTCAAAACTGTTACGACATTTATTGCTACTGCCCAGCACAAAACCCAACTGAATTACGGGCAATATTCCATCACTGTCAGGCAGGCTGACACTACCTGATGTTGCTCGGCTTGTGCTACGGTTGATGCGCTTACTTAAAGAGTGATTCATTATCATTCAATTTGTCCAAACGCATTCGGCACATACATGCCGTGGTTGTTGCTATGCATGATAACATATTCAACATAGCAACAGGCAATAACGAGGTATGAAATCACATCCATATTACAGTCACGTCGTTCATATGCTACCAACAACAAACAGATATTCATAAAACAAAATATTTGATACTGTGTTGCTATCGACAAATAAATATTTCATATCCTACATATATGAAATATACCTGTAAATGAGATGCGATCATTCCCGTCGAAACCGCGCGCTGTGATCACAAAGAACATGATAGGAAGTAAGAAGAAGTAAAACAACCTGTAAATAGTTAGTAGCTGACAAAATATAAACATCACAGCAACGAGAGGTTTACTAACAACTATAGTTATGTTGTTGCTGCCTAACTATAGTCACTTTGATTAGCCTCAAAGATATACATTGTATGCTCTCTTGAAAATACAGCCAACTGCGTTGTCTTACAGTAATCGAATCACGCTGATTATTCATAAGTAATGGTAGCCACACAGTTTTCTAGTTTAAACATTAATATGATTTAAAACCCTCGCATGATGACCGTTGTCCTGATCCGTTGAGAATGAATATTATTACTGCCTATTTATAATGAAGCAGATAACATTGTTGTATGTTTGAGGTACTCTGTCCACTACTGTGATAGCGATCATGTTACTATAAAACGATAGTTAAAAAAATATCACAACAACCTCTGAATTAGTACTGCTTCCCATTTCAGCGATGGCATTTGTACATGACAGACGGTAGCTTAGCATTTATAGTTTGTTAAAAGCTGCAGCAACAAACTTACCAGCTATAAGCTTTTACCTTCAATCAATGAAAGCTTATGAACGTACCTTTGCTCCTTTGCAACGAACGAAGGCTGACAAAAACTGCACATCAGACAGGCAACGTTTCCCTAAATGTCACCTCAAGGGAAGTGATGTTTTTGAGGTTAAGTTTATATATACTTATGAATCAGTGATTACTAGTCTTGTATCTAATTCCACATTGTAACAAGCAGCCGGTAGTAAAAAGGTTCTGGAAATTTTATTGAATAACATTAACGTAGAAAGCAGAAACAGAAACAATATTTTGCATCAGAGGAATGAATGCAATTGACAAGTTTTAATGGCGTTGTAAGATAAGACTCATTAATGTTAAACTGTGAGGTAATCTAATGAGCAAAAGAATGGAGCATGTATTGTATTTCAGCCTAAGCCATAGCATAGGTAGGGAGATAAGCAATAATATATCATTGGCAAAAGATAGACTCCCTTTTTTGTTTCTTAAGTAGGTAATTCATTCGCACGTAGCCAATAACGCGGATTTTCCATAACAACTTGTATAGAATGACTCGCAATGTGACACCGGAATGAACAGATTTCATAACACCCGTCAGATTACCTGTGGATTTATATTAGTTCGCTGAAATGACCGTCTATTTAGTGCGTTTACGACATCTGCAATGGCGATATTGCAGGGCCAATATTCAAGAGGAAAAATCAAAGTTAATGTTGGCTAGCGTAAACAATAGAGCTTCAATCGATCCGACGCAATATTGTGGTAGGTCAGTAGTCGCCAATTGGCTTGTTATGTGGTGTCATTTAACTCTTGATCATCACATGCATGTTTGCCATGTCTATCAGGTCAGAAATGGCCGGCTTAATAACTTAGCAATATCTGGACTTTATAAATTATATCTTGACTATAATTTATATATATATATATATACATATATATATATATATATATATATATATAGATATATATATATATATATATATATATATATATATTATATATATATATATCTATATATATATATATGTATACATGTATATATATATATATATGTGTATATATATATATATATATATATGATATGTGTGTATATGTGTGTGTGTGTGTATATGTGTGTATGTGTGTGTCTACATCGGGCGTCATGATCTATGTAAATATAACAGAAGAGGTCTTTAGCCTGGTTTTATGCGCATAGATCATGAAAACGGAGCACACGCAATCTATTATTTATTTGATGCTCATTTCATGACCCACACAAATGTTCTGAAAATAGATCGTCATTTAATCCTATTAAGTCGTCCGGCGCAGAGCTGTTCAGGCCCTTACCACGGTCTATCCGCATGCGTTGCCTCTACAGCAGTGATTCTGAAGACAAAAGTCCAATACTACTTATGACTTTCCAATTATATAAAATCCAACATTTAGAAGTGCTTTCATTACACAGAATTATTTTTGTAATGAAGCAATAATGCTCACAACATGCTTGAAGAACTCGCCATCGATCAATAACAATATCCCACAGGCAATCGATAATAACAGAGACTATGGGTTTATTAGCTTGCTCACTGTTAAATGAACCGAACAAGAAGGTCAATTATTCTCGAAGACTTCAAATAAATGGCCTAATTCCGCATAATTATCACAGCACAGCCATACTTAATCTAGAGAGTATCTCCCTCTTCACCCCACGTCTCCCGCCATCATGCATCAAATCCTTGCGTGACCAATTTGGTCGTAATAACCCGGTCAGTGCCATTGTCGCAACGTCAATCAGAATATATTTACGAACAAGCTGCTTGGTAAAGGGGAAATGTTTGCTGCACACATTTTGTATAAATCTTTTGAGTTTTAATAAACTTTGAAAGACTCCGGCTTTTAACGAGGGGTCAGATGAATTACAATGCTGTACACAGGTGAAATATGCTATTAATTGAACGCACAAAGAATTTGAACTTTCTGACGCATCCCACACTAAACACACTCACTCAGCACTACTTTCCTACCTGCATTGTATTAGTCAGCTCTAGGGTACAATGCAGTCACCCTTAACAACTTACCACCCACGCAATCTAGGTGCTTTAGTTGGTGGCAGGATTTTGTATACCGTAAGGCCCTTGGTATGCTCTTAAAATAAAACATTGCATTTCAACTTAAAACGTTTTACTATGTATATACATATATTTACATATATATGTACATATATATATTTATATATATTTATACATATATATATAGATTAATATATATATATATAATATATATATATAGATACACATATATATATATATTTATATATATATAAATATACATATATTTATTTATCTTATATATATATATGATATATATATATATATATGTATATATATATACATACATATGTATTATATAGTATATATATATATTTTTATTTTTATATACATAACTTTATTATCTATATATGTATATGTATATATATATATATATAAATATATATATATATATATATATATAATATATATATATATATATAATCTATATATATATATATTTATATATATATATCTTTATATATATATATGTATTTATATATATATTATATATACCTATATGTATGTGTGCATATATAGATATGTATAAATGTATCGACAGCCTTCAGGGATAATTAGTCAGAGAAATAATATCAAAAACAATATGGAGGAAAAGATAAGAATAAAAAAGGCTATTTCTCCACGAGCCGATTAACTGAAACAGGCCATTCGAGTTTATCGTCTTGTTGAAAAGAGATTATAATGGACGATGAGAATCATAATTATTTTTAATTCATTTTTATTATGAGAACGAATGCCACACAATATGTTACTGAATTGTAACCCCATGTCGTGACACACATAATTATTGTTCGATAAGATCCGGATTCTATCCTATTTCATCAGCCGTAACATTCTTTAAGCCCTCACCATGGTCCTGACAGCGGTGTATTCTCCGCAACAGTGGGTCTGAAATAAAATCAATTTAAAATTTGCTCAACATGTTAGTGCGCTGCAGCAACCTTGTGCTATATCTAATGCAACTAACGATTGTTTTCTGTTTGATGCCACAATAATGCACAAAGCTCAAAAATGACTGAAGAACACTAAGTTGATAGACAGCTTCCAGCATATCACTGGTAACAAACATGGCACTTGATAAAAGTAAAGACTAGCATTTTTCCTTATTCAGATAATCATCCAAAACAACCAAGTCAGTTTACCCCAACTAAGTTATATAATGTCTACAGTCCACACGACAATGTATAAACATTAGTCTAGAGAGTACCACCCCCGCCCCGCCCCTCCACACCCTCACCCCACGTCTCACGCCATCATGCTACACATCCTTACGTAACCATTTTGTCGCTAACCACTTCAGCTGTAATTACTCCATTAGCGCCATTGTCGTGGTTGTCATAACGAACCACCTTCGTGTCGGATTCCACAACTACTTTCATCTGCATGCATGGTCGAATAACAGCGGCACATTGGCAGGCAATGAGGAATATATCACCTTAAAAGCAGCTTGATAAGAATGAAATGATTTTGTACACCGTTTTTAAAAACTTGGTAAGAATTCATAAAGGTTTTGAGTGTCCAGCTGTTGATGAGCGTTAAGAGGTTAATTTGGTAACAATGCTCTTCATCGGTAAAACACACTAAGGTCTGTAAATGAAATGATCACATTCCACTTTCTACACTCATAGACAGCTTTACACATCGATGCATTCCACTCTCCACTCTGTTAGACAACAATACACTCTAACACATTCAACCCTCTACAAGCTTAGTCAGCAATACATTCTTTTCAATGCATTCAGCAGTCCATTCTCTTAGACAGCAAAACATAATGACGCACTCCACTCGCTCCACTCTTAGACAGCAATAATTTTTAGTGCATTTCACTAACCAGCAATGTACCAGAGTCGAGCTGAGCCCTCGAAGCACGGCTATAAGTTCTTTGATTACACACTGAAGCATCTAATTTACCAGCCTTCATTGTGCGGCCATCCATACCAGACGTCTCAATCTGCTCGTTCAGCTTGAACACTTTGCCCTCTTTTTTCTGGTCTCCGACGTGGATTATGCGTTTGCCTGTAAAGCAGTGAACTCGTACTCTTCAAAGCAGCTGCATCGCCGGTCATTTGCAGCAGCTCTACAACCTTAGCACGGTTTTCGTCGTCCATTCCTGCAGACACAATGCAGTTAATGCAATGGTGACCCATTTCGTTCTGAGAAAGAAATCTTTACACAGCGGTGGCAATGATGAAGCGGCTATTAACAAAGATATGCTTGCGCTGCTTTAACACTTGAGTACAATCAGTGTCACAAATTCGAAGACTATATGAGTTACCAACGAGTGAATTTTGTTACCTGCTGATTTCGCAACATTGTCTAAGCTTCCTTCCACGGATTCCACCTTCCATTTTCCGTTTAGACCGGCCATTTTGTTCTATCAGGCTAACTGTGACTATTAGGCGTGAATACGAGAAGGAGGACGCTCACATTTCCTGTCAACTTATTAATAGGTGAGATCAAGAGCACCAGGCCGTTCACGTGGAGTAAAACAAAGACTCTGTGCGGCACAATAATTGACACGTCTGATAATGTGGATATGATTATCAGTTTGTTTATGTCCCAACTTGTCTTCTTTATCAAAGTTCAGAGTCCGACCAAAGCTTTTTGTAAGTCTATCAATCAAATTTTGCTGTGAGTTAGAAATGTTAAGAGCTGGTAAGTTTCGTACCTTTTATATATATATATATATATATATATATATATATATATATATATATATATATATATATATATATATATATATATATATATATCTCTCTATATATATATATATATATATATATATATATATATATATATCTCTATATATATATATATCTCTATCTATCTATCTATATCTATATATGTGTGTGTGTGTGTGTGTGTGTGTCTGTGTGTGTGAGTCTGTGTGTCTGTGTTCTGTTTTTCTATGTGTATATATGTCCACCCAATTATATCACATCTGCATTCTGCATCATAGACGCTGTCTTGTCAGTTTTGTATCATTTCCACCGTCGTTACAGTTTCGACACCGCCACGCGCAAACTATGAATCAAAACACCCGTTGACATCGTTATGACCTCTTACTTATCGCAGACGCGAGCGGTTTTAATTTGTTTAGGACCTTGCGGCATTCAAACTGTATATCTCTTTATTTGTCGATATATTTATCAGGAGTGATCATATCAAAAGCACCTGGTGACGGTGTCGACATTTCCTATCTCTAATTGACATCTAATTTCGTAGTTCATTCACCTTACCACCCACGATTTCGTAAGAACATTTGAGCAAACAGGATATTGGGTGAGTGCGGATTATCTGCCGCTGGTTCGTTCTCATGAGATGAATTAATTGCTTTTTCGCCCTTAGAATAAAATAGTGCATGTTGACTAAATAAATTTATATTAATCAAAACAACACAAATCATTGATTAAACTTTGCGACACTACATACACCGGATGATAAGTGTATATGTTATACAAGAGCCCCCGTGTCATGACGTTCCTACCCCTTTACCCACGCCCCTTGATCACGTGATGATTTTTCGTGTTTGGACCATGTAACCTGAGGATGTCATTAGTAAAGAATGTCTTTGAAGTAAGCGATTGTATTGATGAAGAAGTCAAATGAATACGAATTATTGAGAATAACAATGGGGATTAAGTCTGTCTTTGAAGCTTGCCACATTTGGGTTGTTGTTGATGGTTGAAAGGTAATGAGCATATGCTATAGAAAAACATGAAAACAATAATGGGTTAAGATTGTTCTCTACCATTTGAGGTGAAGGTTTCTGGACATATAATGTGCCCACATCACTTGAGACTGCCGTAGCACTTTGGGGATAACAAAAGACTTAGAAAGACGCTTTGAAACATGTAAGTAAGGATAAACGAGGTGGTGGTGATGGTGAACTGCGTTATTTGATGTAAGGCGTTGTTCTATGCTTTATAAAGGGCTGGGAATCAGATCGTTCTTCAATCACTATAGAGTATACAATACCACTAATCTATTGCTTGACTATTCGCGTGTTGAAATTTAAGAATGAAGCTCCTCCATATGTGAGGCTGGAGGTGGAGAGGAGTGAGTGGAAAGCGTTTAATCCCAATTTTTGCCACGTTATTTGCCCGCATTGTACCTCTTGCAAGCATATATTTACCTAGTGATCAGTACTTGATCAGGCTTTATTTTGCTGGTCGTCAGTTGATTGACGTTCAGCATGTCAAAGAGGAATTGGGAATGCCTGGTGGTTCGCTAATCACAGAATCAGATTTGGATAAGCTGTCGAGTGAAGATGTGTTAACATAACAAAGCCCCTGAACGAGATAGAAGTAGGAGCGCATCAAGAAAGGGCGGTTTCCATGGGAGCTGAAGTCTCTATTACTGTTTAACCCCTACTCTGACTTGTTATTATAAAACGTGACCAGGTGAAACTACATTCAAATAAATTTGCTTGGGGTATATTGGGATAAATGGAACGATTAGCTTGGTGCAAAGGAAAATTGTCACGGTTGTCAAATGGACCATCCGATTCAATCGCAGCATGATGTGTGTTTGATAGGGAGGAAGCGGATGCAGCTGTATATGCCTAGGGCGTTGCTAGACGGGAACGATCTGGAATTGATGGATAGGTTGACGACATGTTTGGGCTTTTTTGTACTTCCCCCTACATGGACGAACACCAGCCAGTTATATTGCCCTGATTTTAGACAATCTTGGTTGACATCGGTATAGAATGAAATTGAACGTTGTGTGATTCACCAGTTATAATTGCTTCAATAATGGATATATATATATATATCTTGCTTTCTGTTTTTACTCAAGGTTTCTGTATGATATGTTGTGTAATACAACGAATAAAGTGGCCGATAACTAATATTGGAGGTGACATCAGGGCTACATGGTTTGTTAAAGATAACGTAGACCTGTGATTGGAGCTTTTGATAAATGAATGATCACGTGGATGTTGACATCACATCACCAGGCTTTAAAAGTAGGGTAGCAGGTTTGAGTCAAACAATTCACGTAGGAGTAAAACAAAAAATGGAGAGGAGGACGTCCGAACCTTTTCGAGAAATGGTGTTTCAATGATGGATTCTTATCCAAATAGCAACGTTACTGAATTGTATCCCGTGTTGGAGAGAAAATACATTTGAATCACACCAAGGAAAGTGATATGGAATAATTTTTCATTAGTTATTTACGTCAGCCTCGACTGGTAACATCGCTATCTGACCCTTATAATGACCTGTCAGATGAGGATGTGATAGAAAGACCCATACCACGTGAATCCGGGAATAGCACCAATCAGTATTATTGATCCAGGAAGAGTTTTAAATATAGTGGCGTCGTTCAAAATATCTATGTATGAATACATTGATTGTGGTTTTTATAAACTATATTCGTATATAGGCGACCTGATTGATCTAATATGTGAGCACACCTTTAAATGTGTTGTTGCGGGATCGACCGGTTTTGGAAAGACCTATCTGGTCACCCAGTTCATCAAAGATGTACGTCTACATATCTACATATATATATATATATATAGATTGACAAATCGATTGATTTATGAAGGGCCAAGTTTTATTAATAGCAGCGGACAAAACATTCCCTTTAACACGAACTGAGAAACGTACATTAACCTGACACAGGCAGGGTCCACCATTCAGAACGTTGGTAGGTGGCATCGTGAAAAAATGGCCAAGAGAATTATATGTGTATCCTCGCAAAATGGTTGCTTCACAATGCAACCAAGCGCCCACGACGTTGAAGTTGGATGACATTATACGAGATAGGACGGATGAGGTTTATGTGTTAATGCACAACCAGATATTGTAAAAGCATCGCACCTTTTACCAACTGCATAAATCTCCACCATCACTACGAACATCCAGACCTGATGACGCAACGACTGTCAATAGCTATAACTTATATATATATATATATATATATATATATATATATATATATATATATATATATATATATATATATATATATATATATATATATATATATACAGGCAGGGTCCACCATTAAGAATATGGTAGGTATCGTGAAAAAATGGCCAAGAGAGTTATATGTGTATCCTCGCAAAATGAGTGCTTCACACTGCAACCAATATACGACATTGAAGTTGGATACAATATACGAGATAGGACGGATATAAATATATGTTAATGCACAACCAGATATTGTAAAAGCATATGCACCTTGTACCAACTATAAATCCACCATCACTACGAACATCAAGACCTGATACGCAACAACTGTCAATAGCTATAAATATATATATATATATATATATATAATATATGCATATATATATATATATATATATATATATATATATATATATATATATATATATATATATATATAAAGATGATGAGACATATATATATATATATATATGTATATATATATATATGCATATATATATATGTATATATATATATATATATATATATGTATATATGTATATATATATACATATATATATATATATATATATAAATATATATATAAATATATATGATATATATATATATATATATACGATATATATATATATATATGTATATATGTAAATATGCATATAAATATATATATATGTATATATATATAGATATATATTTATATATATATATATATATATATATATATATATATATATATATATATATATATATATATATATATATATATATATATATATATATATATATATCAGGAAAAGAGAGACCGCATCTACAGACTTTTGATGTCAACTTGCCACGCGACATTTCGTTTATAACTGATTCTGTCATGATGAGCATAGGTTACAAAACAAAAACCGCCCTAACTCACTTTTACTGCATTCACTGTTCAACTGCAGTCTCCCGCCTATAATCACGTTGAACACAGCCTTGCGAATCTCAAATTCATTTATATAGGTCACTGCCTGATTCTACTGTTAACAAAATTGATACATAGTTGTGACATTAAACATCTGAAGCCTTGTATGTCTGTAACCCGCAAAGCCTCGAAAACTCGGATCAATCTGTGTTGATACTGTGGTGTACAACCCTTGTTGCTCACAACAGCAGGTGAATAACTAGAAAGATGTCAAGGGGTGCAATTATGTCAGCAAACGCGTGGACTTTGTCGTTGTCAGCCAAATCTTTATTTAGAAATTTTGCGGAAGAAGATTGAGTCAAAGCGTGGTTCAATACCCCAATAACCCAATGCACTTTGCACCTCTTCCAACAGAAGTGCTGTTGAGTGGCAATCATATAAGCCAACAGACACTTGTTTGTATGAAAGTCATACAGACTCAAATGATTTCTTAAAGGCTCGTACGCTGTCGTTTCCCGCTGCTCGTTAATTTTGAAGAAGATTTTGCATCGATGGTGTTTTAGGGAAAGTTGCCTCCCACAGGTAATAAATTATTCTTCATGATTGCTCCATCATTGTGCATGCGTCGTATAGGAGTTCGTCCTGTCATGACCGACCTAGGGCTATTTCTAGCTTGACGTCCGACACAGCGAAGAAAATTCGCTTCGTTTGGATTAACGACTTCAAGTTTCTTTGATCCTACAAGGCATTACGCCATTACTACCATATTGGAATGTAATACTAAGTGCTGAAAAGTTCTTAAAAGATGAATACAACACGATTGTGGTTCATTCATAATGCCCGAGATTACCGCTGAGTTTGTAAATGATTTGTGAATTAGTCAGTAGTGTGAAAATAATGTGAACATCGATAATTAGTATGTCAGTAAGATACATTAGCATAACGAAGTTGTTCGTAATTGAAACCACATTAAAAAATTATGCACAATACCTATACCCCATCATAACCAGTAACTGACATAACTGATGGTATCTTAAATAGTATTAGAATATCGTTTGAACAAACAATGCATTTACCTAGTTGAGGAACGCTAAGATTTCATAGGGTGGGAAGTAAAGGCTCTTTATGGCAATCTTTTACATCGTCTTTGTGAGCGCATCTTGGAGACAATGAATCCAACATGAAGTATGTGTCTATGTTACAGAAGCGCGGTACCGTACGAATTTGATACTAAATGGTGTAAATTCAACAACCTCGATAAACCCATATTAGAAATAATGAACTGCTTATGTGATCGAGAAAATGTGAATGATGAGAAACAGTCTCTTATACATGTCCAAGGCTCAACGAACAGCTAGTGGTCGCGGTTCAATGTTTCGAATAATTCTTCATTTACAGGAAGTCGTCCACGTTCGAAACCTTTTTACAACCAATGTGTACTTGAAGAAAAAGAACAAATCAACGTTTATTCGAGACCCCTAAAGAGCAGGTTAGAAGGTTTTATCAACAACCTTATCAACAACCTCGGTTACGATCTGTCAACGATTTATCAATTTCAGGCGTCACGATCTGTCACGGTCTGATCTTCCGTTCAGTTACGATCACATACGTTCTGATAGGATTGTTTCGATTGGGTCCACGATTGGGTCTCGAACTGACACGATCAACACAATCGGGTTCCCCGAATTGGTACGTGCAGATACGTTCCGATACGTTCATCTAGAGCCGATGCGCTCCGAAACGTTAGGATACGATCGTGGTCGCGATGTCTTTCACGATCATGATCGAGGGAGATCACGATTTGAGCGACGACTGGACACCGACGGGTATATATATAGAGCCCGACTGACCATCGACTTTTACAGAGTAAACACAACGATCCTGGATATTTCATGTCCGCACTGTGAATGATTTTAGACAGTCAATAACTGTCATGCGCGATGGAATTGGCATGAAGTCGACCTTTATTGGCATGCCAGGGGCATGTGAAAATCTCGGACAAAGAGTTAAGCTTAGCTGCCTGACGATTTTAAAGTTAAGCGAAAGACAAACCCGTCATCAGGCGAAGATACCATGAAATCAACAAAAGCACACGGAACTGCTGATCCAACGTCTTGGGACTCGGTGGCTGTTAAAAATATGGAGTCATCTGATTGGTCGAGGCGACTACAGCTCCAAATCAAACAGAGAATTCCACGTGGTTTTAAGAGACGCTACGACAAGACGCTATGACAATACGGTTTGGCTATCTTGACAAAAACAGTTTAAATAACAATTGCAGTTCTACGCAAGCCCAGACCAGCCATATGTGACACACCACTTGTGATGAACGCTAGATAATGATCTAGTACACATTCAATACTCCTAGCACGCAAACTAACCCAAAGCTTGGTTCAAGTGTTGTCAGCTCACCTTGGTTGAGATGTGCTATTTCCGCTAGGTATGATAGGTTTCTGTTTCTCGGACGTGGAAATTACTGAGACAACAGTATGACTATGATCCCTGTAACACACACGCAATGTATCTGTGTATCTAGTAACAATTGTTTATAAGATACAGGGAATATGGATGTTTAGTAATTATACCTGGCCTTCCAATACATCACATGCCAATTGGAGCCCACTTCACAAGTAGCAAATATAGCTCATATCTAATACGCCTTATCGTGAAAAATGACCCAAGGTTGAAGATGAACCTTATCACTCCCTATATGTCGTCTTTGGCAAAACCGTTGTATACATTCAAGTTTGCAAATGACTACCACGTGACTTGGACCCGTGCTTTTAACCGGGGATATGGGTTAAAGGTGAAGTAGGGTTGACAGTGATGGTTAGGGTGGGGTGATTGTCGAGGTAGTTTACGCAGGGTGACAAATACTGTGGAGGCTTTTACGCGAAACGTCTAATATCAACGCGAGGTGCGAGTATAAAGTCGTTCGCTATATTGTTTCTAGCAACCTCTTATTCACATCCATAAGCAAAAAAGTACTGATGTCACCTGCAAGTGCTGCAGAGTTCAGGTTATTTCTGCAACATTCCCATATGGGTAATCAGCATTCATTTACGACGCCAACGCAAAAAAGATAATACTAAAAGGCCGCGGACTATTTCGCTGCACTGTCATTGAATATAGATAGCGAATTAAAATTTGAGAACGAAATCCAGCTTATCTTGTTGCATTCGCACGTAACATCAGGCCCACAATTGTCCTGAATATCGACGGTCAAATCAGCTTGGCTTCACCTGGTGAGCTTTGTTGCACGGAAAAAGCAAAGCGGAGCAGTGTAGTAAAAATGCTAGTCAAATATTGGTGTGGCCCATTGACTTCCTGTAATAACCAGACGTCAACCGTCTACTCAGAAATGTGCTATACTGATAATAAGACCGATAGTCCAATAATGACAGTATACATGCATCGCCGCTAGTGAACCAACTGTAGTTCATTGTTAATGTAGTGGTCTTCTTTTCTGTACTCCACTCCATTTGATATAGAACATCCTCCAGTGACGCCGGAAATCATATGATGTGCGCTCCTTTTTTATGGTATTGTTCATTCCACGCTGCGCTATAATCAAGTTGATTATAGACTTGAACCTTGAACGCCTTTTCATGATATTACGCTAACCTTGTAATCCACTCACACCACACACACACACACAACACACACTCACACCATCACACACACACACACACACACACCTCAACTTTGCCCCTGCATGTGCTCCACAGTTCTACGGTTTGTTTCCAACATCCACTTGTCGGTGATCAATACTTTGTAAGGGCACCAACGCAAGTTGTGTGGACAAAATATAGCCTTGAGTATAGCACAGCGGGTT
>CM067356.1:67813535-67863943 GCA_034190875.2 Urechis unicinctus
GAACGAGAGAGAGAGAGAGAGAGAGAGAGAGAGAGAGAGAGAGAGAGAGAGAGAGAGAGAGAGAGAGAGAGAGAGAAGCGGAGGGAGGTTATGCCGATATACTTTACTTACATACAACATCCATGTTTCTCAAAATATAGCAGCACAACTCCCCAAGCTTTTATTGCCCATTTTACTTACTGAAATACGTTTTAGGACGAAAGCAGAGCCTGTTCCGCGAATGATTTTACAGAAACTATCAAAAGCGGCCTCATCTTTTTTGTCGAGGTGGTCTAATATAGCGGCCACCTGATCACTGTCTGCGTGGTTCTGTAAAAAGTGAAGTCAGAGAGAGTTGATCCAGAAGCAGATGCTAATCTTGCCGGGCACTAAGTGGCAGCTATATTCAATAATTATTATAAGATTATTTGACCTTTAGTAGACATGATACAACCGTACACTTACTGCTCCTATAATGCGTTGTTTCTGATTTATTGTGATGAGTCCTTCTGCTATCATACGATCCCACAAATCCGCAGGAGAAAGTTTTTCCGTCAAATACTGTCGATATTTAATCAGAATGCGTTGCCATTTCTCATTCTCCATGTCTCTGTAACAGACCAAAGGTTTGCCGGTAGAAATCAAAGGAATTTCCAGCCTTTGTATGAATGTATGTATATATGTATGTATGTATATATATGTGTATGTGTGTATATGTGTATGTGTGTATGTGTGTATGTATGTATGAATGTATGTATGTATGTATGTATGTATGTATGTATGTATGTATGTATGTATGTATGTATGTATGTATGTATGTATGTATGTATGTATGTATGTATGTATGTATGTATGTATGTATGTATGTATGTATGTATGTATGTATGTATGTATGTATGTATGTCTGTATGTATGTATGTATGTAAGTATGTATGTGTACGTCTGTATGTATGTATGTATGTTTGTATGTATATATGTATGTATGCATGTAAATATGTATGTATGAATGCATGTTATTTATTTGTGTATGTATGAATGCACGCAGGTTTATATGTATAGATGTATGTATGTTTGTTTGTATGTATGTACGTATATACTTGCATACGTATGCACGTATGAATGTCATGCAATTTAAGGTTTGTATATGTATAACCATATATATACATATACATATATATATATATATATATATATATATATATATATAGATATATATGTATGTATATATATATATATATATATCAGTATATATATATATATCAATATATACATATGATAAATATATATGATATATATATATATATATATATATATATCAATATATATATATATATATATATATATATCTATATATATATCTATATATAAGATGATTGCATATATGATATATGTATATATATCATATGCATGTATGATATGTATATATATATATATATATAATATAGAATATGCATATATATATATATATATATATATATATATATATACATATATATCTATATGTATATATGTTTATATATATATTTACATATATATATAAATATATATATATACATATATATATATATAAATATCTATATATATATATATCTCTCTATATATATATATATCTATATATCTATCTATCTCTCTCTCTCTATATCTCTCTCTATCTCTCTATCTCTCTCTCTATAGATCTCTCTCTCTATCTCTCTCTCTCTCTCTCTCTCTCTATCTCTATATCTCTCTCTCTATCTCTCTCTCTATATATCTCTATATATATATATATATATGTTTATACAAGTCCGACCATTTTGGTACAATTCACCAACCATCTTGGCCCATGCTTACATTTTGGCCGATGATCATGGGGCCAAAATAGTCAGCGTCATCCCATAGGCTTACACAGCTGGGCTTCCCCACAAAATCGTAACTTTATTTGCTTCTACTCCTCCTAAGGTATGAATCTTATTATTCGGGATAACTATCCACTTTTTCTTGGCGTTAAATGCATTTGCCTGAATTAATTTTTTGGCCAAAACGACCATTTTGGCCATTTTGAATAATCGGTCATTATATGGCTTTGTTCGATGTATATTTGCTCCAAACTTATATTCATGATTTGTGTGACTTTTAACTTCAATGAACAATTCTTTGTTTTAAATTATCGCTTGAAATGAAAAACATACAAATTTTGAATGAATATATAAATCAGCAGATTAAAGAATAACGGGCGGCACACGCTCAAATATCTTTACGGACGGATATAAAAAAAATGGCGATTTTACTGGGAAATCAACTAATTTTTGGTGTCTTTTTCTCAGTACATATCCGTCTGATAATGTTTAATTTAGATAAATAAGAACATATGTAGTACTTAAGCTGGGAATTCTAGAAGCAGATCAGCATTTAAAATGTTTTGAGAATCTCACTGAAATGAAATACCGGTTTTTTCGATCTATGATGTGTAATGTTTCGAGTAATCAATGAAAGCATATCGTATCAACGGACTGTTTATATCAAGTGATTAATTAAAAAGATTGTTCTGTGTTATCAGTTTGCTCGTGTCGTAAAATCCAAATGTTCCCACTAACGCACCCGCGGGCTCAATCTGAAGGGATATTTTTGGATTGTAACTATTCCAGCCTGCCATACCTCGTGGAATTTCCGGTACACGAGCGGACATAAACAAGACGATCGGTCAGCCATGACAATTTTACACGCACTGTTTCCATATGATTCTCGCTCGGTCAGTATGATTCTAACGTTTATAGATTGAATATCATTCATGTAACAAAGAACGTTATTGTTGCGGAAAGAAATTTCATGTACGACAAATTACGAAATACCCGTAGTTTACAGTGGTTAGCGAGCTTCACCGGGCAGTTCCGCACGTGGGCTCTACCGTTCACACTCACACTTCCTGATCACGAACACCATTCCAAGGGCCAACAATACCCAGATACCATGTTAATGTGACTAGATGCCTGCAGTTTGGTTGGATAGATCTATCGATTACCAATGATTTTTTTTTAAATGTATTTCCTAACGTTCATTAAACCGTATCGACTATTGCCTACGGCTTTTGCTGTCATCTGTCAGATGTAAACATTGCCTAATCCGCTCCGGTATCACAATAACCCAAACAGACTTCAGACTTTATGCCCTGTAACTAACAATTTTGTATGGTGGACTATGACACTAGCCACCCCTAGCCTAGGCAAGGCAACTCGCCCCTGGTGTTTTGATGATCTGATGCCACCTTAGGGGCGAGGGTCCGTATGGCAGAAATTGAGCGTTATAAGCAAATTTGCTCCTTCTCGCAATGCAGACAAGGGACAGTTTAAAAAACATAGATTTTCATATCCATAAATGTCTTACCATCAATCCTACCTAGAGTGCAACAACAGTCATACTCCTAATCCACAGAACCGACGATATCCAACACAATTTTAAAATTTTTGTCCAACATGGCTACCGCGTGAATCGAAAACATAAGCGATATCATAGCGTATTAACGAGAATATAACGCAATTATGTTGCATTGTGGGAGTCGGCCATGTCGAGTTTTTGAACAATGTTTCATGATGTGCCGTATTTAGTGCTCAAACAGAACAATTAGACAAAACTGTAGTAATAGAAACAGTCCTCGTGTCATTCTGTGATATAATCTTGCATTTTTTCACAAATTGTTTTGCTTGGAGGGCTTTGGTAAGTTTTTAGCGAGTTAAAAAGTTATTCTGTCTTCGGAAGCTCCGAAATTTCGCAGGCAGCGCTTCGCCTCTACAGTTGTAAATAACGCTGTGTCATAGTACACCATATAAGTTATAACTACTCTGGTGGTAGTGGGTTAGTGGGGTAGGGTTACTCTTTCAATGTTTTTTCAAAGGTTGAAGATTGATAATTTGCTTTCAACATTCTTGAATAATATACTTACTTGCATCAGTAATGTGACCTTTAACCTACCTTCTAAAGTACTTTTATTGGACATGGAAATAGCATGATCTGCTAATATTATGTATCATTGTAATACACTAAAACATGAATTCTTTATTACATTCCTATAAGTTTGATTATGTGTTATATGTTATCAATAAGTCAGGAGAATGATCCTATCTGTATCTCAATAATAGCTATCCAAAACAAACTGTGCTAGTTTTAGCTGCCAGCCAAGTTCAACAGTGGCTTGCCAAATAATTAGAACCTAGGTGAGTTTTTGAAGTCCAGAGCCTCTTTTGTCAGGGTATCTGCCACATCAATATTGGTAGTAAAATTGTTGTCAAATGTTCAATTTTCAATAGTACAATCACATCATTTGAATATGTCATGTATAAGCTATAAATGCCATGGTCATCTGTCAGTTAGTCTTAAAAGCTGTGCATCTAAACTAGTGTTGATAGGGGTATTAAGCATATCTGAAATCCCAAATCACACATGACACAGTACAGTTTTGCCCTGTCAATCTGTCTGCTTGTAAACATTTGGTGTCACATTTTCTTAATAATGCAAGTCACTCATATATTGATTGTGACATTATTGAAAAAATATTTCTTACCTATGTTAACCAAATAGGGAATACCTGTCTCAAATTAAACATGAACCACTCTTATATTGATGATCACTTACAAAGTAAATATCAGCGCTGCATGACCTTTTGTGCCTGAGTGATTTACTCAATGGGGAATAATTCTTGATAGCACGTTTTCTTATAATGCAAGCTTGCAACCTCACATTGACCAAATCTTGCAAACTTTAACTCATAGCTTTATGGCTCTTGACCTCTGACTTGCTAAATAAAAGCAAATTAAAATTGCTTGTTCCAGGAAAATGTAGCTAAGTTATTATTAGCTCATGGGTGTTAGGGTGAATCATTTCTTAATAACTTAAATAATTAGGCTTAAATGCTAAAACTTTTTGCATACTTGGGGATTGACTATTGTTGCTAGACAAGTGGGTTTGGGAGTTATTATTCAGCCCTGGTGTGTCATTGAATACAAAGATATACTATTAAAGCTATGATTAAATGCTGTCAAAAGCAGCAGAGTCCAATAGCCATAGGTCTTCTGTCTTTATTGTTAGGCAGTGAGATTGACTAGGTGTTTGTGATGACATTTTGCTCAGCAGCACTCACAATCTGGTAGTGACTAACTGCTTTACCTCCTGTTCTGGGTTTAATATTATGGACCCAGTATCTCAATTGAATCATATTCGAGATTAATATCCTCTGTGTTGGTTAATCTGCCCAATTTAGGAAATTTATTTTTTCAAGATGGGCAACAGTATCAGCTGTCCAAACATCTCAATTATGCTCATCTATCTCTGCAAGACACCTCCTCATATCAAATGGAGCCGTGTCTTGCTGTAAGGCCACCAGGCTCTTGCTAAGTGAAGAGAAATATTCTTTAGTCTTTTCATTTCATGACATTTGGTGATTTGGTGAAGCCACATGACCTCCTCACTATTCTACATAATGAGTTGCATGTGCAATATTAAGGTCCATGTGCTTAACCACCATGAAAACAAATTTTATGTTAATGGTAAATTCTCAACTTCATCAATATCAGTTTTGTGGCTTTACAATATTGTGGCTTCACACATATTGTGGCTTCACAAATACTGTGGCTTCAATAATATTGTGGCTTCATCAATATTGTAGTTTCACCAATGTTGTGACTTAACCAGTGTTGTGGCTTTACCAATATTGAGGCTTCACTAATACTGTGGCATCACCAATGTTGTGGCTTCACTAGTGTTGTGTTTTCACCAATGTTGTGGCTTCACCAATTCTGTGGCTTCACCAATATTTTGGCTTCACCAGTGTTGTGGCTTCACCAGTGTTGTGGCTTTATCAATATTGATGTTTCACAAATACTGTGGCATCACCAATGTTGTGGCTTAACCAGTGTTGTGTTTTTACCAATGTTGTGGCTTCATCAATACTGTGGCTTCATCAATATTTTGGCTTCACCAATGTTGTGGCTTCACCAGTGTTGTGGCTTTACCATTATTGTGGCTTCGCAAATACTGTGGCATCACCAATGTGGCTTCACCAGTGTTGTGTTTTCACTAATGTTGTTGCTTCACCAATACTGTGGCTTCATTAATATTTCGGCTTCAACAAAGTTGCGGCTTCATCAGTGTTGTGGATTTAATGATATTGTGGCTTCATCAATATTGTGACTTCACCAATATTGTGGCTTTACCAATATTGTTGCTTTACAAATACTGTGGCATCACCAATGCTATGGCTTCATAACATTTTAGCTTCAACATTGTTGTGGCCTCACCAGTGTTATGGATTCAATGATATTGTGGCTTCATCAATATTGTGACATCAATATTGTGGCTTCACCAATACTTTGGCTTCACCAATGTCGTGGCTTCATTAATACTGTGGCTTCACCAATATTGTGATTTCATCAATATTGTGGCTTTACACATCTGTGGCTTTTCCAATACTGTGGCATCATCAATATCGTGACTTAACCAATATTGTGGCTTCACCAATACTGTGGCTTCATCAATTTCTTGGCTTCAACAGTGTTGTGGCTTTACCAGTGTTGTGGCTTCAACATTGTTGCGGCTTCACCAGTGTTGTGGATTCAATGATATTGTGGCTTCATCAATATTGTGACATCAATATTGTGGCTTCACCAGTACTGTGGCTTCACCAATGCTGTGGCTTCACCAATACTTTGGCTTCACCAATATTGTGGCTTCACTAATACTTTGGCTTCACCAATATTGTGGCTTCATCAATATTGTGGCTTTACCAATTCTGTGGCTTCTCCAATACTGTAGCTTCATCAATATTTTGGCTTCACCAATGTTGTGGCTTCACCAGTGTTGTGGCCTTACCAATATTGAGGCTTCACAAATACTGTGGCTTCACCAGTGTTGTGGCTTCACCAATACTGTGGTTTCACCAGTGTTGTGTCTCCATAAATATTTTGGCTTCACCAATGTTGTGGCTTCACAAGTGTTGTGGCTTTACCAATATTGTGGCTTTACCAATATTATGGCTTCACAAATAATGTGGCATCACCAAAGTTGTAGCTCTACCAGTGTTTTGTTTTAACCAATGTTGTGACTTCAACAATATTTTAGCTTCAACATTGTTGTGGCCACACCAGTGTTGTGGATTCACTGATACTGTGGCTTCATCAATATTGTGACATCAATATTGTGGCTTCACCAATGTTGTGGCTTCACTAATACTGTGGCTTCATCAATATTGTGGCCTTTACCTATACTGTGGCTTCTCCAATACTGTGGCTTCATCAATATTTGGCTTCACAAGTGTTGAGGAGTTACCAATGTTGTGGCTGCATCAATATTTTGACTTCATCAATATTGTGGCTTCACCCATTCTTTGGCTTCATCAATATTTTGACTTCATCAGTATTGTGGCTTCATCAATACTGTTCCTTTTCCAATAATGTGGTTTCATCAATATTTTGGCTTCACCAATGTTGTGGCTTCACCAGTGTTGTGGTTTCACCAATATTGTGGCTTCTTCAATATTGTGACTTCACCAATTTTGTGGCTTCACCAGTGTTGTGGCTTCATCAATATTTTGGCTTCACCAATGTTTTAGCTTCATCAATGTTATCCCTTCATCCACATTTTGGCTTCACCAATGTTGTCGCGTCACCAGTGTTGTGGCTTTACCAATATTTTGGCTTTACCAGTGGCTTCACCAATGTTGTGGCTTTAGCTGTGTTGCGACTTCACCAATATTGTGGCTTCAGCAATATTAAAACTTCATCAATATTGTGGCTTCACCAATATTGTGGCTTTAACAATACTGTGGCTTCACCAATATTGTGGCTTCACCAATACTGTGGCTTCACCAATACTGTGGCTTCACCAATTTCGTGACTTCGTTAATGTTGTGGCTTCATCAATGTTGTGGCTTCATCAATGTTTTGGCTTCTCTTGTTTATCATATTCCGTTGAGATATATCAATCACTGGGGCTTAAAAAGACATATTATGTCTAAATGTAATTTTTGTTAAAACCATCAGAATGACCAAAATGACCGAAACAATGAGTATTATCTGTATTTGTTGTGTGTGGGGTATGGCTTCAACAATCTGTTAATGTAGAAGTTTTTTATCAGAAGTTCTGTTTACCCAGTATGACTGTTAAGCTCCACCTGGTCCTGATTGATGGTCTTGCAGTTATGATGTATGCACCTGTGTATAGTGTCTCATTGTTGTACACTTAATCTGCTCTGTATTTATCTGCAATTAATATCACCTCCTCATCACCAGCCCAGCATGACACAGACCTGGGGTTCTTTTTATTACCAGCCAGTCGTTACACTGATTTGGGGTTCACCAGCCCAGTATGTCACCGACCTGGGGTTCTCCTAACATGGCATCATTTTTGTTTGGAGGGGTAGTATTTCTTGAGGCCAGTTAACATGTAAAATGGCCACCCGTCACCAGGACAGGTCAGGACGGATGGCCATTTTAGTTAAGTTCCAGCCCTGTTAATGATGACTGAACTAAGCTCTCTGGGCTGTAGACTTATTCTGAACATCTGGCTTTGTCACATAATCAACTCCAGATGAACATCAGATATGTATGTCCTCATATTCACTATATACTGATTTTCAGATGTGTACAATTGTAAATGTGACCTCGGGTTAAGGGTAAAGAGAGCTGGCTTATGTGGATGAGACACCATTTTATTAAGTGACAGAAGGAAGTGCACCATAGCCAACCCAGGGGAGCAGTCAAGCACTGAATTCTAGTATATTTATCAATGCTAAGCTCCATAGCAACCTTCCTGGTGGTCACTAGTCAATGCCTGTTATCTGGATACCCAGAAAGAGAATGTTAAAGTTGCCATCAGTGGTCAATGAATGAAGGTAACATTAATTATTGATGGGTGGGCGGTTTGTTATTGGTTATATAATTGCAGTGCATATTGATAATATCAGGCTTACGATGTGTTTTACCAATATTCTATTAGTTTATATTCAAATGTTGATTCGGTTTCTGCCACACGAGAGGGATTAGTTTTTACTTCATTTACTTAATTACAAGAGATTGATTCATGTGACATGTTGTATTGATATTCAACCTTATCAGGTTGGTAAGAATTAATGTTGTGTAATGTTTTACATAGACTTCCTTTAGTTCTTATGATATAAGACTGATTGGCAGTTTGACAAGTTAACTTTGTGTGTGTAACAGAATGTGCAACTATAGCTGGGGCACAGCAGGAGAATCATCTTTAGCTGAATAATATGGACAAGCTGTTGTATGGATTCACTAATTGTGTCCTAATGAAAACCCACCAAGACTGGCCCTATTGAAAGTTTATTACTGATAGTGCAACATAAGACACTGTTGTCAAAGTTCCTGCTGATCATGTTCAAATTTATCTGTAGATATGCTTTGCTTGATAATGATATCCTGATAACTGATTTCCTTATATTGTTAACCCTTATGAGGTCAATACATTCAGTCCATTAAGTCAATTTATTCAGCTGAATCAACTCTGAATGCCTTTATTGTGGATACATTTTTTGTAGAATTTAAGTGATGCTAGATAGGCAAGTGAACAGCAATCAAAGTTTAATCATCAACAAATTAAATTCATCCTCTGCCTACTCCTGACCTTAAGAAATCCTTCAGCACATTGCCTGCAGATGCTGCTGGTTTTTTTTCATTTTGTAACTACATGTTATTATGTGGCAAACTGAATAAAGGTGATATATTTAAAGCTTAAAGATTGTTTAATCCATGTTTTAATCATGGTGTGCTGAGGGGATTTATATCGTTCACACTAAAAGATGGGATTCAGTTTAATTCTCAAAATAAATATAATGTAAGGCAAGACAATGATGCTCTTTCATGAACAGATAACACATGTAATAAAGAATGCACAATTAATCAATTGGAGGTCAGTTTGACACTTGATGAAGCAAATTGTGAATAGCTGCATGAACATATGCAATTGGACACATCATTATATGACATGCACATACTTAGTGTCCTGTTGCCTAAACTTCTCGGCTGGTTTGCATTATTGCAGTTAATATTTAACAATACGAAAATAAATTATTGAACCATATAATATAAGAGCGAGGAATGGGTTCATAACGCTATGTGATGCTGCCTCCACTGGTCCGTGTCATTCAGTGTATAGCTAGCTAGCTGATCAGAACTTCACAGAAGCCTGTCAACGCGACCGATTTGGGAAACACCCAAATAGCTTCAGTCGAAAGTCATTTTCTCTCAAATTACCATATCTTATTTGCCTTTCATTTACTATATATAAACACTTCTTCTTTCATTTAATTGGAACGGATTTAAGATTACACCTTGTTGTTTTGTTGCACCAAATTTAAGCGGATTTTGCAACTTTGGCCATGTGCGGCAAAACTGTCGCCATGTCGCACGGAGATAAATAGTGACAGTTGTTTGGACTCTCCCGATTCAATGGACGAGGGATGTTGTCCGACATCGTTGACAGACAGATTACAGTGTTCAGAGTGGTTAAATAACATTAATCTGCCCAGAGCAATCGAAATGTATAATAGTTACAGCAATTACTTCAATGATGGCAGTTTAATTATCCATGAATCAGAATATAAATAGGTTAAAATATATGACCTACGTGCATTTTTGACTTGGAATCGTCCGTGCTCCAATAATAGAGACGACAATCTTCAGAATGTTAGGTATCACTAATTCTTGTTAAAGCTCGCAGTACCTAAGTATAAACTTGTAACCAAATTAATAACGGGTACGTTGAAGAACTCCCTTCCTTAAAATAGGTGACTTTAATGCATATTTTCTCCGTTCGACCGGTACACCTGCCGCTCGGCAAGGTTCGGAACTTTTCGGAGCAAGACATTGCGTCAGCATTTCGTGGAATCGCGCCGATAATTTAGCTTCACTTTTTTCTTCATGGCTCGTTGAATATTGTGAATGTACAGTTCGAATTATGTTTAAACAATGAGAAATCGAAAAAAGTTTTTTTCGGTTCCCAAAAGACCTAAAAACGCGCAATACTTTGTGCAAGCTTGTGTGTAGGAATTAAATTTAAGTCGTTTATGGTTTCATTGACCTAAGCTTTTTCATTGACTAAGCTTTGTAACCCAAGGTTGTATAAACGATGGTCTGTCAGTAGTAGGTTGGTTGGGATAATAAATGTTGGTAATATCAGAAGGCAAAAGGGCTGGTCGGCTTATTTGTTTATTCTAATCGCCAATATGGGTAGATATGTAAAATGGTCAAAATGGTTGGTTATATAAAAAGGCCAAAATGGTTGGTTTTTATAAAAAAGTTCCAAAATGGTTGGTTTTTTGCATGACAAAACTATCATGATTATTTTGGTACAACCATTTTGGCCTAGGATTTTTATAATCTTCTAAAATAAGTTTTTGAATGAAGATATTAACTGAAAGCTATATATATATATATATATATATATATATATATATATATATATATATATATATATATATATATATATATATATATATATATATATATATATATATATATATATATATATATATATATATATATATATATATATATATATATATATATATATATATATATATATATCAGGAAAAGAGTGCTCGCATCTACGGACTTTTGATGTCAACTTGCCACGCGACATTACATTTATAACTGATTCTGTGATGATGAGCATGACAAAACATAAACCGCCCTAACTCACTTTTTCTGCATTCACTGTTCAACTACAGTCTCTCGCCTATAATCACGTTGAACACCGCCTTGCGAATCTCAAATTCATTTATATAGGTCACTGCCTGATTCTGCTGTTAACAAAGTTGATACATAGTTGTGAAATTAAACATCTGAAGTCTTGTATGTCTGTAACCCGCAAAGCCCCGAAAACTCGGACCGATCTGTGTTGATACCGTGGTGTACAACCTTGTTGCTAACAAAACAGATGAATAACTAGAAAGATATTATGGGGTGCAATTATGTCAGCAAACGCGTGGACTTGGTCGTTGTCAGCCAAATCTTTATTTAGAAATTTTGCGGAAGAAGATTGAGTCAAGAGAATGATTATTCTTAACCAAAGCGTGGTTCAATACCCCAATAACCCAATGCACTTTGCACCTCTTCCAACAGAAGTGCTGTTGAGTGACAATCATATTATACCCTGGCCTTCCAATACTTCACATGCCAATTGGAGCCCACTTCACAAGTAGCAAATATAGCTCATATCTAATACGCCTTATCGTGAAAAATGACCCAAGGTTGAAGATGAACCTAATCACTCCCTATATGTCGTCTTTGGCAAAACCGTTGTATACATTCAAGTTTGCAAATGACTACCACGTGACTTGGACCCGTGCTTTTAACCGGGGATATGGGTTAAAGGTGAAGTAGGGTTGGCAGTGATGGTTAGGGTGGGGTGATTGTCGAGGTAGTATACGCAGGGTGACAAATACTGTGGAGGCTTTTACGCGAAACGTCTAATATCAACGCGAGGTGCGAGTATAAAGTCCTTCGCTATATTGTTTCTAGCAACCTCTTATTCACATCCATAAGCAAAAAAGTACTGATGTCACCTGCAAGTGCTGCAGAGTTCAGGTTATTTCTGCAGCATTTCCATATGGGTAATCAGCATTCATTTACGACGCCAACGCAAAAAAGATAATACTAAAAGGCCGCGGACCATTTCGCTGCACTGTCATTGAAGATAGATAGCGAATTAAAATTTGAGAACGAAATCCAGCTTATCTTGTTGCATTCGCACGTAACATCAGGCCCACAATTGTCCTGAATATCGACGGTCAAATCAGCTTGGCTTCACCTGGTGAGCTTTGTTGCACAGAAAAAGCAAAGCGGAGCAGTGTAGTAAAAATGCTAGTCAAATATTGGTGTGGCCCATTGACTTCCTGCAATAACCAGACGTCAACCGTCTACTCAGAAATGTGCTATACTGATAATAAGACCGATAGTCCAATAATGACAGTATACATGCATCGCCGCTAGTGAACCAACTGTAGTTCATTGTTAATGTAGTGGTCTTCTTTTCTGTACTCCACTCCATTTGATATAGAACATCCTCCAGTGACGCCGGAAATCATATGATGTGCGCTCCTTTTTTATGGTATTGTTCATTCCACGCTGCGCTATAATCAAGTTGATTATAGACTTGAACCTTGAACGCCTTTTCATGATATTACGCTAACCTTGTAATCCACTCACACCATCACACACACACACACACACACACACACACACACACACACACACACACACACACACACACACACACACACACACACACACACACACACACACACACACACACACACACACACACACACACACACACACACATACACACATACACACACACGCACATACACGTATGTTCGTGCGCACGCACGCACCCACCGCTAAACTTAACGTGGCTCGAGCTTATAGAAGCACCATATAAGCACCTCAACTTTGCCCCTGCATGTGCTCCACAGTTCTACGGTTTGTTTCCAACATCTACTTGTCGGTGATCAATACTTTCTAAGGGCACCAACGCAAGTTGTGTGGACAAAATATAGCCTTGAGTATAGCACAGCGGGTTGAATAGACTCTTAATGTAACGTTATTGTTATAAACGTCACTACTACATATTGCCCTGATGATTCAGTAATGGTATATTTCCCCTCCCCGCTGCAGTAATGTTTATCCAAAAGTGTGAACTTGGATTGTTAGAGATCAGTACAACACTTTTGTAAAAACAGCATTGCTTTCTTGCATGTTACGCTTACACCTTAAGTCCCCATGTTCTTACCGTTATAATCAAACGTTCCTATATGTAATCACATATTTTTATATACTGAATAAGTGTTATATCTACAGTGGAACTGAACTCTTTAAGCAAGCTTGTTATATTTTTGAAGGGTTATACGCTCGACCGCGTGCTGCGTTTAAACAATATAATTGTTACCACAAATGGGATAACTTTAGCATCATTGGTAATACGAATAGTATGTTTGGCATATGAATACAATTATCCGTAACTCCGCGCAATCACCATCGACTCAGATGGTGTGATATTTATTACCAGCAGATGTTTAACAATAAACGGCAACGCAAAACTTGATAACCTTTTAATTGTATTTAACGTTGTCAATTAACCCGACATAGAATGACACCAGTCATGTATACTATTCATTCTTAATGGATGATGTTACTAAGCAATCTGTGACCTGGTGCTTGTAGGCACAGGTGGGAGAAGGAATGTCCATTTTGAAATACAAGCCAGTGTAACATGACTGCTTTGGATAACGGCGTGGTGGAAGATGGTGGTCGGTACAACGATAGAAACCTCCGCAATCTCTTGGATCACGGTAATAGGTAGCTTTCGTGAACTCGCAAGTCTGTGTTCTTGGATGAAATGTGTAATTGGTCGGACACGTACCCACACCGCCTAGAACGCCATCGTCACAGCACAGATAGTAGGAAGCACAGGAAGTGGTATCATGGTACAATCCTTTGGGTGACGTACTGCAGCGGCCTTCATCTAATAGCAATATAATCTCATTTATCTAGAAAGCATATACATACTTACATACATACATACATACATACATACATACATACATACATACATACATACATACATACATACATACATACATACATACATACATACATACATACATACATACATACATACATACATACATACAGACATACATACATACATACATACATACATACATACATACATACATACATACATACATACATACATACATACATACATACATACATACATACATACATACATACATACATACATACATACATACATACATACATACATACATACATACATACATACATACATACATACATACATACATACATAAATATGTCATTTTAAGCCAGATTTCAGTATTCCATGCGAAGTTATCAACCGTTACCAAGTACTCAGTAAATTTCACTATCTTACTTCAATGGTATATACGCGAGGGTTACCTGTGGCATTTCTGGTGTAGAGATCGGAGGAATTGGTAAATTGTGCGATATCACAGGCCAGCCGAACACTTCTGGTGTATTCTGTCGTTGTCTCTTTAACACACAACGTACTTGCATGAATAATGTAATGAAGTCAATATCGACAAGATTTAATTAAGTTACTTGTTTCATTGTCTCCCTACACTTTACCTGTCACAATATCCGAAGGGGTATAAGTCGGGAGACCAGTTTGTTCACCATACCCACTTTTGCCTGCTGGACCGTGCGACTCGCCTTCTGAGTTGTCATCGGGTGTTTGCATTGAAGTTACTGCAGAGGGTCCATGCACAATTTCATAAACTCAAATCAGACATTACAGACCGACGCGGAGAGTTCATTATGATCGGAAATATGTGTAAAGCATGTTAATAGGAATAGTAATACTAGCCCCAAAACGGGAGGAGTTTTTATGCCTTAACATATCACCTAAATCGCGGAGACTATCCCATGGAATGCAAATTAACATTCACTACAGGTAAACGCACCTGCAACAGCGATAGCAATGACGATGACAACGCAGGCTACTCCAATAACACCAACGACCAGATAATGCTTGATCTGCGGACCTTGGTTGCTTTTCTTCTTTTTCGGTTCGGCTTTTTGGGGGTCATCCTGGACATGTACAAGTGCGGTATGGTCAGTTATTATATTGTCACAGAGTCGTCTTTAATTACAAACGAAGAACATTATAATCAATTACTTACAATTAAAGTAATCGCACTTACCAGCAATAAAATTTGATGCCAAGCGTAATAAAACAATAAATCACAATAGCAATTTGTAACTGTGAGTTTGACTTCAAGACGGTGATGATGCTATATCAATCGATCTGTTATATCTTCATGAGACTCACCTATTGAAGATAACTACTCACGTTGGACGTATTTTGTTTTGGGTTAAGCTTCTCGTTCTCGTCCTGTTGAATAGCATCCATAATTTTTTTATCATTCATTACGGATGCTACCATTGATATTATACGAAATCATAGTAAACATATAAAATACTAGTTAATCAAGTGTCAATGCTTTGTTAAAAGAACAAACTGCGTTTGCTGTGATATATATTCAGCTAATCTAAGAGTGAAATATAATTGGATGTAATTTGAGTGCTAAAATGCGCACATAATTTGGAGCTGATGAAATCTACCTGCTTAGATCCCATTTCTGTTTCCTTATGATGCTATATCAATCAATCTGTTATATCTTCATGAGACTCACTTATTAAAGATAACTACTCACGGTCGACGCAGGATTGTTTGGGGCTGCCTCCACGCGCACGTCCTGTTGAATAGCGTCCATATTTTTTTATCATTCATTACGGATGCTACCATTGATATTATACGAAATCATAGTAAGCATATAAAATGCTAGTTAATCAAGTGTCAATGCTTTGTTATAAGAACAAACTGCGTTTGCTGTGGTATATATTCAGCTAATCTAAGAGTGAAATATAATTGGATGTAATTTGAGTGCTTAAATGCGCACATGATTTGGAGCTGATGAAATCTACCTGAAGACATTCCATTTCTACTTCCTTACTTCAAATCTTGACGTTTACTCAGCTGAGCTCTTGGTTTAACACCACCACGACTCTCCGATGCAAGCCAGGCGCTATCGATAAATTACTGAATGACTTTGAAGCGTAATAAAGTAGTCGTAACAAATCCAGCCCATTCACGACACTAGTTATTCACTACGCCGTACAAGAACATCGAACGCCTTCGCGTGAGTAAAACAAACCAACTCTAAGGTTCAAGATGCAAATATTGTTATCAGCGCAAAGATAAGCAATGACTGACGGTGATAGCTCTTTGTCATTATTGGGAGTGGGGCATATTTTCAAATGTACTTGAATGAAGACATCGGACATCAGAATATGTTATGCGGCGGGGTTTATGGTGAATCATATTTTGAGGAAACAGATAAGGGACGGGTGCATGTGATATGAAGAGGATGGTTGGTTTGACCACCAATTGTGATAACAACTATGATTTACATTGATATTGGAAAAACCGGATATTCAGCTCCGCAATCCAGACAATATACTCAGAGGCTAATAAGATGCTTGTCATGGTGTGAGACGTCGAAACAGTGATAATAAAAAAGCTCAAGAAGAATGCTCCACTCCCGCCAACTACAACCCACTACGCCCATTCTATTTACTGACTGCCAATAGCGACGTGCAACATCGCCGTTCGGAAACATATATTATGATTTATCTCTTGAATGTCCCTGAATCAATCTTGGGTCACAACGCAATATCGCCGTAGCGCATTCATTAGGCCTGATGAATGACCATAACAGAAAGTCGGGTGGATTGAAAGCTTTCGGAAATAAATACAGCCACCCAAGGTTTTGCAGAAATGTGATTCGCTTTAGGGCTTTTGTAGTTGAGACCTTAACATTACTTGCGATAATGTCATGCTTCTGTTTGTATTACTCATAGTGGGCGATGATCCCATTAAAAGGATTGATTGAGTACAGGGCAATTTGTATAAATGCATTTTTTGATCACTAAGCAGAAAATTAACAGGTTCTCGAATTCGTACGTTAACGATATTACAGTCGGGCTGGCTATTAATTTCCATGCGTTATGACAGTGGCTACAACCCACAGGAATTCATTGTGATCAAGAGTCGTTATGATCTATTTTTCTCTCATTTTGTGCCAACCGTTAATATTCTAAGATTAACGTTCGTTAACATTGTACCTACCAACTTCTATCTATCTTAAAGCAATTTGCTTCCCTTCGACTAATAATTCTTTCAGACGCTTGAACTGTAGAGCATTTGTTGTCAGTGAAACGTTATGATTTTCATTCCCCTGGCGGTTAACAAGCCATTTAATGTAGGAGATAAACGACAACTGAATATCATTGGACCTTATAAAAATAGCTGAATGCCAAAAACAGCATCAATAGGTATGTTTAACAGGATATATAAAGTACTTTGACTCTGGACATAAGACCAGTTATCTTAAGCAATCCTTATTATCACTACTCGTGACGTATTGAAGTTCGGCTCAACAATGTACAACTTCACCGGTAGTCACTGGTTGAATCTTAACTCGCTGTAGACGGAGGGTAATCATCGTACGCTGTATCATTGTTGTCGATTAATGCCTTGTGGCTTCTTAATACATTTGCCAATGGTTTATATAAACAATATAAATGCACGTACACTGGAATTAGACACATATCTGCTGATGGGTACTGGGAAATTGGCTGCTAACTTACATATTATGTCAAGCAGATGCTCGAATCCTTTGCGTGATCATTGTGAAAGACATTTGGCCAGTATGAAACTGTGATGATTTATTTCTGCTCACCATGAGGGCGTTTCAGTCAGAAGAGGTAACATGTCATTACGACACCTGTGTCGATGGAACAACACACAGCTGTTTTTAACGTGCGGGCGCTTATGTCTCCAGGACTGCATTGGTACAGAAATATTGCCCAATCAGGTTGATGACCGAAAACAATAGGTAAGCGCCCATATTAGGATATGGTATTTTGTCATTGTGCGTCAGGAAATGCAAAGCTGCGTCGATCCCAGAGAGTGACTGGATACGTCATAAACTACAGCAACCTATGGCAATGGAAAAACTTGAAAGCAACGCAATTGGAGCAGCACAAAGCAATCTGTCGAGTACAATCAATGCATTGTTGTTTTAATCGCAACAAAGCAGGAGTTATCCATGCAAGGCTGCATGTTTAACCTTCTAACAAATAAATATCGAAAATCAGCTGCATCAATTGATAACATACTATCATTAATGAGTTGAATGTACATTGAAGTCACCAATGAATGCTGGTCAATTGTTATTAACAAAATACATATTACGTTAAACATCATCCCCCGCATCTTTCCTGTCATGAAATAATTGGATACATAAATGAACATGCTATTGATCTAAGCTGCATAACAACGAGTACGAGTAGGTCCTTAGAAATATCAGCTATTTGAGAATATTGCGAGAAGCCATGTGGTAACGCAATATCACCACATTATCTCATGTTATTCCCTAAAAATTTCTTGAGGTGTAACGATTATCAGATACACAGTATGCTGGACACCATCACAAACTTGCCAATGACCGTGCTATATCCTATGATGCTTTTTTGGCGGAGAAATATGTGAAATGTAATTTAACTTAAGTAGGCCGACGATAAAGGAAAAGTAGGGAGTTGATTAATTCAACGAGGAATAATACAGCACACATTTCAAGGACGGCACATTTTTTTGGCCATAGTTTTGATTGACCTTAGAAGCATCGATTAATATTGATCACATTCGGTAGATCAACGTGACCATAGGTTAAGTTGTCTACGCCATTCGCGGCTATCTACCGCTTTTAGTCAGCCCAAGAGAGTGATACCTTGTTGACGTGAAGCACATATTTCTTGAGGTCTTCACTGCGTAGCATGTTCATTCCATAAGGAACTCCTTATTTGTGAACAGAAACTTCACGTACTGTTCGTGGCGTAGGTGTTTCTTAAACACAACCTTCTACAGTCCCCTTGCCCTTTTAATCTCACCCTCGTCAGACATCAGGATCGAGTACATCTTAGGGCGCAGGCCCTTCTCAAAGTCATAAAGGCAAATTAGCAGGTCTGTGTTTAGGCGAATGTAAAGCTCCAACCAGGGGCTCTGATTGAATACAAGCGCACAGTGTATCTTGTATCTCTTTGTTGAACAGGTTGGGTACGAGCTTCTCAACTCCGTTTTTGGTGATCCCAATTGCACCTACGATATTTGTCTGATAGTCGGACCATTCATTCTGCACAAACATTTACTCTGGTGCTATGGAATAATCATTGTGATCAGCATGTAACTCTGAA
The DNA here is from genome assembly GCA_034190875.2 of Urechis unicinctus. Lineage (NCBI taxonomy): Eukaryota > Metazoa > Annelida > Polychaeta > Xenopneusta > Urechidae > Urechis > Urechis unicinctus. The sequence goes on from CM067356.1 coordinate 67,833,368, forward strand.
CGGTATTCCAGATCAACTTCGAGTATATATCCGGTTTCGGCATTGTAGGGATAGTCCTGTAATGCTTCCAATCGCCCCAGTGGGTAGGGGCTGGCTCATCGCCTACTCATATAGGTTGTTAGCGTTAAGGTATTGGATGTAGCTGGCTGGCTTATCCTGCTCAAAGCCCTCCATGTACGGGTTATTAGCTTTGGCGTGGTGGCGTGACGCTATGATTATTCCACCACGCTGGCCCTGGGTCCAGCCCGAACTGCTTCAGGCAGCTCTTGTGGAATATCTCAAATACATCCGCATGGAGCATCACGTCTGTGATCAGGTACAGGTCATGATATTCGCCTATGTTTCTACACTCGAGAGCCTGATGAAGAACTCCTGGATAGGCGTGGCAGCTTCACAGTTATGGCCTCATAGTCGGCGTAGATAACACACGGTAATGCCAGCTGCTTGTGCCAGTTCTGGAAGGATAATATGTTCTTCCATTCCTCAGGTATGTCAACTCTCACAGCAACCTGCCCTACCCCCATGCACTTAGGCGTGTGCGCATGGATCAGTTTTTCAGTGGTATAACCATGTAGGCATCGCTCACAGAAGAACTTGCAGTGTTCGTACTAACTCAGCTCTTTGATAAGCGTGTAATAAAATTTGCCATTCTTCTCAATCAGCACGAGGTTTATACGTAGGATGTCACCAGACTGTTTCCTGATGTGTATTACAGTGGCCCCCAATCCCAGCCAAAGACGTTCAAGGATGGGTTAGGCACATGCTTTTCTACCTTCACAAGTTGAGACACTGGTGTTGGATATTGTATGCCTTAACCCTCATTAGGGTTAACAGCCACCACATGTTATGTTTAGATAGTATTTTACGCACTCGGTAGGAGCCATCCCTCAATGGCTGGTAGTGAGCAATGTCAATCCACAGAGTTGTGACTGACTCAAACTACCAGCTGGAACCTTTATTGGTCCACTCCAACCGCTCTTAGATATTGGCATTGCTCTTGTTCAGAACTTTGCTAATATCCTCTGAGGAGAGTACCACATCCTGCTTAATACGCAATACAGGCTCAACATACTCAGTGCCGCCATCATCGATGTACTTTATGAATCTCACCTGACGGCAAATTGACACTTGATTCTGTTCAGTTCCTTGAGCTCATCGGTCAAAACTTTACGCCTCCGTTTATGTGCACCAATGTTTTTACTCGTGGCGCGGAAGTTGGGGACACCAATGGTTTAACTCGTGGCGCATATATCGCATATATCCTATTGTATATGCTTTCAAATTCATTATGCTGTTCAAGAGGCTTTTCTCTACAGCTGTAAGTATAGCAAATATCTCATTCATACGCTCTTTGATAGCAACCTTAGAACGTCAGTAGGGTGATTTAAACCAATGAACTGTAACTTGACCTTGTTGGGCTTTTAGTATCCGTGTATGGTTAGCCATTTTTCCTATATGTATTCATAGCTCTAAAAGCGAATTTTTTTACCAGTGATAAGCAACACAGCGCAAAAGGTTTTATTGTTAGACTGCAGGAAATTCCAGTTATACAAGTTTGGGAATTGCCTAACCAAGAACCATCTTACCGAGCTTGGCATAACCTATTGATAGGCCGGAAACAAGCGGACTGTGGTATAGCTCGTTGACCAGCAGTTTTCCATTAGTAGTTGGTGTTGTCATGCTTATTTCATATAAAAGGGTTCCTTTAATTGGACATCCGGAATTCAAGCTATGACAGCAGTAACATGTGAAGGGTGCGACAATGCTAGTTCAAACAACCCAACGCCGCCGACAACCCAGGGAGCCCATGTTGGCCAAGCCCGCCTTTACCGAGGCTGTACATGTTCTCTAATGTGTCAATGCCCTGATACTGGGTGTTAGCTCTCTACTATGCACTTTTCCATAGGTCACCATAACAGCGCTACACATCGCTGTCATCGTTGAACATGACTTCATTGCCAGAAATTTTGATTCTCATTTTCCTGACCATGGCGTGACCAAGGTTTTTCATAACGCGTCAGTCGAGGTCAGCGTGTTTGTAAAAGCCAGCCGTGCTGTCCCCGGAACAATTACGTCGTCTGCACCTAGATTGGTGAAGCAGACCAACAGTTATTGGTTCTGGTCTATGGTGCTTGGGTTGTTAGTAATAACCACAGACTGCCGCACACCCTTAACCCCGTGGGTCTTGCGTATCCGGCGGTATGTTGTGTCGTTATGTTAACAGCAAATATATCTTTAAAACATGGATTTAGATAATCCAACATTTGACAATCAGAGGGCTCGGGAGTGGGATAATGGATGGGAGGAGACTTAATTGACTATGGCCCATGTGTCACGTTATGGTGTACAGACACCATTACCCTTTTATAACGGAAGGTCGTATCCGAATCACAATATAGTGTGTGCGAGAGATCATAATGTACATGATCTATAGTTTTCTTTGTTCTAGCAGCAGACAAACGGATAATATACGGCCGACAAATTGCTGCATCACGTGTGGGTGGCCAAGTCTCCAGGCACTACTTTAATATAGATACATCGCCCAATCGGGATCATGGACGGAAGTCAGGGATTGAAATGGGTACCATTATGTTATGTTATGTTAAAAACAGCGTCTATTCGGGAGGGAATGGATCTGTCGGAAACAGAAAAGAATTAGCCTATTATGAGATCAGAAAGCATTGGCAATAACAAAGCAGTATACATCAATCTTGGGGCGCAAGCCACGCTGTTTAGCAACCGGGCCAAACACATCAGCAACACGTACAATAATAAAGTGATTAATGCGCGTAGAAAGAACAATCTTAGATACAATTCAAGCCAACATGCTAACAATGGCAAGAGTTTTATGACATTGCTCAGGCTTGTGATTGACTGTGTATGGGTGGTAACTGCTGTAAACGCTCATATCACAACATCCTCTGTGTCTCAGCTCAGTCCTGTGATATAGATCACCTCATGAAATACCCGAATAAAAGGTAATGTTCCCTACTGATTTATATATGACAATAAAGGTTTATTGCAAATTCAAATTTAAGCATATGCATAAAAACAGATGTCCCTGCTATTATTGCGCTTAATCAATGAATGGTGTTGCCCTCTTGATATTTGCGAGACCTTGCCAGGCCACATACACGACATGCCTTGCAGCTCTCAGATAATTTCATCATCGTAGTGTACACCACACTCCAGAAGTGGAAAATCCGTTCATTTTATTCGCAGACTAGTCAAACCGTTTAGCTCGAAAGTCTAAAGACCAACACAAAATCAATTGACCTGGTCACTTAATAAATTCATTCCAATGAACAATCCCCAGCACTAAAAAGCTGAGGTGCAGCTAGATCAAATTAATAATTCATCTGATACGTCTTTATACTTGAGCTCTAATGTCGGAAGACTGCAATTTGGGCGGGCATACCTTCATCACACCAAAAATGTAACCTATGACATCAAAACACATCAAATTGTCAATCACGCTAGGTATCAATAAATTCTTCAAAACGCCCAGCTGCCTCTTTGATTCTTATTTTGCATTGTTTGGGGGGTTATATGTATTATATATATATAGATATATATATATAGATATATATATAGATATATATAGAGAGATATATATATATATATATATATAGAGAGAGATAGATCTATATATATATATAGATAGAGATATCTATAGATAGAGAGAGATATATCTATATATATATATATATATATATATAGATATATATATATATATATATATATACTATATATATATATATATATATATATATATATATATATATATATATATATATATATATATATATATATATGGAATTCGTTAACTGATTATTGTATCAATATCAGCCTATAGTGAACATAACAATCCACTAGTATTATTTTATGAGAACCTTTCACTTTTCACTAGCTGTATTTAATATTGGCTGCGATGCGTTATTACCATATTGCACCAGTTGCATCTATTTTCATGCAACTGCACAAATGAACATGAGATTATTAAAATTTGTTATTAACTCGTTTGTATATTCCTGAAAACAGTACGAAACAAACCAAGTGCAATCCTGTAATTTCTCGTCTGTCTTCTTGCAAAAAAGTCGGAAGGGGGTGATGGGTATGTGATTGCTTTTCATTTGCAAAGTAACCTGAAATGGCAAAGGAGTCGCACTGGAAATGTTTTGATTACTTTTGCAAGTTAATATTGTTATATAAAAAGTATGAACATCAGTAAGCTGTAACATTTATTTATATTACGCGTTGTTTACAAAAGGTTTTTTCCTAATTAAGCAGCCAATACCAATCAACGCAAACCTTATACCACCTTAAATATTTTAACAAGTATATTGATAGTTTCACTTGCGATAAGATTCGTTATTTATAGATTTGGGTCATCATTTACCCGTGATGCAATTATGATGAACTGAAACAATTTGGCCATATATCCTCCCGCCGACGCCAATTTATAATTGTTCGTCACACAAGTTGCAGTTAATAATTGAGCACAAACCGCAACCTTTTCTGAATATTATTTGTCACGTCTAGTAACCAGCCTCGTGTTCAGCTTCCATATTGTCTCGTTGTTCTTGTCATTATCTATTGTAGCGGACATGGCATTAGCGTAGTGCAGTCACTTTTAACAGCTACAACACGACAGAAACGTGGTATGACACTTTAATACCAGCTTTTTGCACGTGAAGTAGTATTTGCATATATCTAGATGTATACTCTAGATATTGTTAGTATAGAATATGAAGAGCGTTATCGCAATACCAATAATAACTTGCACCTTATGAAGGCGAAATCATTGGTGATGCTATTTCTGTAAAACAAAGCAGCAAAATCTACATTGGCACAAGCCAGATGTCAAATACAAACATGGAACCACAGTGGTGTTGTTGATATGAAGCAATAGGCTTAATTATCCACTACCTTTTGCCTTTTGACAGACTATTCTTGTCTGATTTAACTACATATAGCAGCAAACTAAGTTCCTGGGTTACGAATTCCAATGGTGACAAACTATATGTATATATGTATTCATACATGTAAATATATATATACACTTATATATATATATATATATATATATATATATATATATATATATATATATATATATATATATATATATATATATATATATATATATATATATATATATATATATATATATATATATATCTATATATATATGTATATATATAAATTCATATAAAAATATAGATAAATGTTCCATAAATGGTCTCTATAGATATCCGGCTCATAGTGGCCTGCCAAATAGAGCTGCATATAACATGCAATTTCTATTATGCGACGGACAGTTTTTGCAGCAAAATGTATTGATTTTATCACATAATTGCACGTTTTCTTCTTTTACCTAACAAATTGATGCCGCTAACGTTTTTAACATTAATCACTCAGAAGCCCTGCATTGGCCAATGATGGCAATTTATATGACGGAAACAATCCTCGATGCGAATCTCGATACACACACTACTATTATACAACATATAGCGCAGTACATAAAGATACTCACATACGAAAAAAATCAAGCTAGGTGAATTAACCTATTTATGCTTATATATTTATGTACACACACAAACACGCATATTTATATATATATGTATATATATATATATAAATATATATATATATATATATATATATATACATATATATATATATATATATATATATTGCAGAACACAATATACATCCTTAATTGAGCGTGATAAGATTGTAGGTGGACCACGTTCACAAGCCCAGTTTTTTTGTAATTTCCATTTTCGCATTAGCAAAGCAAACGACTTGTTGGTCGTCAAATGCAATAATACGACAGTATCTAAATATACTGATATATATATATATATATATATAGATATATATATATATATATATATATAGAGATATATATATATATATATATATAGAGAGATATAGATATATATATATATATATATATAGATATATATATACATATACATATACATATATATATATGCATAAAAGTTTTTTATATATATATATATGTCTATATATATATATATATATGTATATATATATATATATCTATATATATATGTATATATATATCTATATATATATATATATATATATATATATATATATATATATATATATATATGTGCAAACAGTCAGTCTGCGATTCTACCTCTCGCATTTTTTATTCTTTTGTCCACCGAGGCTCGCTTTGTGTGCTGCATTTGTTTTACCGGAACCAGTAGAATCAATAGATGCTGTGTGTTCGGTCCCGTTTTAACACTTACGAAAAAAGAGCTACATGGTGCTCACTCACTGAAATCTGCTTTCGGGAGACGAGTGTTAATGTGTCAATGTATAAACACTGGTAATTTGATTTTGTCCACAAAGACGAGTAATCGTATAATATAAGTAGCCCAGCGAATCTATTTATCGGAAACTCCATAGAAGAAAAGTAACGATCAATCCTTCGGGGGATAACGGGAAACCATTTGATGACATATGCTTTTCGGGTGACATTGTGGCATATTTTTGTGTGTAATGTGCTGCTTTTTTCTTTTCAAAATTTCTCTTTCCAGGAATAATCAAGTTGGCACAGTAATAGTGTTCTTATTTTGTCTGTGCGTTAATGTTTTGATGTATAGTTTGTTATACTTGATAATATTCATTTTCCTGTTCTCATTCATAATAGCCATGATGTTTATACATACATGGTACTTGGTTAAATGCATTGGAAGTGTGTTTATTATTCTTTTTGTAAAATTAATCATTGTTTTGTAGAATTGGCAAGGAACTGTCTTTTTATAATCCGGAGAAAAACATAAACTGGTCTTCAACTAATAGATATAAACTATATTATTCTTAACATAAGCACATTTTTGAGTCTTGAGAACCTGTTTATGTTTTAATATGGTTACTTGGTTCTTGCTAAACACCAGGTTTTTGATGCTTTGGCATGGTAGGATCAACAAAGGATCTTTCTGTAGGTGCAGGCCATTGGTTTTTCGTATGAAGTGCTGAAGTTCAGTTTCTGATTGGAAAGTCACAGGTATTGGGTTAAAATGCTCAATTGTTGGACTGTTCCCCCCCGATGAAATGCTTTTTACATATATAGGTGCCCACATTAACCTTCTCAAAAATCAAAAATGTACAATTTACGCCATTAAGTAACATGTAACCATTGTAGATGGCATTTTCATCCTTTAGCTCGTATCAATATTTGCTATTTAAAATCCTGGTTCTTTATGGTTTGCAAACCCTCCTACTTTGCTAATGGGTAATTCTGCTGATCAATATTGCGTACCATTATCTTATAGTTCACAGTAAACATTTTACAGATATAGTTGCCCTTAATAACCTTTTCTGGCCAAATTTTCTTTCCGGTCCAGTAGCCGGGCACGACGGTAATATGAATATATCAATAAGACGTAGTGCACGCCACCCGTCTACATGCCCTGGCCCACTCTCTACATTTCTTTGGATTGTAGCGTAGCTTTTGAAAAGGGATAAAAGACCAACCATTCATTCTGTCACGATCTCTATATCGGCTTTCTGAGCTACCCCAGCAGCAGTGTTTCTTGGGCATTCTAGTTCGATGAGATCGTTAGTTATTTGACAAAAACTGACTCAAAACATAATTTACGGTACGCTACAAACTGTTCATACAGCGTCGCTTAGGAAAAGCTTGTTACGGGTGGTGGGCCTTAGCAACAAGACGGGTAACGGGAAGAACCACTTCTGGGTCACCGGAAAACGGCCTATTGTTAACATTTGGCTGAAATCGTATGATAGTGAGTGACACCTGAAACTTTTAGAGCTTGTTACAGATTTTCATTTAGAATGTTGGTTCACTTAAGCAATATCCGACAAAAAAACAATGGTTTTCTAAGAACCATAAAAGAAAAAAGTTAAATGCTGCGGATATTTGCACTAAATCACGTTTGTATTTGTGAATATAAATGTGTGATGCTTGTGACTAATACATTAATTAAGATGAAATACGTGACAAAAGCTGTAAACGCCTACATTATATTTTACTGTATTGGAAGAGTGGTCAGGTCAAAAGAACGGTCTGGACATTAAGTGGCCTGCAACCGTCTGAATAGAATGCAACAGCGTTGTATTAATGTAGGGTAGAAACACTTCTTTCATTAGACACATTGAGTTGGTTTTAACGAGAGTTCAGTGAGCAAGCTGAAAGTATCTTGGTTAGAGAATTTTTCCATGGGGTAACAACGCGATTGAAAGTATCAGTATATATGCACTTATATTTACATATATATATATATATATATATATATATATATATATATATATAGATAGATATATATATATATATATAGATATAGAGATATATATATATACTATATATATATAGATATATATATATATATAAATATATATATATATAATGTATGTATACATATATATATTTATACATATATCAATCTATATGTATATCTAATTATATATATATATATATTATATATATATATATATATATATATATATATATATATATATATATATATATATATATATCTATATATATATATATATATATATATATATATATATATATATATATATATATATATATATATATCCTTCCAATTAGGGGAAAGAATAGTATCGCAATATAATACATTAAATCACATAATATTAAATACATTTTGTTTATTCATGCACATGTTAATTTATAACAAAACATGTAGGAAAAATTGCACCTACATGTACACATTTATATGCGGTGTATGTAGAAAATGGCTAAAAAAATGTAACATTCATTTGCCATATCTGCGGGAAAAGTTGGCGTAGCTGACTTGTCATGCAAACGCACACTAAAACATTTTGCTTTTTCCTTGTACAAGTTGAACAAAAATAACAAGCTGAGAAGAGCCCAACAAGATCGTATAATTGCAATGGGTTCAAAATATTATTGGTAACGACCACAAAGTATAGGAATATGAAAGTTCGTTGGATTGGTGAATTAACGGTTACGTGCTGTCCCATGTGTACGCACATTGATGCTGCAACTATCCCGAAATGTCATAACACTGCCTGATCCTTCTACTGCCTAATATCAAGTATGTCAATATTATGACACTTGGTTTATTAACATGAGCTAAAGAAAAACCCAATGCATTGGTTCCGTTTCTTGGTATTTGCATGTTTTGGGAATCTCGTAACAGGCAAATGATCTTTGCATAGATATGCGTGTTCATAAATGAATCCTTGTTAATCTTCAATACCTACTCTTAATTTCACGATTGACGTTCGGTGCGTTCCCAAAAAATGCAAATTTATACGCTGAGTAAGAACTGCTGCCTTACTGAGTGTATGATATACAATAGCTCTGTGAAATGTGACGGCGCCTTTCGACGCCGTCAAGACAGGTAGGCATAAAATATTTTGTACATCGAAGGCACATGTGTTGAATACACTCTTCCTATAAAAGGTTATGTTTTAGGAGCAACTAAAATTTTATCGAACGTTGCACTTAACGTTCAATCATTAATCGTGGCAAGTAAAAGGTTTTGTACTCATAGCGAGCACGCATATATATTATCACTAGTGTGTGTCTCAAGCAAATATTCGAATATTACTGGCTGCTGGAAGTGTTATATGCACGCTTTGTTACTCGCCGGTTAGGATTCCACAAGGTTTGCTCAAATTGCTCACGTGTGGATTATCTATGCTACAACATTATCGGCCGTCAATAGATTTTTTTCAACAACCAATCTAACTGTCACTTGTAGAAACAATATAGACCTCATATGCAACTGTATTATTTACCTCACATATATACCTGTAATTCACACCACCTGTAGAAATGCACCATTCACACTATTGGCTAAGGATGTTAGTCATTGTAATAACAATATGTTTCGAAAGATCACCATCGAAACCTTGTGGCATATGTCAAAATGGTAAAAATACGTACTCTTGTAATGTTTCACTCGACCAGGCTGCATTTACGTCTGGCAATCGAACTAACTAATATAGCTGTACGTGATGTTCTGATAATAAACAAGAGCATATTGAAGTGGGTCTGCCTACGTGACTGATCGCCCAACAACGTTTGTGCGCAATAAATGCTTTGGCTTTTTACCCATGACGCGATTGTTTTTTTGGCTGTTGATGTCGTTAAAGAATTGACACTTCAAAATTTCTAAAGTGGGCCGCACCATTACATTGATAAGAAACGATTGGCTTGTTCATTTTAGTGTTTTTATGGCACTTCATGGCGATGCAAAACATAATGTCGCACACGCCGTGCTTTGTTAATGGGTAAATATTGTATAAATGGATGTTCTATTGATCTGCATACACTTTATAACTGTTTGTGTCGTTAATTTCTTCTGACGAGGTTTACATACTGACTCACTATCGCTCACTCATTAACTTACTCACTCACTCATTCACTCACTAACTCACTCGCACACTAACTTACTCACTCACTCATTCACTCACTAACTCACTCGCTCGCTCGCTCGATCGCCCACACCCTTATATTCATATACTCTCACACACGCATATTCACTCGCTCACTCACACACACGTAATATTTCTACCATGGCAGATCCATTTATTTCCTAACACAATTCCATAGGCCATATGTTTCACTTGCGCTCACGGGGTCTAAGCAAAACGCAACATGCTGATGTTTAATGAAATAATTTCTGCTTTTGTCTTGTTTGACTCATAAACAATGTCCAAACATTTATATCTTGGGCAACAAATTGATACCACAAAGCCGGCAGACTGAACCTCAGAATGAAAGGTCGCTGTACTTTTGATGACTGACATGTGGTCACTGATATAGTGCCTGCCAAACCCGACCAGAATTCTACCGACTAAATGTTCGAAAGAGCAAGTGATAGTCGTTTACAGGGGTGTGAACTAACATTTGGAAGGTAGATATGCCACACAGACATTGACAGGGTATCTGTAGTAGCTTAAGACCAGACAAGGCGCAGACGTTGAGCGCGGTCAGGACTGAATATGCTCTAACCTTGCAAGACGTCCACGTAGACGTTATTATTAGCGATTTTGACCAAATTTGGAAGACAGTGCCCCAAAGTAATCGATCCGGCTGTTGGTCTGTTGGTCTTTTCGTAATGAAATGATCCGCCCGCGCAGAGCTAAATATGCTCATGCTGGACGTCGCGTCTTAAATTTCTTACACATTTAAGGCTCGTGCCACCTCGCGCTACAACGTTGAATAAACCTTTCTAATTTCCGGATGTATTATACGCTATTCCGAGGAGAGGATATGACAACAAATGAGCGTGGGTACGAGCAGCAAACTTAATGTTGACCGAATCCCGTCGACCGTCGACGCATTAGTTTCGGTTATCGCTTGGTCACGTGGGTGATATGGGGAATCCCAATATCATTCGCGTAATAATGCGCTAACATACGTATCACGAAGGTACCTACACGCGATAATCAAACGCAGGACGCTGTCTCAAAATAATGGTAATTAGCGTGAACCTATGTTATGTAAGGTATCTGTCAGGGACCTGTAAATATGACAGGTATACCCGTAATCCCCCACTCGGCCTCATCTGCCTGCGATGTTGGTTTCAACTATAGGAGATCTCGGAGATGTTTCCTATTTCGACGCCAGAGATTATGAGACGGATTTTAGTGTTCCTGGTGGTGCGTTCGTTGCTCCCTGGGATCCATATATAGATATCAAATGAGAAGTATGGTGCTTCTTGTGCTGGTCGGTTCAGCACAAACACTGTAGCGCAGTAGACACGGCTCGGCAGGTGTTAGAATGTCGCGCCTCAGCATGATTCCGGGGATAATACCGTGACTTCCCGATGAGCGATACGCAACCAGATTAGCGGCTGACAAGCAAATAACTCACGAGAAAACCATTGTTATAAGACTTGCAAGGTGTGTGTGTGATATTAAGACCCTCCGTAGTGTTTCCATGTTAGAGCAGAGGTGCTCTGTGGGGAACGTTCTCAAATCTGGTTGCTGCTTGGTGATATATCGACGCAGTCGCAATTATCGCACGAAACACTGCGCGTTTGATGCTACATGGGAAAAAGACCGAGGTTTTTCTCGATCTCTGATTGGCTGACAGTAGGGTGCCATTCGATAAAAGAGAATTACATAAGCCATAAATTGGTTGCACGATTACGATTGGCCTGCAATATAAGCCATTTATTTCGTCACCGAGGGTTCACTATAGTCCGATAAAGTGCCTTGGCGGCATTAAATTTTAATAAGGTTTTCCTAGAGAGCTGCATCGTCGGATTGGTTTTGATAATTACTACTATAGGTTGGTTATAATTAAGGTGCTTTTTATCTCCCACCACAAACAGCGAGAGAAGTGTTTTTGGCGGAATCGTGACTAAGTACGCGAAGCTTATGAGGAATACGCACACGAGGCTGAGGTGTAGCGCAAGTGTGTTTAATGTCCGCCTGGCTATTAGACCAGATCGCAAGGGTTAATGCTCATCTTATATCACATTGACCTCCAGGCCTGGCTATGACCTGTCCGTATCAAGCTCATTAAAAAACGATAAACTACTTTTCTCGGCTGGTTCAATGAGAGTGTAAGTGGTCTCCGGGAACAACGACAGCACCATGTATCTCCTGATTTCCATCTCTGTGGGCTTCTTGTGGGGTATTTTTAATTGGTTACAAGAATGTTGTTTATGAGGCATACGGTATGAGGGCTGGAATGGGCTATGTCGTTTGTATGGTTACCGAGAAGGAATAGGAGAGTCTGGGTATGGGATGCAGTTACAGGACGTCGTGTGAAAATGGGAAAATGTGGTTAGATGGAACAGCATAGAGCTGAGCTAGCAATATCACATACTACAGAACAAGCGCCTATAATATTGGAGATTCGCAATTAATGCGCGACAAGCATAACTGTAAGCTAATATAAAAACATACAAGTTGTATTTTGTAACGTAAATCACGCAAACAGGTAATGACTAATTAACATGCAGAGTACAAATATTTTCGTAGCTAAAACTAATTGACAGTTTTACAATTGATAAAAATAAAACTGTTAGGAATAAAATGGGACCAACCTTGTCAAATAAGCTTGATGAGCCATTTTTGATTGATCAATTGGAGTAACTGTCTCGCGGCGGTGTTGCAAATGATGAAGTAAAATATGGAATTGCGAAAACACGGGGGTTTCATACACCAAAAGTACGACGCGGATCCAAGGCGGGGGGTAACCACTCGCCATTCAACCAATCATAGGCATCGACACAAACATGCAACTCATCAAGTTATTAAATTCGGGGCCACTCTCCAGTATCCTCTTCGCGCCTCCCGATAGCTCGGCCTAGGAAATGATCAAAGGGAATTCAATGTACAACATGGGAGCGACACGTAAATTACGAATAAAATCACCATTAAACAGCGCATCTTGAATTACGAATTCGCCGATGACCACAAGACAAGGAATACATTCATTAACAGTGGAGGGTTGAGACAGTTATCCATCAAAGCAAAGCGCTACTAAACCGTGTACAATAGGCCGGTACACTTCAAAGGGTCAGCGCACAGGAAGTAATGACGAGGTCAATGGACCCGCTTGTCACGGACAGAGTGGCGATTTGCACGGTCTCCGAGAATGAGAAACCAGGAAGCAGGAAGACGATAAGTCAATGAAATATGTCAACACCTATGAGAACGCATTTCATATGATAAACATATCTGCGTATATGTTTATATACATATATATATATATATATATATATATATATATATATATATATATATATATATATATATATATATATATATATATATATATATATATATATATATATATATATATATACGCAGATATGGTCATCATATGAAATGCGTTCTATAAATATATATGTGTATATATATAAATATATATATATACAAATATATATGTATATATATTTATATATATATATATATATATATATATATATATATATATATATATATATATATATACGCAGATATCCTCATCATATGAAATGCTTTCTATAAATATATATGTGTATATATATAAAATATATATATAACATATATATATATATATATATTTATATATATATATATATATATATATATATATATATATATATATATATATATATATATATATATATATATATATATATATATATATATATATATGTATATATCCCCTATCTACCCGACTATCTACCTACATACCTATCTTCCTATCGGCCTTCCTACCTTCCTACCTACCAACCTACATACATAACTACCTACCTATCGACCTACCCAGCTACCCAATTACCTACCTGCCTACCTACTTACCTACCTACCTATCTACTTATCTATTTACTTACCTACCAACTTACCTATCTATTTACCCACCTACCAACCCACCTAGCTACCTACCTAGCTACCTACCTAGCTACCTACCTACCTAGCGACCTACCTAGCTACCTAGCTACCTACCTACCTACCTACCTACCTACCTACCTGCCTACCTAACTACCTACCTACCTACCGTCCTACCTACCTACCTACCTACCTACCAACCTACGGAACAACGGCTTCTCTGTACCTAGCTACCAACTGTCTTAATTACCTACCTACCTACATGTTGACCTCTACCATCCTATCTACCTACATATCAACCTACATACATATCTACCTTTCTTCATTCTTACCTACCTACCTACCTAGCTACTAATATTCCTACCTACCTACCTACCTACCTACCTACCTACCTACCTACCTACCTACCTACCTACCTACCTACCTACCTACCTACCTACCTACCTACCTACATACATACATACCTACCTACCTACCTACATACCTACTACCTACCTAACTATCTACCTACCTACCTACTTACATGATGGCCTCCACCTTCCTACCTACCTACCTACATGCCAACCTACATATGTATCTACCTTTCTACTTTTCTCCCTACCTACCTACCTAACTACCCACCTACCTACCTATTTACCTACTTACTTTCCTGCCTACCAATTTACTTACCTAACAACCTACCTACCTACTTACCTACCTACCTTCCTGCCTACCTACCTTACTACCTACTTCCTATCTACCCATTTACCTACCTGCCTACCAACCATCTTACCTTCATACCTTTCTACCTACCTGCCTACATTTTTACTTCCACCAGCCTACATACCTACATATATACCTACCTACCGTCCTACCTACCTACCTACCTACCTACCTACATATCTACCTACTTACCTACCTATCTACATACCTACCTACCTACCTAACCATCTACCTAAATACCTACCAACCTACCTACCTACCTACCTACCGGCCTACCTACTAACCTACCTACCTACCTACCTACCTACCTACCTACCTACCTACCTACCTACCTACCTACCTACCTACCTACCTACCTACCTACCTACCTCCCTACCTATCTACCTACCTACCTACCTACCTACCCACCTCCCTACCTATCTACCTATCTACCTAACTACCTACCTTCCTACCTTCCTACCGTCCTTCGTCCTACCGTCCTACCTACCGTCCTACCTACCTACCCACCTACTTACCTACCTACATACCTACCTACCCACCTGCCTACCCGCTTTTCATTTTTCGGGTATTTGGGGCAATGTTAATGCTGCTTTCATTTGTGTGTAGTTGCTAAAATGACTCGTTCACAATCATATCATGTTATTTAGAGCACTTAATCGATAAAGACGCAGTGAAACAGTCTTAGACTGATTTTTTAAAAACATATCCAAATGAACAGCGTTCTGTACCAGTAACTACGTATGCGTAACTCAGTCAACGTACAGGAAAATTGGTCCCTCATAAAGAAGAAACAAAAAAAAATGTCACGTGTGCGCCTGATTTTGGCAGTTTGACCCAAATCATTGATTAATAGACGTTACCGAAATAACTTTAATACAAACAGATGCCTGAGGACAATCAAGGCATAAATGTTAGCACCTCGAGTTTTCTGCATATTCTCGAATCCAAAACGAGGTTTACACAGTGTCCTCCTAATTCATAGCTGAACGTATGTTAAGTTTCCGAGGAGCGACAGCGCCACCACGCGCCGGCAGCTGAAATACATACACGCTAAGGACTGGGCGCAAAACTGTTTTGCGCGGACATTTCAAATATTGCTAAAGAACTAAAGCAGGGGTATATTCACAAAATAAAGAAGGAATTTAACTACGTAAAACATTGTGAGGTCGCTTGTTACGACCTCACAACTCGGTGCGACCTCCTAATGTTGGTGTGCAATCATGCTCGCGTCCCCGTGAAACATGATTTGCACACAAACACACACACCCAGACACAAACAACACACACACACACACCACAAACACACACACACACACACAAACACTATATAATATATTTTTTTATATATATAGAGAATAGAAGATATATATATATTTTATGTATATATATATAGATATATATATATATAGATAGATATGTACATATATATATGTATACATATATGAATATATATATACATGTATATATGTATATATATACATATATATACCTATATATATATATATAAATATATATATATATATATATATATAGAGATGTATATATATATATATATATGTATATATCTATATATATATATATACATATATCTATATATATTTATATTCTCTCTATATATCTATCCATATATATATATATATATATCTATATATATCTATATCTCTATATATATATATATATATATATATATATCTATATCGTACACTCCAACTAATGTGTATCCCTCTAGAAAGCAATATGATATTATAACGTCATACTTCTTCAATAATGTTGTGCTGCAACGGAGGTAAATATCACGCAGGCACGCGGCCAGAGTTTTCTTTGATTCTATCAGAAGTTACCTATGTCACGCATCATAGCAGACATCGTCACTATCAAGGATAATTATCATGGTTGTAGAGCTACAAACACTGCCGCCGTCCAGCATAATCAGGCATAATTGCACATTATTGTCCATCCCTGTTGGATACTGTGTTCGACTGTTGTTGCTGTCGACCTAATCAAAATTTATCTCATAACCACTATATATGTACTATAACTGTATGAATGAAAACAGTATATGGAATATGATCAATCTCGCCGGAAAAAAAGTGAACGTCAAAGTAACAAAAACTTTTACTGAAGGCATAGCAATAGTTGATTCGTCGCTTCCTAACTATATTTACGTGGATATTTGCTTCGTATGCCCTTTTGAAAGGATGTGCAACGGCATTGTCTCAAATAAGACAAGGTAATCAAATAACACTGATTATACGTTCGCAATGGCACCGTTCTTTATTTTTGTTATGAGGCCAGTACTGCATCCAATGCCTAGCATGATGACAGTTGTTCTGTTCCAATTGAGAATTTTCGCAGGCGATTTTTGATACAGCAGATAACATTTTCATATGTTTAAGACATACTTTATTAATTACTGTTATATCGATCGTATTATTAAATCACTAAATCAGAAACACCAAATGAACCAGTCATTAGCTTTAACCTCCCATCGATAAAAGCTGATGAAGGGATGAAATACCGCCGACAAAACTACTCATCAGTCGGGCTACGTTCCCCTGAATGTCACCCCTAGGGAAGTGATGATTTTGAGGTTCACTTTATATGACCTTTTAACACAGTAATTGCTAGTCTTGTCTCGAATGCTAAGATTGAGTTTTATTAATAACAGCCTCTAAATGGCCACTCATGGAAGTAAAAAGGGTCAGGCAAACTGAATAAGATCAAAGTACAAAGGATAACCCAATATAATATGTGGCACCAGGTAAATAAATGGAGTCGCTGTTGTATATTTGCTTATCTATATACCAGAGCGGGGTAATGCAATGACTAAATTAAAGGGAGCCTAAATTGTACCTTAGCTGAAGCTGTTTAAAATAGCATAAGCACGAGAATAAGCAATTATATATGATTGCCAATAGATACACTACTCTATTTCAATCTGACGGGGGCAAACAAACTCGCATGCAGTCAATCGTACAGATTTAAAATAACACCTTTGACGTATGATTCGCGATGTCATAATCTAATGAATATCCTTCAAGACAACACTTTGGTTGTCGGTTGTGTTGAACTACAGTGCAGCACTGACCATTTATTTTGAGCGTTTAATGACATCTGTAGTTGCGTGGGCAAACTTTCCCAAGGGAAATCAATCATAATGTTTGCGATGGAAGTTCCATTACAGAATGCATAAATTACAAAGCACCGATAGACCCGAGGCAAGATGGTGGTGGGCGTGAAATATCCCATAACACGTCAACTGGCGTCAACTGACTCAAGCCTGTTTATTTCACGCCCACCACCATCTTGTCTCGGGTCTATCGGTGCTTTGTAATTTATACATATATATATATATATACACTACATATACACATATATATATATATATATATATATATATATATATATATATATATATATATATATATATATATATATATATATATATATATATATATATATATATATATATATATATATATATATATATATATATCTCTATATATACATATATATATATATATTCTATATATATTTATATATATATCTATCTATGCCATATGACACTATATTCTTTGATTTTATATCAAACATCTATGCCAAATGACACTATTGTCTTCTATGGACAAATATGTGTTTGTTTTGAAGGCCTGGATTGGTATTAAACCAATATATAAACCAAGCGTTGTCAGCAATATATGAGTGTCAATAGATCGTAAGTGTCAATTTGAAAAAGAATTTGCATTACACTGAATCTTTAAGGTCGATTGAAAATTACATTTTTTGGCGAGTGTGTATATTACAATAAAATAACACAAAGGGCTTGAGCTAATAAAAAAAATAATCTTCTTTGCAATTGAGCGTATACGATCGTGACTATATGGAACGTAAAACTGCACTAAAGCCTTGCTAAATGCGACCTCAAATAACACATAATGCATCTAACAAATAATGCGACCTCCTATAGCACATAATAGCTCATATTGCATCACAGCGATCAACCATGGCAATGACGGATTACGTGATGATAATTTTGAGGTGCTCCGTCAAATCACATTTAGTGTAAAAGATGCAAAGGCAATTGTGCATTCAAAAACCCAAGATGCTGTATGCAAATGGAGTACTTTGGAGAAGACAAAGGAATCGCAAGTTGTTTCTGCAATGCATATTTATGCTGTTAGGTGTTGACAACTGGGAGACCAAAGATTACAGATTTAGCATTGGCTGCATACCGATCGTAGAAACTGTGTGTCTCAAGGCTACCTAGGCGATTGATTGTGTCAGGCCAAACATTGCGTACACTAGATTGTTGCAGGTGGTGTATGGTTATGAACAATACTTATATGCAGTTTTATAGAACCCAGCCATTGCATATTTGACATTATTGCGGTAACAGCGGAAATTGGTTGGCACGTCTGATACGGAAATGGAAATGGAAATTCTGTCTCTGTGACCATGCATGATGCACATTACCTTCTCAAATGTAGCATCACTTTATATCTAGAAAGGCATTCATTAGGATACGCAGTCCTATCCTGTAGGCTTGTTGTGTGTCGAATTTGTTGCCTAAATCTGACCGTTAGCACATAATCAAACTTCGTGACAGTATATTTAATAATATTCAGAATAACTATAAGCCATAATGGTCAGTGTACCTATACTAATTCGCTGTAGATGTAAATTGGTACTGATATTTGTCATTTGAAGTTATAAAAGAGCATATGCTTTATGTAATATAGCACGAGTTGGAGGGGGGGGCGTCATTGAAGGTATTTATTATATCAAAATTGGCTGATTCGAGATATTGTAATTCACATAAAAACTGAATGATTAGATGCATCGTACTAGAAAAGCTGACCGGGCATCCCGGTTCAAACAGCCCATATCGGCAAAATGCAACGGTCCTCATTCACAGTAAGGTCTACAGCCTGGAAGCAGCCAGTGAAGATTTGGTCTCTTCGGACACGTAAAGTAAGGCCGCCATCACTAACAACGATGGATGGTGCTGTTATTAAGAGGTCAAACAAGTGGAATATGAGCCATCACGGATCTCTGCTAAAATAAGCAGCGACACATTGGTATTTGCACTTAACAAACCGTATGGTACACTTAAAGGTACGCCATTTAGCCGAAGAGAACAATACAAGCACAACATTTTCCATAGTTGTTCTATTCATCAGGTAATATATACAGACGATTATAGACTTCATTGCACGAGGTACAATGCAGACTTATATCGAATAATTTAACTAATCCTTTTAATCTTGATGCATCATTGCATCAGTTATTATTTAAAACTGCACGTCACGGTTGAGGGGAAAAAGATTAAACTGTAATATTGTAATACACGCACAGTGAGTAGAAATGTTAGAATACCCATGCATGATAGAACACCCATGATACTCGGTGTTTTGAATTATTGATATTCATAGCTACGCAGAATAACATTCAACCCAGCAAATTACATTAGAACGCAAGAGATCCGATTTCGAATTAAGTGGACAACGGTTCAAATAAAACCTTATAGTGTCATCCAACAAGTTTCTCGACCATAATATTCCTCATTCTGGCCATCAAAACCCACATAAATATAATGATATAATTGTCGACGCTACCATTCTGAAATTGACAGAGATTGACAACATTTTATCCACTCACCCGCTTCTTTATGTGTCGCAGCAAAGTTTGTTATATTGTGGTTTGGTACTTTTGGAAAACCCCCCCCCCACCCTAAAATTTCAATCAGGTGACTTTAAAACTCTCCAGATGACTGAATAGATCATAATCTGCATCTTCTTGCTGTCTACGTTGAAAGTTATCTGTAGCTACAAGGTAACTCTCATAATTGAATTTACAAGCTCATAAAATCTTAATAAATATAATTCAGATTAATAAGCCTCTCTTTGGCGGGGTTAATTCCATGCATACGAAGCCATGATACGTAACAATTTAACCCCGTGCTTTTTTAAATAAGATATATTTAGGCTTTGCGCGGAACAAAAGGCACAATAGAAGTACATGCTGGTGATATAGATAGCGCGTTCAATGCTGTTTATTGATGGATTCTCACATTATGTCTTTCCCAAATATCTGCTCATCCATGGCAAATGTCTGTGCCGAGCATTATGCCAAGTACCAACAAGGGCGTCGGTTGTCGCGGGTTTAACCATTAAAGAATATGTACAGGACATTTATTGGGCTGCGGTAAGATCATGTGCATAGCAAAGTGTTGTTCGATAAAAGTGCCATGTCAACACTCCGATCCCATGTGAATTACCCAATATGCCAACTGGTATTCAAGAGGCAGTTACACGGCTAGAAGAGATTGCTATAGACTGCAAGCCAAACTATTCTGCCTGGGTGCGGGTTAACCGGGTAAATATGCTGTTATAATACACACCAAAACCCAAACGAAAGAGAACAAAATCCACTGTATGCACGAGTGCACGACAAGCACTATCATACCACTGTCCTCATTGATAACGCATATATCCTACCGTTCAACATATCACCATAACTTAAACTTTACATTATGAGCCAGTCAATTAGGCCAGCAGAGCCTGCATACGTAAAACATCACAACAGTATCCACTTATGCCATGTCGACCAAATATTAGGTATTGTTTATAAAGGCTGCGTAGCAATTTTAACGTATTGGTAAACTGTATAATTTCTGCAATAGCGTTATCTCACGTTGACTGATGACTTGTGATCACCTTCATGCCTTGCTTATTCCGCTAAATCTCGAGTAGTGCCTCTTGGAGTATTTGATTCCATAAGATATCCGATCTCATTATAAATGTACCGCTGCTGTTTCATGTGCAGCATAGAAACCATTTACTGATTCTGTTTTCATCAAAAGGAATATTACTGTCATCACATGTACATTTTAGCTGAGAGTGTGTTACTATATATTGACATTCATTGCCCTGTAGACATGACGATTTGAACCTGCTTCAATTTATCGCGTATCTAACGCGTTTGTAATTGTATTACATCCAAAAGGGTAGTAGTATATCTGGAAACAATACGCAGTGATGTAGTGGAAGAAATATTCTGTACGTACCTGATTGCAAAGATTATCAATGGTGAGAAACACAATCAATTGCTTTATCGCCCGCTCTGGCCATTATAAATGAAACCTTTTGATACTGCACGCATGGGATTTTAAAGTGAGTGAATCGTCCGAGAAGAATAAAAACTAGTTAACATCATATTTGCCGCACCGCTACAATCGCACCTAACATATTCTCATGACATCAATCTGTTGATTGTCGGAATAACATTCTAGAAGTCACATACTCATTATCTTTAAGTCTTTGAGCCTTTGTATGAAAGATACCAGTGAATAAGGAACTGTGTTCGAAAATAGGCTGTAGATCCGATAGTGTTCACGTTCTAAAACGTTTAGACATTTGATTATTGTAATAATTCACATATTGATTTGGGTTGTAGTGTTGCATCAAACTGCAAGATGATTTTAATCAACGTCTAGCGATGCTCAATCCAACCATGTCTCTGTCGTTATCAGTTTTTGTAGCTCCATCATTATCATATGATTCGTAGTCATAGATCAGATTATTTTTTGATGATTGTTGAAGGTGATTTTCCGAGTTGATAATATATGCAGCGTTGCCGGAGATTTCAGATTATAGCTTTCCGTGATCCAATGTAGACAATCAAACCCCCACTGTTGCTTTCTAACATCATCGACTGATGCAAGAACAGTGTTTTTAGTATATCGATTGAGTAATAAAGCGACAGTGCCATCCCTGATTGGCTACATTTATGGCTCCATTAGTTGAATGGAAATTGAATTTCATATCATTGCGAATACTTTCAGGCTCTTTTTATATCGATGCATACCTTTTATACAGGAACGACTTGCACTCCCTTTTGTCGTGTCGGTAAGTTATTGCAATCAAACGTTAAAGCATTTCGCTTAATCCGTCACATTTTGCTATAAAAACTTGCTACACTTTATGATTTTGCTTTTAGTCCGTTTCTTCGTGGTCTGGCAGTTTGTAAAATGTTTATTGACCAGTGACAATGTAGTACTCATTCGAGTATAGCATACTTATAAGATCATAGAAGTAATCCATGGATAGGGAAACCCAATATCACACAAGAACGAAGGCATGAAAGAAAGCCAATCGCATTTACCATATCGCCCCTTGCCAAGGTGCACATAACACCAAATATTATTGTGTCGATAAGTTTTCTCATGAGGCATGAATAGACATTGATTATTGCTTTGTTGGAACCTTATTAACGTTTTTGGTTGTTCTTTATTACCATATATGTCGTTATGATTATGAAGACAGTCGGTTACTAGTTATCAATTTTTATTTATTATTGAACTTATAATCAGGACCACCAGGACGAGGAGTAAATAAATATAGACACAATGTGGCATAATTGTCGTTTCGCCCCATTTCTCCTGTTCTTTTTTATATATACGACAGCATACAGTACTATAAGCCAACCACGGCATGACCGGAAGCTACATATCTCTAGGCATCTTCTATAGCGATGTTTTTGAGATCAAATGTCGCGTGACAATACTGAATACACTTGACTATACTGGCACACAACGAGAAACAGCTTAAACATCACATTCAATACGACAGCATCTAAATTGACAGCATTTTACGCCGACGCAATTTAACAAGTACGTACATCGTACGTTTATATATCAACGAAAAGATTCAGCAATGTCGGAAATATGTTTGCAACCCATATCATCATATCTGTGCTATAATAAGCACGTCCGGATATTCGATCAAACCCTGCTGGAATTATCCACATGAATTGTATCCATATAACGTACTGTTTTGATGTGATGTATTTCCCGTCAGAACGACGCCAATATTCTTGTTCACGAATTGATTAGTTGCCGTTTCCTCAAATCGAATGTTAACTGATGAGCATTAATATCTGCGCCATGTTTATGAGCTAATACAATGTCGATTGATATTGACAAAGCATCCATCGATTGAAAAACATACAGAGTGTTCGTTTTCCCTCCCTGTACAATAAATTATCGTTTACCATCGTAGATAACATGTATGAGTCATATATACAACATAGCTGTGAATGCTACTACAATAACGCTGTTTAGGACAATAGGTTCGAAAATGTTTCATTAAAAACATCTACAAGCATGACTTGAATTCTATCATATATAACGGCAGACTAAGCTCTCTGCTTTTCACACAAAAGTACATATACATGCGAATTCCTATGCTTAATTGTTATTTTGGAAACATGTCAGTCTTACTCGTTTTATTCTGCAACGAACCCCATAAGCCGCTATCAATATGAATGAATGGGTATGGTATGTATGGGAACAATTTCATGGTAGACAACCATTAATGTCCTATATTTATCAACTTCACATAACACTGGCCGGTATAATGCAAGCATAATGGAGAGTATCTATCAGCTTATACGTGAAGCAATTGCGCTAAGTTGTTTAACAGGCAATGCCGTACATTGTGGTATTGCCCTTCATTTATCATATTCTTTCGCAACCGCATCAGATTAAGTTCTATGCTGCTACTTTGAACCCCGCAAAATAAGACGATGTCAAGAATCGAGTTACATGAGAGAGAAGTGACAGCACAGCAGCTCCCTGTGTGTAGTGTAGGCTGTGGATTGACATTATCCAAATAGTAAATAGTATTTGTAATGACCTTGCACGTTCGCCCGATTCGCATCATCCCTCTTACATAAAAAAACCATACCAGGAAAGTTTGAGATATCGGTAGACCGCTGCAATGTTCATACAAGCGGAGGCAGATCTGTAATGAGACGGTAAAAGTGTCCTTTGCGGCCCATAGTAGTTAGCGATCACACTCAAGAATTGCCCTTCATGCCATGTCTATCATGGAGACTGATGTAGCAATGAACTGTATATCCAATTGTGCATCCTGCTTAAGGTGACTGCTGTCTAGCGAAACACACTAAATAGCGGATTAAATGAAGAAAATTCAAGCGGAATGTATCAACGCCTTTGAAGGAAATCGGAAGCCCTATTGACAACAACCTCGAATGTGCGTACATTTGGACACATATTCGAAGAACAGTTATGCGTAAATGTAAGAGCAGCTGACGTTTAGTCCCTCGAATGATTCGGATATCAATCTGATGAGGAGCTGACATATTATATAAGTGTCCAAGTTCTATAGGGATTAATGATATATATTATGTGAATATCCGGCATTAAGGATTTTATTCGATTCAAGAGACTTATGCACAAAGGTTGCAAATTGTTATGATATCTCTTTTGATGGTCATGGTATACTAGATGCTCCCATATCCTCCTGTTTCTGGATACTTACGTATATGCTAACTAATTAAGAAGGTAAGATTGTAGTAGCAGCAGCCCTACTTGTAAACAACTAGTCCCCACATGCAGATTAGCACGATAAGTAACATAAATTCTCTTTAGATTTCCATGTGAAACTGTTTATCAACAGGATACGCAATCAGTTTCTGACCTCATGTAATAACTGTGTCGCATTATACTTGCACTTCAATATCATATGTACCGAGGCCATGCGAGCCGAAAGCAAGGCATACCAATCAACTTATAACCATGGTAGGCAAATTGATGAGTTTCATGCAAGCATGGAGTAATTTCACTGATTCCTGCTATAGGGTGCCTTACTCAAACCAATTTATCATGATATTATCGACCGTAAGTCTCGCTGGCTTACCAGATATCACTAAATACTGTAACTAGGATTCAGATAGCAACGCAATATTCAATATATTAAATAACGCCTTTTCGACTTATATTGTCAATTCCATATAACTTTTTTCCGTCGGTCAGTGCCTAATGTATACATCCCTGTGTGTATCGAATAATAATCAACCATCAGATTTTATAACAAATGGTTTATATAGTAGTACACGCTATGTGACTAGAAAGGTCATTATTCTAAAGAAAACTACTGTTAAGTATGCATTGTCATGTTTTTGTTCAATTGAGTGTACTTAGCACCTCACATTGGAGAGGCCCCTACAATCTTTACAAAACATGACCGCACAACCAAATCCAACTAGTTAGTTTAATCAATGCTGATATGCTGAAACCAGTCATCAGGTCCCGAACATCCCTGCTCGAGTGCAGCAACTTCATCATCGTCACATCTTACCTTCAATACACTCATTTCTCAGGGCAACACGTAGCTTGCTTTATTTAATCATAAATAAATGTTGTCATAATTCCCAAATATCATGCGACAATTGCCATGTAATGAGACACTTTTCAATTCCAGTCACGTCCAAAAATGAAAAGAAAATGCAATAAAAAGAACCAACTATTATGTTTAGGTAATTTTAATAAGCATTTTTTATCACATGCCGGTATGTAAGTATGTCTTACATTTGAAAACAATATATCCGATTCGGTTCATGCAAGGCTAAATATTGGTCATATCCCAGTATCTCAGTTACTGATACTGCCTTTTCGCAAGCTCTATTAGCATCATTCATAATTAACCTTAATACAATTTGTCCGACGCTCTTCAAAGGCAATTTTGTTAAGGCGTGAATTATTGTTAATGGGGTCACTTGGCTTTACATTATATGGCACGTATTATACTTTAACTAACATCTCAACATTCACAGCTCTAATGGAACCATTTTGCAGCGCGGAGATAAGTAGATAGCCATAGAACAAAACGTCTTGTCAAGAAACCATTTAATCATAGCATAAATTGCAAAACAGCCCCCATACGTTACTGCAAAACTTTAAATAGGTTGAACAAAAGTATTGATATTACATTATTAAGGCCAATTTGTGGGGAATGTAAGACGCTAAATCCAGTTAATGGTTATCTGGATCATTGAAAATTATGCAATTAAAATAAATAAGCATTCCATTAGTATTCCATGGATACACAGAACTCGTTCGCGATTGAAAGACTGATCGCAGGTCGACTAATCATTCAGAGATTCGTATATTTGAAAGCCAAAACTTTTGCAAGAGATGCGTCAATAGGCCTTTGTGGGAATAATACGCCCATATGATAAAAGAGGGTGAATACGCGCAAAGCTTTACGCATAGACGGACCAGTAAATATCCGCCATGATCAAAACCGAATTTCCCATAAGGACATATTCGACTGCGATAATCAATTCTAGACCACATCGTGGTTTAATATAGATGAATTGGTATTTGTTCAAAACGCTCATGCTGGGGTAGGGTCTCCTAGATTCAGCGTCATCATTATTGCAATCAATTACTCTATACCAAACATTTGCCATTCGCATCATTGTTATGGTATACAAATATATGTAATATATTGATTTATGTTATGGACCTCATTGTTGCATCAGCATTCCGACAAACGGAAACGTGCTAGAAATAGTTTATAGATGATTTTGTAAGTACCAATAATTGTGCTACATTATTTTAAATGGATAATTCAAACTATAGGATCAATGCTAGGCTAATTTTTTAATCAATGTGTATTCTGCCTCATTTTATACAATAGGGTAAGCGGGTGTACCCATGTAATTGATTACACTGGCGATCCTCTGTGCAAAACCAAAGTGAATGAGATTGTCGATAACGCTTGACAACACACGCAAATAGACCAACATGATTAAATGATGGCAAACATCAAATAGTCACCAGCCAGTGATAATTAAAAGGTTGAAATATATTATCAAAAGGGAAACGAATAGAGTAACTTATTCTGTACGTAACATCAATCGATAAAATAATGTTCAGTTTCTACGTAATGTTATTTGCCAGCTGTCATGGCAAATTAAGTTTTCACCATGAAAAAAAAAACGCGACCAGGATAAATTATTCCCTGCAATTTCAATGTTTTATCATTTCATAAACCTTGTTGCCAGAAAATCCTAATGTGAAAGCAAATTTATTTGACCTGGTCAGTACAGTGGTATCAATCACTAACTACATAATCTTTTGAGCTGCTGTTGCCAACAGAGAGTATTGCTATTGATGCCGGTGCCACAATAGAGAGCATCACACCTTAAGATATTATCAACACGCTTTAACATTGGCAGAAGTTTACAAATCTGTACGCTAGTTAAATAGCACGCATATATAGACTTTGTTTCTTACTAAAAATACAAGTCAAGCCCTATAACCTCGGGGCTTAATAGCAATCACCCATGTCCTATTATTTCTACTGTGAAGAAGAATCTTTAGGTAAAACCTGAACTGTTGTTACCAGGGCCCGAGGTTTAACTTCAGGGCTTGAATCGTATTTAATGGTGGCTTACATTAAGCCGTTCATATCTTCAATGGAACTATCCAACCTAACAAACCGAAGTAGTTTTATACATAGCACGAATCTCGTGGATTTAGTTGTCACTGTTTGCTATTGTTACAAAGCTTCTCATATTCTTCTTCGCTGAACATAATGTATTAGAGACATTGCTATTACGTCAAATAGCCGCTGTATTATACCATGAACATTGATACAAGTAGAGCAATGACACTGCATTACTTGTTGCGAACTAAGTTACCGGGCGGGAAGGGTGGGCTAATTAAATTATCATAATCAAGCAGAACCATGCGTGTAATGCTCATATTCAACACATTTAGGACCCATCTATGTTTTTAAAGCTCTAGTAATTTGTACAATATTTAGAATGAATAAGGTAAAACAAGCAATGAGGTACACTGCCAGTAACTGTCGTCTGCAGTAAAGCTTTCCCGGACGCCTGTGCCGAACATGGATATAGGTACTCGGTGCCCCTTCGCTCGAACGGAAACGTCTTTCCGACCAAGCAGCTGATATAATGCGGAGATGGATGCGAGCTCATACTAGGCATTATAAGATAAAGTGAGGTTACTCTAATTTAAAGATCGAAGGTAATCTTGTAGCATTTATGACACTCGAAGTAGCGACGTGTATGGCTAATATTTTTAAAGGCCATAGTTATCAACAACTAAGCCATCAATCTTATTTTGATATACGTATCAAATAGACTATATTTATCCTGTGTTGTAAGAAAGACGATCACGCTTGCAACCTCGGGCGATGAATGCAATGTAATGAACACAACGATATAATAAAATGACAATGAAGACGACATAATATAACAAATAACATTCGTTATTCGGTATTATTAAAGTTTGTACCGTGTTACTTCGGAACTATTAACCTATATTTTAACGGTTGCTGCTGTTAATTATAGCAGGTTTCATGTTTATAAAGCAGATATAGCCCGAACAAACTGGTATCACATCAAATGGAGGTGGTGGCTTTATTTACAAGCTTGAGCTATTTTGCTGCTAAGTAAGAAATATTGCATACGACTATTAATTACCAAAAACCAATTTAGTTCAATAGCCTCTCTTGTTGTAAGCTTTACGGATGCATTAACGACTATATGTCGCCTGCATTGAAAAACTATCGCTCATGATGGACGGTTTATGAGGGAATATCAAGTATAGAATGAAGCATATATTTTCGGAGAGAGATGGTGCAACTTTAGGCCCGTTCTCTCAGTGTTGCGAGCTGTTATGTGAACTTGTGAACTAATTGAAGTAAGTGTCAGTGTTACGCAAATGTGTTAATATCTTTTACGTACGCCCAGAAATGTTCCGATATTCCAGCGATACATCGAAAATAGCTAGGGAGATGCTTTACCGTGCCTAATAATTACAAGAAGTGTAGCATTTTTAAATATGCAAGGTTTTGTTGTTAGATCCGAACTTATGCCACATCATAATGTACAGCGGTATGGAAAAAGGGAATAAATATATCTTAGTGCAGTGGACTTGCTCGACTAATTCTTCTCATATAAATCCCAATGAAAACAACTTGCATAGCTCACGAGTATCAGATTATTATCGTCATGCATGAGCTGGGTTTAGAGTGAATATGATGTATGTAAATAACAAACAGGAGGGTTTTTGTCATTTATCTAGCATTATCACCTGACACACACATTAGTCCAATCCATGTAATATATAAAATGTCTGTGAATTGTTATTTGTCGTTGTATAGGCGGATACGCATAGCTCACCGTATTTGATTGTGGTCTG
The DNA here is from genome assembly GCA_034190875.2 of Urechis unicinctus. Classification (NCBI taxonomy): domain Eukaryota; kingdom Metazoa; phylum Annelida; class Polychaeta; order Xenopneusta; family Urechidae; genus Urechis; species Urechis unicinctus. The sequence continues at coordinate 67,863,444 of CM067356.1, forward strand.
TGTTCAGATAATACACCGAATGACTGCACCAATAAATGTTATTTGAACAACTCTTAGGTACGTTATGTCATTCGTCGTAGAATAGCTACAGAAATTCGACATTGAATGTTGAGCAAACTATACAGATAACAGCCTCTACCAAATGGGAACCGAAGACCGTATCAACCAAAGATTTATGTACATTATACATATGCCCAAAATATAATTCTATCACAGATAAAGTATCAACACAATAAAGAACTAAGATACATCAGTTGATAAAAAAGCCATTCATCAATCAATATACACACGTCTCTTTGCATTAAGCAACCTAATTTGATAGAAATAGTTGCAAAAGCGGTTAATGTACTACAATATCGACCAATTGAGTTATCTGGCTTAGACGCCCATTTTAGCCATCCAATCAAACAAAGCCTAACGTTATCATAATTGCACCTCATCAACGTTTATGACATAATCCATTTGTATATTGCGTTGATAAGCTACGAGACGTGGAGCGA
>CM067356.1:67876884-67890126 GCA_034190875.2 Urechis unicinctus
ATGTATGTATGTATGTATGTATGTATGTATGTATGTATGTATGTATGTATGTGTATGTATGTATGTATGTATGTATGTATGTATGTATGTATGTATGTATGTATGTATGTATGTATGTATGTATGTATGTATGTATGTATGTATGTCTGTATGTATGTATGTATGTCTGTATGTATGTATGTATGTATGTATGTATGTATGTATGTATGTATGTATGTATGTATGTATGTATGTATGTATGTATGTATGTATGTATGTATGTATGTATGTATGTATGTATGTATGTATGTATGTATGTATGTATGTATGTATGTATGTATGTATGTATGTTGCATAGAGAGTGGCGGTTCTGGTGCATCGACACCCATCTACACTTTTCCCTCATATACAGCTAATACAAGATTTTTGCTCACCCTAAGTCGGGCCCGACCTCTTTACGGGTCCGACTTCGCCATGCTAGTTTGCAGGTAAACTAGGGTTTCCATAGGCCAAGGTATTGTATATACACCGAACACAGTTATCCACCTCTTTGAATCACAAGCTCGTATGACACTTGCTGATATGCTCCTCTAGGCGTTGCACTCGCTCCATAAGATCATCGTTCTTAAACTCCAGATCCCTCACTTTATACTATAATTCCACAAGGTCATCGTGCTCAGTCACCATATCACCCTCAACATCTCTCAATTCATGCTCCAGATTTATTTTCTCGTCTCTCAAGTTTGGTAATACGCGCTCTTCGATGTTCATTTCTATACCTTATGTCTTCGTTCATTCAATAGATCTGATATACAGTGCTTAAATATCCGCGCAATTAATAATTATTCTGTGTATTGAGGAGGGCAATAAGGTCGATCATAGTCCGCTGAATGATTAAAAAGCACCCAATTTTTGTCTGATACCTTCCAATGCTTTGTCTTTTCCACGTTGGATCAGCGCTCTTCATTTGGGTATATTTTGTGACCTCAGCGAAAACGATTTTTAACTATACTATAATCCGAGATATTACCATCTTCAAGTGCCGTCAACACAATGTCAGCAATTGTATCCAATTTGCTATGCGATAGAATGCGGATCTGATCATGATTTTCACCTTGATGGTCAGTTGTCGACTAATGAATTTTCCAAAAACTCCAAGGAGCCCACTAGCGGCTCCAGTAACACCCAGCACTGTGACAATAGGATTGGCAACTACTGTAGACATTATACCTATACCACTTGCGCCAAGATACATACCGACAGTAACTAAAGATGTGTCTACTGCGTGCCTATATTTCTTTTACAATATTTTTCAATTTCTTTCTCAAAGTATTGCTTCTTAAGACTGATCTCATTCAACCGATAGGATTGTCCTCAATTCTCATCTGGCAGCTCCGGATGTAACGGTGCCGTCGGAATGGTTGGTTGTTGTTTCATACTGATGTTTTAAACGTAAGGCTATGTGTCAAGTTCAATTAGGAGTGATACCACTGACATTGATGCCTGGGAAGCACTACCACGTGTTCTGAAACTGATTTGGTCACCTGGAGCCAACTCGAGAGGTGTGGTAAATACTCGGACGCATAGATAATCGTTTTTTTGTTAAGTAACATAATAGCTGCTTTGTTGGGCACGATTAACAACAATAGTTACACCTAGAAAGGAAGGCTGTTGATAGCCCCATACGCAAAACTCGACCCGGCACCAGTATAGGATATCCATGGTCATCACCCCTGACATTCTCATCAAATGACCATTCATGTATTCCATTAACCAACCGACCTCTTTCTTCCGCCCTAATAGTAATGAGGATGAGTGAGTGAGAATAGGGTTTAACGGCACACCAACACGTATGTGTTATATGGCACCCTAGAAAGATTAATAAATAAGTTTGACCTGATTAAGCAGCCGCCTTCTAGATAAATGGAAAAAAGAGGGACATACAAGTGGATGATGTTGAAAAAAATAAGAATGAAAATAGTATCCAAGGCAAGTCGCCACCAGCCGATTGACCGGACCAGGCCATTCCAGCCTCTCGTCTAGGCGAAATCCGGGCCAGAGTAGTGTGTTGCAGATAAGGCCCTCAAAAGGACCACTCCGCTCAACCACTTGGATCCAATTGTTCACCGACACGAGTCGCAACCCACAGCCAACAGGTTGCCCCCTATTAGTCGCATCGTACGACATGCAGAAAGATACAGTGTAGTAATGAGGGGCTTCGGCTTCAGTGAGGGCTGGTTGTGAAGCGCATAACATAGGTGTTTTAACATATTCATAGAGGTCGGCACTCTGATCCGTTTGCTGTTGAGTTCCATAAATACTCGGATTTATTGACATCTTGTAAATTGAAGAGCAACACCAATAGGAAGGTCGTGATGGTCCAAAAGACGTCACGTATTATCCCTTCATAGAACCTTTAAGTCATTCACATCTCCGCCAGTAACGGGTTTTGACACAGCATTAGCAATGTTTGTGAGTATAATATCCCCAAAAGAGCCACCATCAAAGCCCACAAATTCAAGGAGCGTAGTGGGTGTTCCATCAAGCAAGATGTGTGTTGTACTGACTTGATCGAGGTGTAAATAAAGTGAGTCACATATGCTAAAGTTGATGGGGCCGGTCACCTCTGTAAATACCTGACGTTAGCCCTTTTCCATCCAGACCCAACATTTTTAACACACGGTCGTCACGTTCTAGAGTCCCATTATCAATTCCGAGGGTAATCCTTCCATCTAAAGAAGTGAGATCCAAACTCAGGTATTTAAATTCAAATGCCTCCTGTTTACGTTTGAAGTTCCAGACGCCAAGTATCAAACGGACAACTTCTCCTTTATCTGGAGTTTCAAACCGCCATAAAATGATTATATTTGATTCAATATTGTACCAGCCCACAGAATACGTGATTGATTTTAGGCCAACAGATAGATCAACTGCACTGCTGTTAATGGCATTTCGTAGGGACGCTGCTTTGAACATTTGTTTGATACTTAACACTATGGATAAACAAGCCTTTAGATTCAATAGAAATGGAACATACACATCAGTCCTGCTGTATCCATCCCATATAGAGGCTGAGTAGCTGACACATCTCCTCATCCAGGTGCAAGCGGACGACAGTACAGAGGCGTTCAAGGTGGAGTTCACCAACCTGTGTAAGCACTACTTGGTGCCAAACAGCAGGACCAAGAGGGTGCAAGCACCTTCTGGAGTACTCACATACTGGAAAAATCTGAGGGGTTCACAGCCCCAGGTATCTCATGGATTAACGGCAGTATTCGAACCTATTTTTGGGCTATTCTTGGTGCTCAGGTGCAGACCCGCTACGAGATACTGCGTACAGCCACATCCTTTGAAACTTGAAAGCAGATTCAGGCTAATATTGAGGATGCTATCAACTCACCAGTTGACATTCCCTCATCCATCAACAGGTATCAAAACCTGCATGCTGGGTCGCGCCGCGGTTAAGAAAAACGACAATCAAGATTTGTGGCAATGAGGTCATGTCCATCGATGACAGCAATATGTACCACTGGTACCACGACTTGTGGCGGACTGCACAAGAGAGACAGGGCCTCCAGTATCAGGGTATTGGCCCATCAGAAGGCAGACACGCAACTAAGATACCAGTGGGGGCAGGAGACAAATAAGAGACCGAGGAAGAGGACACGGCCGTAGGCAATGTCTATGGTAACAGGTTCAACGTTCCGCTTGACTTTGAACTCCTCGAGAGCCACATGCCATTCTACCAGATTGCACTCAGTGACAGACTGGAATACTGGCTCACATTCAACGACTACAGAAGTGTGATTCACGCAATGGGCTACACCGACCGATATATATATATATATATATATATATATATATAGATATATATATATATATATATATATAGATATATATAGATATATATATATATATATATATATATATATATATATATATAGATATATATATATCTATATATATATATATATATATATATATATAGATATATATATATATATATATATATCTCTCCCTAATATATCATATATATATATATATTTCTATATATAAAATATATATATATATATAATATGTATAAATAATTGCATTCGCAATTTAGTCACGCACACATTTCAATGTTTATCTCTCCGTTATTATGCTGTTCTAAAAGGCCCAAGTTGATGCTGCTTCCAGCATATTCAGTCCAGCAGCTCTAATACAGTCTATTGAAATATATGCATGTAATTCCTGCTTGATGCCGAATTACGCTTATTTAATTGATTTGGGCTATTACTCCCTGGCATACGTGTATTCATGGTTATTTGATGTGTAAATGATATTTTGAACTCCACATACAAGTATTTATTTCTGTTCCATCACGTTGGGCGTAGGCTAATATTGCCCATACGTAAAATGTTCGATAGGATAGAGCTAAACGCCGTTCCTGCGCAAGACATTTGTTAGAAACCAACATGGGGATTAATCAGTTGATAAACAAAGCAACACTACACATGATTGATATGCCTTGTTCTCGTAGCAGGCAGAAATATACGTATGATTCCATATACAGAATGTTACCCCAACATAAATCGTCAATACATATACAATAGCAGTGACCAGAACACCAGATGATCGAGGCCCACAGAGTATCGATGTGAAGTGAGTCACTAGTTATATGAATTGTGGCCGTAGGTATTCACTTTCAGCAGAATACAATTATCTGTTTCTAAATAGAACTCTGAATCTCTTGCAGCCGCATATCCTAATTTAATGTGCTGCATTGGAAAATCCGTTTGCATTAGGTAGCAGAATTCCTGAACTGTCACCGTAAAGATGGCCGACATCAATATATGCTTTATGCTGTCCCTGCGCCGCTTAATATCGGCTGTATATAAGATGGCGGTTTAGTCTACAGAGCTGTTTGCGAGTGCAAAGTTATCATTATTCGATCACTAAAGCCTTGATACACGCTAACGCTAGCAAGACTGCTTTTTGTGCGGATGTGTCACCCCAACCCCCCCCCCCCCCCCCTACCCTTCGAGGTCTGATTACATATTACCATTTGCAATGAAAACTAGTTAGTGCCGCCATTACACTCGTTTGATCAAGCAACATTGATGAACGCGCCCAGGGTGTTTATAGCACACCACAAGTTCATAAATTAGAGAAGCAGGGCTAGGATCCGGTGATGAATGTTTGATCGAAATTTGTGCAGTCATGTGTGCATATATCTGTACACGGAGCGTAATGCGTAGTGCTGCATGCGACAGACTGCAATGCTTCATGTGTGAGGTGAACGGGTGTTTCCTCATTTACAATTAGAGTTCCCGCCGCTACCACACGTTACTTGCCGTTTGTACATTCAGCAATTCTGTACTGCATAGTGACCGGGTGTAAGTCTTACAAGTTACAATTTGTCGTCAGTATGGTAAATGATTACTCGAGCATGGCTCTATTAATGCATATCATGGATGCATCTCAAATTTGTCGTCGCCTGCATGAACATAGACTAGAATGTTGAAAACACATTGCAAGTGCTTTGTTTCTACCAACTTCATCTTACCTTTGAAAAAGGGTATAATTTTTTGTTGGTGGATGATGATATAACTGATTTGCGAAAGGCTCGAATAATTCATACATTCTTAAAAATCCTAGTCACAGTTTGTCAAATTAAAAACGACTAACCATGATCTTTTAACTTTGACGATTAATTTGATCAGCCATATTCTCTGTGCAATATACAGTCGAATGAGAATGGTCGTTAACGCATGACAACATATCCATATATATTCATATTCATCATGTTATTGTGTGAAGGTGTATTACTGCATTAATCAGATGGTCACTAACTATGTGTAAATCACAATTTGTAATCAATCAGACAAATGCATTTCATCGAGAACTCACATTTTCAAAATCTGTATGATATATGCAATGCCAGCGAATTACTATTTGTGAACTGCAGTGGCAAATGCTAGATGTCAACATCCAACATTACATACCAATTGTCCTCTGATAACACTTCTTCAAGAGTATGAGTTAACATACCGTGGCTGTCAGAAAGCCATAGTATAGAGAACCATTGGCTGACTTGGTCATAATGGCGGTATAAATCACATAATATACTATCATCCGAGCCTCTCTTGCTAACTAAGCGAAATTCTATTGATGCAAGTGTCGTAATAGAGGGTTTCGCAGCAAGAAATATATTCGATCTTTAATGATCGGGCGATTGTTACCGCTGTCAGCATTTACGATATTTGACGGATGTAAATGTCTTGGATGTTCTCGATGCCATACATACTACCTCACTGAAACAGTGACAGAACGTCATGGATTGATGTATTGTAAGATCCACAATCCTGACTACAACGTAGCGCTTTTGAATAGTGTTCATCTATTAGCAGCAAATATCCGCAATTTACGATTGCTTTGGAGAAAATGGTGACGCGAATTCAAGAATATCCAAATCACATAGTTTCGTGAAAAAACAGTGCTGTGGGGGTTGGTGATATATTTCTACCAATACGAACCCGTCTACAAAAGATAGCTTCTCTCACTTCATCATATGAGGAAGATCAGCATACAGCCATGTTGTCTGCTGACGTACGCCTATATATTGTACTATGCGCTTGGTTTTCGAATATTTATCATGCTGTACTTATAAGGAAGTTGTGGACAAACCCATCATGGACAAGTGCAGTTCATCGTTTTAGCTGATGATAGCGATTTTTTAAATCTCGACTAAGCTAACACGTATCAAGGCCCATATGTACTGTAACATTACAGTACAAATTCATCATTCTTGCCATTTGAACGGAATATAAACCAGCTACTGCATATAAACGATCACTTGTGTTAATATCACCCTCCAATCAGCATAATCATCTCTAAGGTTGCAAATCAACTTAACCTGCTACTCATTGGGGGAGCTGTAAATAGATGGGTTTTGTTTGTCAAAGACTTTTACATCCGTAGGAGCATAAGCAATTGTATGACCAAGGCCCTTGGGTGATGCTTCTTCTAAGTCAGTTGCATTTCGTATCAGTATGTACAAAGCAAGGAGTTGATCATTGTTCGAAGAGTCATGACTAGTCGCGTAGCTCACCCTTTCCTGTGTGATCCAACTGTACCGTAGCTCGCATTGATTTAAAAAGCATGAGTGTTATTGTCAAAAATGAAACGCCCTAGTGTGGAAGGACCCAGGCGTGAACTAAAGTAATTGATATCCAAAGTGGGCAGTCGTCGGGAAAATGTTACCGTGGCACGTTTGGCTCTATGCATCTCAGTTGCAATAGCTGAAATCAATTAATCTATTCACAGTGATAGATAAAAAAATATCCATGACAACATTGTATATTGTGTGTTTGACAAATCAGACATTGATCAACTTTCACTGAGCCTACTTGAGATTCATCAAATTGGACCTCTGATTCATCCAGTTGTTGGTTGTTAGCTTATGTGTTGAGTATCAAATCATAGGCTTAAGGACCAGCTTTCTCACAGTATGATGCATAAGGGTTCAAGAATTGTAACATATAGCGATCATAACGTTTCAACTCATGCTAGGTAATCATAATGTGCCAATATTATGTATCCTATGAAACTCACATTATGACTGGTGGACAGCAAGCGTTCCTCATTATTGCTAAGATCTATTTGCAATTCACTTGATATGAAGCTTCATTCGCCCTGGTGATGTGACACGGGCCTTGACTTGTTGAAGAACTTAATTCGGTAAATCTCCCCATTATTTCTCTCACTAACAACATAACAACATGGATACACGTTATTGGCTTACCAAGTTCATTCAACTTATGTATCGAATTGTTTAGCGCTACTGCCTTGATTTAAACCATGATGATAACAACTCCCGATCAGAGACCCATCCCCACATGAACAAACAGAATAAGGCTGCCATACCAGGCTTTAAGCACATAATATTACACACATTTAAAGCAATTCCCACGACACATTGGCTTATTTTATAGCAAACATATGACGTTGCACCACGTGTTACGCCCCTAGGTTGCAATGCTGTTATATCGCAGTTATCTAGCCAACATAACCATATACGTCAATTACATCATCATATTGAACACACGCGGCTCACCTTGAGCTCAGCTTGCACTGCCCCCACATATCGCGAATATGGCGATATGACACTTATCCAGTATCAGTCGGCGGCTCTAATGATCAGCATAAGTCGGCGCTCCGCTTAGTAAATATCAGTGGCCGCTAAATCGTTCGGTATCAATCGGCGACAATATTAAATAATATCATTTGGCCGCTTTATTGATAAGTTTCAGTCCGGGGTCCACAAAGTTAATATTGACCCTTTTACGCTCCGTTACTTAGTTTATTTACTGCTCTATTTTCCGTTAAGAAGCAATTCAATATATACTTCAGCTCCACTTCAAGCCATTTATGTTGTTTGTATATGCGTCTGTTCATGATTTTGAATGAGCAAACGACACGTCCGTTAGTCTCGCTGGAGTTCATCAATTCAAACTAAAACTTTCAAGATTTCAACTCACTTCAAGAAGGAAACACGCTGATAATATGAAAAGGCTTATAATGGACCATAGAATATATTGTATTCTCAAAAGGCTCTTTTATCGCCGTCGCGTTGTCTCGTTCGCCTTTTGCACTCACTATAAACGATGGTCGTCGACGACGTTCCTTTTATCACCTGAGATCCAAGCTTCAACTTTATTGTGCCTACATTTGCATGTCAATAGTTCTAAAGGGCGAGGACTCTCTTTGCTCAGCACAAACAGAGAGGATAAGAGCAGTGCTTAGGATTTATATGCAGCGGGGGGGGGGGGGGGGGACAGGGCTCAGCATATTTGCCAGTAAACATTACAGTGTTGGGGTTTAATATTCAGGGGATCTATGAAAGCAAACATGCGGTTGAGAATGACTGTCTCAAGGAAATTCGGCACAGAGCCTTTAAAACGCTATACATCACTCAACGTCAAGTATCACGGCAACACGAGGAGTCACAAAACCAGGGACGTCTCAAAAAGGAATTGACTAGAGGGTCGGAAAGACAAGCTGAGAGGAGAGTCCTTCGGTGGCGTTTTAAACCTACCTAAAATATGGCAAATTTACATAGGTGGCGTTTTCCCCTGAGATCCAAATATGAGTGAGTACGTTAACATGTGTGTTAATATGTAAGTATATATGTATGTGCGTATGAATGTATGCATGTGTGTATGTATGTATGTATGTATGTATGTATGTATGTATGTATGTATGTATGTATGTATGTATGTATGTATGTATGTATGTATGTATGTATGTATGTATGTATGTATGTATGTATGTATGTATGTATGTATGTATGTATGTATGTATGTATGTATGTATGTATGTATGTATGTATGTATGTATGTATGTATGTATGTGTGTGTGTGTGTGTGTGTGTGTGTGTATGTATGTATGTATGTATGTATGTATGTATGTATGTATGTATGTGTGTATGTATGTATGTATGTATGTATGTATGTATGTATGTATGTATGTATGTATGTATGTATGTATGTATGTATGTATGTATGTATGTATGTATGTATGTATGTATGTATGTATGTATGTATGTATGTATGTATGTATATATGCATGTATGAACGTATGCACGTATGTTTGCATGTATGTATGTATGTATGTATGTATGTATGTATGTATGTATGTATGTATGTATGTATGTATGTATGTATGTATGTATGTATGTATGTATGTATGTATGTATGTATGTATGTATGCATGTATGCACGTATGCATGTATGCAAGAAGGTGCAGATGTGTAAATATATTTGTATATGCGCGGTGCGTGTGTATGTATGCGTAAGTATCTACGTATATACGAACGTATGTAGGTATGTTGGCATATGCGTATCTATACATGTATGTTTGCATGAATGGACGTACGTTTGTTTGAATGTGTATGTATGTATTTATGTATGTTTTCATGTGCGCATATTTTCCGCAGCAGAACATAAGACACTATTTGTCACATGTACCATTTGCTTTTAGTAATCTATGCTAAGTTACAGACCCCTTGGAATTGATCGTTGTTCGAAGAGGCATGACTAGTAGCGTAGCTTACCTGTTCCTGTGTGTTCCAACACTACCAAAACAGGCATAGAATTTAAAATCATGGGTTTGGTTGTCAAAAATGACACTCCCTTGTGTGCACTGACCAAGGCGTAAACTAGCGTTATTGATATCCAAAGCAGGCAGTCGTCGGGAAAATGTTACTTTGGCAAGTATATGTCTATGCATCACAGTTGGCGTAGCTAAAGTCAATTAATTTATCCATACTGATGGATCAGAAAAAGTATCCATGACAAAATTTTATATATTGTGGTTGACAAATCAGACATTGATCAACTTTACTAATGTCTAAGCCTACTTGAGGTTTATCAATTTGGGCCAATGGTTCTTCCAGTTGTTGGTTGTTAACTTGTATGCTGAGTATCAAATCATAGGGTTAAGGACCACCTTCATCTCAGAATGATTCGTAAGGGTTAAATAATTTTAGCAGCAAGCGATCCATGTCATAACGTTTCGACTCATGCTATGGTAATCATAATGTGTAAATTCACATTATGATGTCTCCTATGAAACTCTTATTATGACTGATTGACAGCAATCTCTCATCACAATTGCAAATTCCATTTGCAATTCACTAGGTTCGAAGCTTCCCATGCCCTGGCAATGCGATACAGGCCTTGGCTTGTTCAAGAACTTGATTCGATAAATCTTCCCATTATTGCTTTAACAAAGAACATAACAATATGTATACGCGTTATAGGCTAACCAAGTTCATTATGGTTCAAGCTGCGTGAGCTGCGCTTGCACTGCCCCCACATATAGCGAATTTTATGGCGACGTAACATTTATCGGGTATCTGTCGGCGGCTGTATTGAACAGCATAAGTCGGCGCTTCGTTGAGTCAATATCAGTTGTCCGCTTAATCGATCAGAAAATATTAATCAATATCATTCCGCCGCTCTATTGATAAGTTTCAGTTGGCGGTCTGGTTAATCAAGGGCTCCACAAAGTTAATATTTACCTTTTTCACTCCGTTACTTAGTTTAATTACTACTCTTCAATATGTTTTCAGCTCCGTTTCATGCCATTAATTTGTTTGTATATTGCGTCTGTTCATGATTTTGAATGAGAAAAAAACACGCCCCGCGGCCTCAGTGGAATTCAAAAAATGCAAACAAAAGTCTTAAAAGATTTCAAATCACTTCAAGAAGGAAACACGCTGATAATATGGAAACGCTTATAATGTACGTTAGAATATGTTGAACATGCATCTCAAAAGGCTCTCACCGCTGATACGTTTGCATTGTGTAACAACAGTCACGAAATTCACCGTGTTTGCGCCCCGGGGGGGGGGGGCACTTAGCCTTATTCTTGATAGGGGGTGCCACTTAAAACACGCCTTTTTTTTGATAGGGGTGTGCCACGGACTCGTTTGCATCGAAAACACACGAACCCGTCGCGCCCCGGAAAGGTCAAAATGGCCAAAAGCATACCCCGTCGTACAAGGTATTATGCGAACCCCGTGTATTATGCGAATAACCCGTCGTACAGATTGAAGCTGAAAAACATACCCCGTCGTACAAGTATGAGGCCAAAAAACCCGTCGTACAAGTCGAGATGCCGAAAAAACATACCCCGTTGCGCGGCACATATATACTACCTCTATACACATAAATCCGCCCCCGGGGTTTGCACTCACTTTAAACGATGGTCGATGTTAGTACAGAACCTTTAAAGCAATGTACATCACTCATTGTCAAGTATCACCACAACACGAGGAGTCAAATGAAACCGGACGTCGCAAATAAGAATCGACATGAGGGTCGAAAAGATAAGCTGACAGAAAAAAAATCCTTCACAACTTCTCAGTGGCGTTTAAAACCTACCTAAAACATGGCAAATTTACATAGGTGGCGTTTTCCCCTGAGATCCAAATATGAGTGAGAAAGTTACATGTATGTTAATATGTATGTATATATGTAAGTATATATGTATGTGTGTAGGAATGAATGTATGTATGTATGTATGTATGTATGTATGTATGTATGTATGTATGTATGTATGTATGTATGTATGTATGTATGTATGTATGTATGTATGTATGTATGTATGTATGTATGTATGTATGTATGTATGTATGTATGTATGTATGTCTGTATGTATGTATGTATGTATGTATGTATGTATGTATGTATGTATGTATGTATCTGCATGTATGTATGTATGTTGTATGTTAATATGTGTGTATATATGTAAGAATATGTATGTGTGTAGGAATGCCTGTCTGTCTGTATGTATGTATGTATGTATGTATGTATGTATGTATGTATGTATGTATGTATGTATGTATGTATGTATGTATGTATGTATCTATGTATCTATGTATCTATGTATCTATGTATCTATGTATGTATGGAAAGATGGATGGATGGATGGATGGATGGATGGGGGGATGGATGTATGGATGGATGGATGGATAGATATTGGGATGTATGCGTGTATTTATGTATGTATATACGTTTGTATGCTGTTCTTATGTATATACGTAGTTTCGTACGTTTTGTGTGTATGTATGTATGTATGTATGTATGTATGTATGTATGTATGTATGTATGTATGTATGTATGTATGTATGTATGTATGTATGTTTGCATGTGTGTGTGTGTGTGTGTGTGTGTGTGTGTGTGTGTGTGTGTGTGTGTGTGTGTGTGTGTGTGTGTGTGTGTGTGTGTGTGTGTGTGTGTGTGTATGTATGCGACGGAGTCTTGTATTGATAGTGCCACTTCATATGTTTCTCATTTACCCATGCTGGTTCTAAATGTAGTAAAATGGAGTTGCTTCTTAACTATTATATATAACAAAGGTCTAACCGTATTGTGATGTTTTCAGCACTCTTCTCAATATCGCTACGGCAACAATCGTTGGACTGACGATCTGGCTACTGGTTCGAACCAACGATTTACTACTCCATCAAACAGCAGCTGTGGATCTAGCAAGCAAATATGAACATAACCTGGCATATAGAGATTCGCATGCTGCGATGGCTTTTGGGAAAGAGATCCTCAATGTGTCACGTCTCAGAAACAACAGTCAATGCTGTAATCAACCAGTAACCCGACCTAATCAAGCTTTGACACGAAATGGCGCATGGCAATACACACAGGATAGAATGGGGGAGGTAATTGTTTTCTCCGCATTCTACGATGAGCGCTTCGTTGA
>CM067356.1:67894626-67924626 GCA_034190875.2 Urechis unicinctus
CGATTGATACCGAACGATTTAGCGGCCACTGATATTTACTAAGCAGAGCGCCGACTTATGCGGATCAATAGAGCCGCCGACTGAAACTGGATAAGTGTCATATCGCCATATTCGCGATATGCGGGGGCAGTGTAAGCTGAGCTCAAGGTGAGCCGCGTGTGTTCAATATGATGATGTCATTGACGTATATGGTTATGTTGGCTAGATAACTGCGATACAACAGCATTGCAACCACAGGGGGCGTAACACGTAGTGCAACGTCATATGTTTGCTATAAAATAAGAAAATGTGTCGTGGGAATTGCTTTAAATGTGTGTAATGTTATATGCTTATAGCATGGTATGGTAGCCTTATTCTGTATGTTTATGTGGGGATGGGTCTCTGATCGGGAGTTGTTATCATAATGGTTTGAATTAAGGCAGTAGCGCTAATTAATTATATACATAAGTTGAATGAACTTGCTAAGCCAATAACGTGTATCCATGTTGTTATGTTGTTAGTGAGAGAAATAATGGGGAGATTTACCGAATTAAGTTCTTCAACAAGTCAAGGCCCTTATCACATCACCAGGGCGAATGAAGCTTCATATCAAGTGAATTGCAAATAGATCTTAGCAATAATGAGGAACGCTTGCTGTCCACCAGTCATAATGTGAGTTTCATAGGATACGTAATACTGGCACATTATGATTACCTAGCATGAGTTGAAACGTTATGATCTGGATCGCTATATGTTACAATTCTTGAACCCTTATGCATCATACTGTGAGAAAGCTGGTCCTTAAGCCTATGATTTGATACTCAACACATAAGCTAACAACAAACAACTGGATGAATCAGAGGTCCAATTTGATGAATCTCAAGTAGGCTCAGTGAAAGTTGATCAATGTCTGATTTGTCAAACACACAATATACAATGTTGTCATGGATATTTTTTGATCTATCACTGTGAATAGATTAATTGATTTCAGCCATTGCAACTGAGATGCATAGAGCCAAACGTGCCACGGTAACATTTTCCCGACGACTGCCCACTTTGGATATCAATTACTTTAGTTCATGCCTGGGTCCTTCCACACTAGGGCGTTTCATTTTTGACAATAACACTTATGCTTTTTAAATCAATGCGAGCTACGGTAGTGTTGGATCACACAGGAAAGGGTGAGCTACGCGACTAGTCATGACTCTTCGAACAATGATCAACTCCTTGCTTTGTACATACTGATACGAAATGCAACTGACTTAGAAGAAGCATCACCCAAGGGCCTTGGTCATACAATTGCTTATGCTCCTACGGATGTAAAAGTCTTTGACAAACAAAACCCATCTATTTACAGCTCCCCCAATGAGTAGCAGGTTAAGTTGATTTGCAAACTTAGAGATGATTATGCTGATTGGAGGGTGATATTCACACAAGTGATCGTTTATATGCTGTAGCTGGTTTATATTCCGTTCAAATGGCAAGAATGATGAATTTGTACTGTAATGTTACAGTACATATCGGCCTTGATACGTGTTAGCTCAGTCGGGATTTAAATGATCGCTATCATCAGCTAAAACGATGAACTGCACTTGTCCATGATGTGTTTGTCCACAACTTCCTTATAAGTACAACATGATAAATATTCGAAAACCAAGCGCATAGTACAATATATAGGCGTACGTCAGCAGACAAAATGGCTGTATGCTGATTCTTCCTCATATGATGAAGTGAGAGAAGCTATCTTTTGTAGACGGGTTCGTATTGGTAGAAATATATCACCAACCCCCACAGCACTGTTTTTGCACGAAACTATGTGATTTGGATATTCTTGAATTCGCGTCACCATTTTCTCCAAAGCAATCGTAAATTGCGGATATTTGCTGTTAATAGATGAACACTATTCAAAAGCGCTACGTTGTAGCCAGGATTGTGGATCTTACAATAAATACATCAATCCATGACGTTCTGTCACTGCTTCAGTGAGGTAGTATGTATGGCATCAAGAACATCCAAGACATTTACATCTGTCAAAGATCGTAAATGCTGACAGCGGTAACAATCGCCCGATCATTAAAGATCGAATATATTTCTGGCTGCGAAACCCTCTATTACAACACTTGCATCAATAGAATTTCGCTTAGCTAGCAAGAGAGGCTCGGATGATAGTATATTATGTGATTTATACCGCCATTATGACCAAGTCAACCAATGGGTCTCTATACAATGGCTTTCTGACAGCCACGGTATGTTAACTCATACTCTTGAAGAAGTGTTATCAGAGGACAATTGGTATGTAATTTTGGATGTTAACATCTAGCATTTGCCACTGCAGTTCACGAATAGTAATTCGCTGGCATTGCATATATCATGCAGACTTTGAAAATGTGAGTTTTCGATTAAATGCATTTGTCTGATTGATAAAAATTGTGATTTACACATAGTTAGTGACCATCTGATTAATGCAGTAATACACCTTCACACATTACCATGATGAATATGAATATATATGGATATGTTGTCATGCGTTAACGACCATTCTCATTCGACTGTATATTGCACAGAGAATATGGCTGATCAAATTAATCGTCAAAGTTAAAAGATCATGGTTAGTCGTTTTTAATTGTGACAAACTGTGACTAGGATTTTTAAGAATGTATGAATTATTTAAGCCTTTCGCAAATCAGTTATATCATCATCCACCAACAAAAAATTATACCCTTTTTCAAAGGTAAGATGAAGTTGGTAGAAACAAAGCACTTGCAATGTGTTTTCAACATTCTAGTCTATGTTCATGCAGGCGACGACAAATTTGAGATGCATACATGATATGCATTAATAGAGCCATGCTCGAGTAATCATTTACCATACTGACGACAAATTGTAACTTGTTAGACTTACACCCGGTCACTATGCAGTACAGAATTGCTGAATGTACAAACGGCAAGTAACGTGTGGTAGCGGCGGGAACTCTAATTGTAAATGAGGAAACATCCGTTCACCTCACACATGAAGCATTTCAGTCTGTCGCATGCAGCACAACGCATTAAGCTCCGTGTACAGATATATGCACACATGACTGCACAAATTGCGATCAAAAATTCATCACCGGATCCTAGCCCTGCTTCTCTAATTTATGAACTTGTGGTATGCTATAAACACCCTGGGCGCGTTCATCAATGTTGCTTGATCAAACGAGTGTAATGGCGGCACTAACTAGTTTTCATTGCAAATGGTAATATGTAATCAGACCTCGAAGGGTAGGGGGTGGGGGGGGGGGGTTGGGGTGACACATCCGCACAAGGAAAAGCAGTCTTGCATAAACAGCCTTGCTAGCGACGTGTATAAAGGCTTTAGTGATCGAATAATGATAACTTTGCACTCGCAAACAGCTCTGTAGACTAAACCGCCATCTTATATACAGCCGGTATTAAGCGGCGCAGGGACAGCATAAAGCATATATTGATGTCGGCCATCTATACGGTGACAGTTCAGGAATTCTGCTACCTAATGCAAACGGATTTTCCAATGCAGCACATTAAATTAGGATATGCGGCTGCAAGAGAATCAGAGTTCTATTTAGAAACAGGAATTACATGCATATATTTCAATAGACTGTATTAGAGCTGCTGGACTGAATATGCTGGAAGCAGCATCAACTTGGGCTTTTTATAACAGCGTATTAACGAGAGATAAAAATTGAAATGTGTGCGTGACTAAATTACGAATGCTGTGCTGATTAGCCATTGTATCACAGCGGTGTGTTTAATCGGCACCAGTGTCGCTACATAATGCTTGCAAACCTCGCTGCCTACGTTTCCAAATCGGATTGCTTTGATGAATCTGTTCCATATTTCATAGCAAAACAAACTAATATGTTATCATTACTGATAGGCAGATGTTGGTTATGCTTGGAATATATCCGATCAGTATTTTATAAGAAAAGCTAAATGTTAAGCAAAAACAATTCAATCAGCGGAGAGAGATTCATCTCTAGAGTGCTGTTTATCCAACATGTAAAGGAGTGACTCTGCAAGATATCTCCAACAATCAACATTGCAATGGCAATCCTGCCTTTGTAACTGACCTCAGAGAAGATTTCTGTCGAACTCTGTTGCGATATAGATTGATCAAATGGCCTGTTTGCCTACTGATGTCTGGCAGTACTTTTATATTGCTTTATCGATGTCAAATTGATCACTTCTTGGGGGTAGAATAAAATAAAGCACATATACATAATGTACATAACATTGTGTCTGCGGTATCCTTTCTGTTGCCTAGTGAATTGCAAATGGAATTTGCAAATGTGATGAGAGATTGCTGTCAATCAGTCATATTAAGAGTTTCATCGGAGACATCATAATGTGAATTTACACTTTATGATTATGATGAGTCGAAACGTTATGACATGGATCGCTTGCTGTTAAAATTATTTAACCTGACGCATCATTCTGAGATGAAGCTGGTCCTTAACCCTATGATTTGATACTCAGCATATAAGTTAACAAGCAACAACTGGAAGAACCATTGGCCCAAATTGATAAACCTCAAGTAGGCTTAGACATAAGTAAAGTTGATCAATGTCTGATTTGTCAACCACAATATATAAAATTTTGTCATGGATACTTTTTCTGATCCATCAGTATGGATAGATTAATTGACATTAGCTATGGCAACTGTGATGCATAGACATATACTTGCCAAAGTAACATTTTCCCGGCGACTGCCCGCTTTGGATATCAATAACGCTAGTTTACGCCTGGGTCAGTGCACACAAGGGAGTGTCATTTTTGACAACCAAATCCATGATTTTAAATTCTATAACTGTTTTGGTAGTGTTGGAACACACAGGAACGGGTAAGCTACGCCACTAGTCATGCCTCTTCGAACAACGATCAATTCCAAGGTGTCTGTAACTTAGCATAGATTACTAAAAGCAAACGGTACATGTGACAAATAGTGTCTAATGTTCTGCTGCGGAAAATATGCGTACATGCAAACATACATATATACATACATACACATTCAAACAAACGTACGTCCATTCATGCAACCATACATGCATAGATACGTATATGCCAACATACCTACATACGTTCGTACTTATGAACGTATAAACCTATATACTTACGCATACATACACACGCACCGCGCATATACAAATATATATACACATCTGCGCCACCATGCATACATGCATACGTGCATACATGCATACATACTTACATGCAAACATACGTGCATACGTTTATACATGCATACGTTCATACATGCATACATACAAACACATTTGCATACATTCATACGCACATACATATATACTTACATATATACTTACATATTAACATACATGTTAACGTACTCACTTATATTTGGATCTCAGGGGAAAATGTAAATTTGCCATATTTTAGGTAGGTTTAAAATGCCACCGAGAAGTTATGAAGGTCTCTCCTCTCAGCTTATCTTTCCGACCCTCTAGTCAATTCTTTTTTTAGACGTCCCTGGTTTTGTGACTCCTCGTGTTGCCGTGATACTTGACGTTGAGTGATGTATACCGTTTTAAAAAGGCTCTGTGCCGGATTTCCTTGAGACAGTCATTCTCAACCGCATGTTTGCTTACATAAATCCCCTGCATATTAAACCCCAACACTGTAATGTTTACTGGCAAATATGCTGAGTCCTGTCATCCCCCCCCCCCCCGCTACATATAAATCCTAAGCACTGCTCTTATCCTCTCTCTTTGTGCTGAGCAAAGAGAGTCCTCGCCCTTTAGAACTATTGGCATGCAAATGTAGGCACAATAAAGATGAAGCATGGATCTCAGTTGATAAAAGGAATGTCGTCGACGACCATCGTTTATAGTGAGTGCAAAAGGCGAACGAGACAGCGATAAGAGCCTTTTGAGAAGCATTAAACAATATATTCTATGGTCCATTATAAGCCTTTTCATATTATCAGCGTATTTCCTTTTTGAAGTGAGTTGAAATCTTAAAAGTCTTAGTTTGAATTGATGAACTCCAGCGAGACCAACGGACATGTCATTTGCTCATTCAAAATCATGAATAGACGCATATACAAAACAACATAAATGGCTTGAAGCGGAGATGAAGTATATATTGAATTGCTTCTCAACGGAAAATAGAGCAGTAAATAAACTAAGTAACGGAGTGTAAAAGGGTCAATATTAACTTTGTGGAGCACTTGATAAGCCAGACCCCGGACTAAAACTTATCAATAAAGCGGCCAAATGATATTGATCAATATTGTCGCCAATTGATACCGAACGATTTAGCGGCCACTGATATTTACTAAGCGGAGCGCCGACTTATGCTGATCATTAGAGCCGCCGACTGATACTGAATAAGTGTCATATCGCCATATTCGCGATATGCGGGGGCAGTGTAAGCTGAGCTCAAGGTGAGCCGCGTGTGTTCAATATGATGATGTCATTGACGTATATGGTTATGTTGACTAGATAACTGCGATACAACAGCATTGCAACCACAGGGGCGTAACACGTGGTGCAACGTCATATGTTTGCTATAAAATAAGAAAATGTGTCGTGGGAATTGCTTTAAATGTGTGTAATGTTATATGCTTATAGCATGGTATGGTAGCCTTATTCTGTATGTTTATGTGGGGATGGGTCTCTGATCAGGAGTTGTTATCATAATGGTTTGAATTAAGGCAGTAGCGCTAATTAATTATATACATAAGTTGAATGAACTTGGTAAGCCAATAACGTGTATCCATGTTGTTATGTTGTTAGTGAGAGAAATAATGGGGAGATTTACCGAATTAAGTTCTTCAACAAGTCAAGGCCCTTATCACATCACCAGGGCGAATGAAGCTTCATATCAAGTGAATTGCAAATAGATCTTAGCAATAATGAGGAACGCTTGCTGTCCACCAGTCATAATGTGAGTTTCATAGGATACGTAATACTGGCACATTATGATTACCTAGCATGAGTTGAAACGTTATGATCTGGATCGCTATATGTTACAATTCTTGAACCCTTATGCATCATACTGTGAGAAAGCTGGTCCTTAAGCCTATGATTTGATACTCAACACATAAGCTAACAACAAACAACTGGATGAATCAGAGGTCCAATTTGATGAATCTCAAGTAGGCTCAGTGAAAGTTGATCAATGTCTGATTTGTCAAACACACAATATACAATGTTGTCATGGATATTTTTTGATCTATCACTGTGAATAGATTAATTGATTTCAGCTATTGCAACTGAGATGCATAGAGCCAAACGTGCCACGGTAACATTTTCCCGACGACTGCCCACTTTGGATATCAATTACTTTAGTTCACGCCTGGGTCCTTCCACACTAGGGCGTTTCATTTTTGACAATAACACTCATGCTTTTTAAATCAATGCGAGCTACGGTAGTGTTGGATCACACAGGAAAGGGTGAGCTACGCGACTAGTCATGACTCTTCGAACAATGATCAACTCCTTGCTTTGTACATACTGATACGAAATGCAACTGACTTAGAAGAGTAGCAGGTTAAGTTGATTTGCAACCTTAGAGATGATTATGCTGATTGGAGGGTGATATTCACACAAGTGATCGTTTATATGCTGTAGCTGGTTTATATTCCGTTCAAATGGCAAGAATGATGAATTTGTACTGTAATGTTACAGTACATATGGGCCTTGATACGAGTTAGCTCAGTCGAGATTTAAATGATCGCTATCATCAGCTAAAACGATGAACTGCACTTGTCCATGATGGGTTTGTCCACAACTTCCTTATAAGTACAGCATGATAAATATTCGAAAACCAAGCGCATAGCACAATATATAGGCGTACGTCAGCAGACAACATGGCTGTATGCTGATTCTTCCTCATATGATGAAGTGAGAGAAGCTATCTTTTATAGACGGGTTCGTATTGGTAGAAATATATCACCAACCCCCACAGCACTGTTTTTTCACGAAACTATGTGCTTTGGATTTTCTTGAATTCGCGTCACCATTTTCTCCAAAGCAATCGTACATTGCTGATATTTGCTGTTAATAGATGAACATTATTCAAAAGCGCTACGTTGTAGCCAGGATTGTGGATCTTTCAATACATCTATCCATGACGTTCTGTCACTGCTTCAGTGAGGTAGTATGTATGTCATCGAGAACATCGAAGACATTTACATCCGTCGTAAATGCTGACAGCGGTAACAATCGCCCGATCATTAAAGATCGAATATATTTCTGGCTGTGAAACCCTCTATTACGACACTTGCATCAATAGAATTTCGCTTAGTTAGCAAGAGAGGCTCGGATGATAGTATATTATGTGATTTATACCGCCATTATGACCAAGTCAACCAATGGGTCTCTATACTATGGCTTTCTGACAGCCACGGTATGTTAACCCATACTCTTGAAGAAGTGTTATCAGAGGACAATTGGTATGTAATGTTGGATGATGACATCCAGCATTTGCCACTGCAGTTCACAAATAGTAATTCGCTGGCATTGCATATATCATACAGATTTTGAAAATGTGAGTTCTCGATGAAATGCATTCGTCTGATTTATTACAAATTGTGATTTACACCTAGTTAGTGACCATCTGATTAATGCAGTAATACACCTTCACACATTACCATGATGACTATGAATATATATGGATATGTTGTCATGCGTTAACGACCATTCTCATTCGACTGTATATTGCACAGAGAATATGGCTGGTCAAATTAATCGTCAAAGTTAACAGATCATGGTTAGTCGTTTTTAATTGTGACAAACTGTGACTAGGAGTTTTTAAGAATGCATGAATTATTCGAGCCTTTCGCAAATCAGTTATATCATCATCCACCAACAAAAATTATACCCTTTTTCAAAGGTAAGATGAAGTTGGTAGAAACAAAGCACTTGCAATGTGTTTTCAACATTCTAGTCTATGTTCATGCAGGCGACGACCCGATCACTATGCAGTACAGAATTGCTGAATGTACAAAAGTCAAGTAGCGTGTGGTTGCGGCGGGAACTCTAATTGTAAATGAGGAAACATCCGTTCACCTCACACATGAAGCATTGCAGTCTGTCGCATGCAGCACTACGCATTCAGCTCCGTGTACAGATATATGCACACATGACTGCATGTTAATAGGCAACCACAAATTTCGATCAAACATTCATCATCGGATCCTAGCCCTGCTTCTCTGATTTATGAACTTGTGGTGTGCTATAAACACCCTGGGCGCGTTCATCAATGTCGCTTGATCAAACGAGTGTAATGGCGGCACTAACTAGTTTTCATTGCAAATGGTAATATGTAATCAGACCTCGAAGGGTAGGGGGTGAGGGGGGGGGGGTGGGGGTGACACATCCGCACAAGGAAAAGCAGTCTTGCATAAACAGCCTTGTTAGCCACGTGTATAAAGGCTTTAGTGATCAAATAATGATAATTTTGCACTCGCAAACCGCTCTGTAGACTAGGCTGTCATCTTATATACAGCCAATATAAAGCGGCGTAGTGACAGCATATAGCATATATTGATGTCGGCCATCTTTACTGTGACAGTTCAGGAATTCTGCTAACTAATGCAAACGAATTTTTCAGCACATTTAATTAGGATATGCGGCTGCAAGAGATTCAGAGTTCTATTTAGAAACAGATAATTGTATTCTGCTGAAAGTGAATACCTACGGCCACATTTCATATAACTAGTGACTCACTTCAACGGCGATACTCTGTGGGCATCGATCATCTGGTGTTCTAGTCACTGCTATTGTATAGATGTATTAACGATTTATGTTAGGGTAACATTCTGTAAATGGAATCCATATCATACGTATATTTCTGCCTGCTTCGACAACAAGGTATATCAATCATGTGTAGTGTTGCTTTGTTTATTAACTGATTAATCACATGTTGGTTTCTAACAAATGTCTTGCACAGAAACGGGGGTTTAGCTCTATCCTATCGAACATTTTACGTATGGGCAATAATAGCCTACGCCCAACGTGATGGAACAGAAATAATTGTATGTGGTGTTCAAAATATCATTAACACATACAATAGCCATGAATACACGTATGCCAGGGAATAATAACCCAAATCAATTAAATAAATAAGTGTAATTTGGCATCAAGCAGGAATTACATGCATATATTTCAATAGACTGTATTAGAGCTGCTGGACTGAATATGCTGGAAGCAGCATCAACTTGGGCTTTTTATAACAGCGTATTAACGAGAGATAAAAATTGAAATGTGTGCGTGACTAAATTACGAATGCTGTGCTGATTAGCCATTGTATCACAGCGGTGTTTTTAATCGGCACCAGTGTCGCTACATAATGCTTGCAAACCTCGCTGCCTACGTTTCCAAATCGGATTGCTTTGATGAATCTGTTCCATATTTCATAGCAAAACAAACTAATATGTTATCATTACTGATAGGCAGATGTTGGTTATGCTTGGAATATATCCGATCAGTATTTTATAAGAAAAGCTAAATGTTAAGCAAAAACAATTCAATCAGCGGAGAGAGATTCATCTCTAGAGTGCTGTTTATCCAACATGTAAAGGAGTGACTCTGCAAGATATCTCCAACAATCAACATTGCAATGGCAATCCTGCCTTTGTAACTGACCTCAGAGAAGATTTCTGTCGAACTCTGTTGCGATATAGATTGATCAAATGGCCTGTTTGCCTACTGATGTCTGGCAGTACTTTTATATTGCTTTATCGATGTCAAATTGATCACTTCTTGGGGGTAGAATAAAATAAAGCACATATACATAATGTACATAACATTGTGTCTGCGGTATCCTTTCTGTTGCCTAGTGAATTGCAAATGGAATTTGCAAATGTGATGAGAGATTGCTGTCAATCAGTCATATTAAGAGTTTCATCGGAGACATCATAATGTGAATTTACACTTTATGATTATGATGAGTCGAAACGTTATGACATGGATCGCTTGCTGTTAAAATTATTTAACCTGACGCATCATTCTGAGATGAAGCTGGTCCTTAACCCTATGATTTGATACTCAGCATATAAGTTAACAAGCAACAACTGGAAGAACCATTGGCCCAAATTGATAAACCTCAAGTAGGCTTAGACATAAGTAAAGTTGATCAATGTCTGATTTGTCAACCACAATATATAAAATTTTGTCATGGATACTTTTTCTGATCCATCAGTATGGATAGATTAATTGACATTAGCTATGGCAACTGTGATGCATAGACATATACTTGCCAAAGTAACATTTTCCCGGCGACTGCCCGCTTTGGATATCAATAACGCTAGTTTACGCCTGGGTCAGTGCACACAAGGGAGTGTCATTTTTGACAACCAAATCCATGATTTTAAATTCTATAACTGTTTTGGTAGTGTTGGAACACACAGGAACGGGTAAGCTACGCCACTAGTCATGCCTCTTCGAACAACGATCAATTCCAAGGTGTCTGTAACTTAGCATAGATTACTAAAAGCAAACGGTACATGTGACAAATAGTGTCTAATGTTCTGCTGCGGAAAATATGCGTACATGCAAACATACATATATATACATACATACACATTCAAACAAACGTACGTCCATTCATGCAACCATACATGCATAGATACGTATATGCCAACATACCTACATACGTTCGTACTTATGAACGTATAAACCTATATACTTACGCATACATACACACGCACCGCGCATATACAAAATATATACACATCTGCGCCACCATGCATACATGCATACGTGCATACATGCATACATACTTACATGCAAACATACGTGCATACGTTTATACATGCATACGTTCATACATGCATACATACAAACACATTTGCATACATTCATACGCACATACATATATACTTACATATATACTTACATATTAACATACATGTTAACGTACTCACTTATATTTGGATCTCAGGGGAAAATGTAAATTTGCCATATTTTAGGTAGGTTTAAAATGCCACCGAGAAGTTATGAAGGTCTCTCCTCTCAGCTTATCTTTCCGACCCTCTAGTCAATTCTTTTTTTAGACGTCCCTGGTTTTGTGACTCCTCGTGTTGCCGTGATACTTGACGTTGAGTGATGTATACCGTTTTAAAGGCTCTGTGCCGGATTTCCTTGAGACAGTCATTCTCAACCGCATGTTTGCTTACATAAATCCCCTGCATATTAAACCCCAACACTGTAATGTTTACTGGCAAATATGCTGAGTCCTGTCATCCCCCCCCCCCCCGCTACATATAAATCCTAAGCACTGCTCTTATCCTCTCTGTTTGTGCTGAGCAAAGAGAGTCCTCGCCCTTTAGAACTATTGGCATGCAAATGTAGGCACAATAAAGATGAAGCATGGATCTCAGTTGATAAAAGGAATGTCGTCGACGACCATCGTTTATAGTGAGTGCAAAAGGCGAACGAGACAGCGATAAGAGCCTTTTGAGAAGCATTAAACAATATATTCTATGGTCCATTATAAGCCTTTTCATATTATCAGCGTATTTCCTTTTTGAAGTGAGTTGAAATCTTAAAAGTCTTAGTTTGAATTGATGAACTCCAGCGAGACCAACGGACATGTCATTTGCTCATTCAAAATCATGAATAGACGCATATACAAACAACATAAATGGCTTGAAGCGGAGATGAAGTATATATTGAATTGCTTCTCAACGGAAAATAGAGCAGTAAATAAACTAAGTAACGGAGTGTAAAAGGGTCAATATTAACTTTGTGGAGCACTTGATAAGCCAGACCCCGGACTAAAACTTATCAATAAAGCGGCCAAATGATATTGATCAATATTGTCGCCAATTGATACCGAACGATTTAGCGGCCACTGATATTTACTAAGCGGAGCGCGCCGACTTATGCTGATCATTAGAGCCGCCGACTGATACTGAATAAGTGTCATATCGCCATATTCGCGATATGCGGGGGCAGTGTAAGCTGAGCTCAAGGTGAGCCGCGTGTGTTCAATATGATGATGTCATTGACGTATATGGTTATGTTGACTAGATAACTGCGATACAACAGCATTGCAACCACAGGGGGCGTAACACGTGGTGCAACGTCATATGTTTGCTATAAAATAAGAAAATGTGTCGTGGGAATTGCTTTAAATGTGTGTAATGTTATATGCTTATAGCATGGTATGGTAGCCTTATTCTGTATGTTTATGTGGGGATGGGTCTCTGATCAGGAGTTGTTATCATAATGGTTTGAATTAAGGCAGTAGCGCTAATTAATTATATACATAAGTTGAATGAACTTGGTAAGCCAATAACGTGTATCCATGTTGTTATGTTGTTAGTGAGAGAAATAATGGGGAGATTTACCGAATTAAGTTCTTCAACAAGTCAAGGCCCTTATCACATCACCAGGGCGAATGAAGCTTCATATCAAGTGAATTGCAAATAGATCTTAGCAATAATGAGGAACGCTTGCTGTCCACCAGTCATAATGTGAGTTTCATAGGATACGTAATACTGGCACATTATGATTACCTAGCATGAGTTGAAACGTTATGATCTGGATCGCTATATGTTACAATTCTTGAACCCTTATGCATCATACTGTGAGAAAGCTGGTCCTTAAGCCTATGATTTGATACTCAACACATAAGCTAACAACAAACAACTGGATGAATCAGAGGTCCAATTTGATGAATCTCAAGTAGGCTCAGTGAAAGTTGATCAATGTCTGATTTGTCAAACACACAATATACAATGTTGTCATGGATATTTTTTTGATCTATCACTGTGAATAGATTAATTGATTTCAGCTATTGCAACTGAGATGCATAGAGCCAAACGTGCCACGGTAACATTTTCCCGACGACTGCCCACTTTGGATATCAATTACTTTAGTTCACGCCTGGGTCCTTCCACACTAGGGCGTTTCATTTTTGACAATAACACTCATGCTTTTTAAATCAATGCGAGCTACGGTAGTGTTGGATCACACAGGAAAGGGTGAGCTACGCGACTAGTCATGACTCTTCGAACAATGATCAACTCCTTGCTTTGTACATACTGATACGAAATGCAACTGACTTAGAAGAGTAGCAGGTTAAGTTGATTTGCAACCTTAGAGATGATTATGCTGATTGGAGGGTGATATTCACACAAGTGATCGTTTATATGCTGTAGCTGGTTTATATTCCGTTCAAATGGCAAGAATGATGAATTTGTACTGTAATGTTACAGTACATATGGGCCTTGATACGAGTTAGCTCAGTCGAGATTTAAATGATCGCTATCATCAGCTAAAACGATGAACTGCACTTGTCCATGATGGGTTTGTCCACAACTTCCTTATAAGTACAGCATGATAAATATTCGAAAACCAAGCGCATAGTACAATATATAGGCGTACGTCAGCAGACAACATGGCTGTATGCTGATTCTTCCTCATATGATGAAGTGAGAGAAGCTATCTTTTATAGACGGGTTCGTATTGGTAGAAATATATCACCAACCCCCACAGCACTGTTTTTTCACGAAACTATGTGCTTTGGATTTTCTTGAATTCGCGTCACCATTTTCTCCAAAGCAATCGTAAATTGCTGATATTTGCTGTTAATAGATGAACATTATTCAAAAGCGCTACGTTGTAGCCAGGATTGTGGATCTTTCAATACATCTATCCATGACGTTCTGTCACTGCTTCAGTGAGGTAGTATGTATGTCATCGAGAACATCGAAGACATTTACATCCGTCGTAAATGCTGACAGCGGTAACAATCGCCCGATCATTAAAGATCGAATATATTTCTGGCTGTG
The DNA here is from genome assembly GCA_034190875.2 of Urechis unicinctus. Lineage (NCBI taxonomy): Eukaryota > Metazoa > Annelida > Polychaeta > Xenopneusta > Urechidae > Urechis > Urechis unicinctus. The sequence continues at coordinate 67,909,384 of CM067356.1, forward strand.
AAACCCTCTATTACGACACTTGCATCAATAGAATTTCGCTTAGTTAGCAAGAGAGGCTCGGATGATAGTATATTATGTGTGATTTATACCGCCATTATGACCAAGTCAACCAATGGGTCTCTATACTATGGCTTTCTGACAGCCACGGTATGTTAACCCATACTCTTGAAGAAGTGTTATCAGAGGACAATTGGTATGTAATGTTGGATGATGACATCCAGCATTTGCCACTGCAGTTCACAAATAGTAATTCGCTGGCATTGCATATATCATACAGATTTTGAAAATGTGAGTTCTCGATGAAATGCATTCGTCTGATTTATTACAAATTGTGATTTACACCTAGTTAGTGACCATCTGATTAATGCAGTAATACACCTTCACACATTACCATGATGACTATGAATATATATGGATATGTTGTCATGCGTTAACGACCATTCTCATTCGACTGTATATTGCACAGAGAATATGGCTGGTCAAATGAATCGTCAAAGTTAACAGATCATGGTTAGTCGTTTTTAATTGTGACAAACTGTGACTAGGAGTTTTAAGAATGCATGAATTATTCGAGCCTTTCGCAAATCAGTTATATCATCATCCACCAACAAAAAATTATACCCTTTTTCAAAGGTAAGATGAAGTTGGTAGAAACAAAGCACTTGCAATGTGTTTTCAACATTCTAGTCTATGTTCATGCAGGCGACGACCCGATCACTATGCAGTACAGAATTGCTGAATGTACAAAAGTCAAGTAGCGTGTGGTTGCGGCGGGAACTCTAATTGTAAATGAGGAAACATCCGTTCACCTCACACATGAAGCATTGCAGTCTGTCGCATGCAGCACTACGCATTCAGCTCCGTGTACAGATATATGCACACATGACTGCATGTTAATAGGCAACCACAAATTTCGATCAAACATTCATCATCGGATCCTAGCCCTGCTTCTCTGATTTATGAACTTGTGGTGTGCTATAAACACCCTGGGCGCGTTCATCAATGTCGCTTGATCAAACGAGTGTAATGGCGGCACTAACTAGTTTTCATTGCAAATGGTAATATGTAATCAGACCTCGAAGGGTAGGGGGTGAGGGGGGGGGGGGGTGGGGGGGGGTGACACATCCGCACAAGGAAAAGCAGTCTTGCATAAACAGCCTTGTTAGCCACGTGTATCAAGGCTTTAGTGATCAAATAATGATAATTTTGCACTCGCAAACCGCTCTGTAGACTAGGCTGTCATCTTATATACAGCCAATATAAAGCGGCGTAGTGACAGCATATAGCATATATTGATGTCGGCCATCTTTACTGTGACAGTTCAGGAATTCTGCTAACTAATGCAAACGAATTTTTCAGCACATTTAATTAGGATATGCGGCTGCAAGAGATTCAGAGTTCTATTTAGAAACAGATAATTGTATTCTGCTGAAAGTGAATACCTACGGCCACATTTCATATAACTAGTGACTCACTTCAACGGCGATACTCTGTGGGCATCGATCATCTGGTGTTCTAGTCACTGCTATTGTATAGATGTATTAACGATTTATGTTAGGGTAACATTCTGTAAATGGAATCCATATCATACGTATATTTCTGCCTGCTTCGACAACAAGGTATATCAATCATGTGTAGTGTTGCTTTGTTTATTAACTGATTAATCACATGTTGGTTTCTAACAAATGTCTTGCACAGAAACGGGGTTTAGCTCTATCCTATCGAACATTTTACGTATGGGCAATAATAGCCTACGCCCAACGTGATGGAACAGAAATAATTGTATGTGGTGTTCAAAATATCATTAACACATACAATAGCCATGAATACACGTATGCCAGGGAATAATAACCCAAATCAATTAAATAAATAAGTGTAATTCGGCATCAAGCAGGAATTACATGCATATATTTCAATAGACTGTATTAGAGCTGCTGGACTGAATATGCTGGAAGCAGCATCAACTTGGGCTTTTTATAACAGCGTATTAACGAGAGATAAAAATTGAAATGTGTGCGTGACTAAATTGCGAATGCTGTGCTGATTAGCCATTGTATCACAGCGGTGTTTTTTTTTAATCGGCACCAGTGTCGCTACATAATGCTTGCAAACCTCGCTGCCTACGTTTCCAAATCGGATTGCTTTGATGAATCTGTTCCATATTTCATAGCAAAACAAACTAATATGTTATCATTACTGATAGGCAGATGTTGGTTATGCTTGGAATATATCCGATCAGTATTTTATAAGAAAAGCTAAATGTTAAGCAAAAACAATTCAATCAGCGGAGAGAGATTCATCTATAGAGTGCTGTTTATCCAACATGTAAAGGAGTGACTCTGCAAGATATCTCCAACAATCAACATTGCAATGGCAATCCTGCCTTTGTAACTGACCTCAGAGAAGATTTCTGTCGAACTCTGTTGCGATATAGATTGATCAAATGGCCTGTTTGCCTACTGATGTCTGGCAGTACTTTTATATTGCTTTATCGATGTCAAATTGATCACTTCTTGGGGGTAGAATAAAATAAAGCACATATACATAATGTACATAACATTGTGTCTGCGGTATCCTTTCTGTTGCCTAGTGAATTGCAAATGGAATTTGCAAATGTGATGAGAGATTGCTGTCAATCAGTCATATTAAGAGTTTCATCGGAGACATCATAATGTGAATTTACACTTTATGATTATGATGAGTCGAAACGTTATGACATGGATCGCTTGCTGTTAAAATTATTTAACCTGACGCATCATTCTGAGATGAAGCTGGTCCTTAACCCTATGATTTGATACTCAGCATATAAGTTAACAAGCAACAACTGGAAGAACCATTGGCCCAAATTGATAAACCTCAAGTAGGCTTAGACATAAGTAAAGTTGATCAATGTCTGATTTGTCAACCACAATATATAAAATTTTGTCATGGATACTTTTTCTGATCCATCAGTATGGATAGATTAATTGACATTAGCTATGGCAACTGTGATGCATAGACATATACTTGCCAAAGTAACATTTTCCCGGCGACTGCCCGCTTTGGATATCAATAACGCTAGTTTACGCCTGGGTCAGTGCACACAAGGGAGTGTCATTTTTGACAACCAAATCCATGATTTTAAATTCTATAACTGTTTTGGTAGTGTTGGAACACACAGGAAGGGGTAAGCTACGCTACTAGTCATGCCTCTTCGAACAACGATCAATTCCAAGGTGTCTGTAACTTAGCATAGATTACTAAAAGCAAACGGTACATGTGACAAATAGTGTCTAATGTTCTGCTGCGGAAAATATGCGTACATGCAAACATACATATATACATACATACACATTCAAACAAACGTACGTCCATTCATGCAACCATACATGCATAGATACGTATATGCCAACATACCTACATACGTTCGTACTTATGAACGTATAAACCTATATACTTACGCATACATACACACGCACCGCGCATATACAAATATATATACACATCTGCGCCACCATGCATACATGCATACGTGCATACATGCATACATACTTACATGCAAACATACGTGCATACGTTTATACATGCATACGTTCATACATGCATACATACAAACACATTTGCATACATTCATACATACATACATATATACTTACATATATACTTACATATTAACATACATGTTAACGTACTCACTTATATTTGGATCTCAGGGGAAAATGTAAATTTGCCATATTTTAGGTAGGTTTAAAATGCCACCGAGAAGTTATGAAGGACTCTCCTCTCAGCTTATCTTTCCGACCCTCTAGTCAATTCTTTTTTTAGACGTCCCTGGTTTTGTGACTCCTCGTGTTGCCGTGATACTTGACGTTGAGTGATGTATACCGTTTTAAAGGCTCTGTGCCGGATTTCCTTGAGACAGTCATTCTCAACCGCATGTTTGCTTACATAAATCCCCTGCATATTAAACCCCAACACTGTAATGTTTACTGGCAAATATGCTGAGTCCTGTCATCCCCCCCCCGCTACATATAAATCCTAAGCACTGCTCTTATCCTCTCTGTTTGTGCTGAGCAAAGAGAGTCCTCGCCCTTTAGAACTATTGGCATGCAAATGTAGGCACAATAAAGATGAAGCATGGATCTCAGTTGATAAAAGGAATGTCGTCGACGACCATCGTTTATAGTGAGTGCAAAAGGCGAACGAGACAGCGATAAGAGCCTTTTGAGAAGCATTAAACAATATATTCTATGGTCCATTATAAGCCTTTTCATATTATCAGCGTATTTCCTTTTTGAAGTGAGTTGAAATCTTAAAAGTCTTAGTTTGAATTGATGAACTCCAGCGAGACCAACGGACATGTCATTTGCTCATTCAAAATCATGAATAGACGCATATACAAACAACATAAATGGCTTGAAGCGGAGATGAAGTATATATTGAATTGCTTCTCAACGGAAAATAGAGCAGTAAATAAACTAAGTAACGGAGTGTAAAAGGGTCAATATTAACTTTGTGGAGCACTTGATAAGCCAGACCCCGGACTAAAACTTATCAATAAAGCGGCCAAATGATATTGATCAATATTGTCGCCAATTGATACCGAACGATTTAGCGGCCACTGATATTTACTAAGCGGAGCGCCGACTTATGCTGATCATTAGAGCCGCCGACTGATACTGAATAAGTGTCATATCGCCATATTCGCGATATGCGGGGGCAGTGTAAGCTGAGCTCAAGGTGAGCCGCGTGTGTTCAATATGATGATGTCATTGACGTATATGGTTATGTTGACTAGATAACTGCGATACAACAGCATTGCAACCACAGGGGGCGTAACACGTGGTGCAACGTCATATGTTTGCTATAAAATAAGAAAATGTGTCGTGGGAATTGCTTTAAATGTGTGTAATGTTATATGCTTATAGCATGGTATGGTAGCCTTATTCTGTATGTTTATGTGGGGATGGGTCTCTGATCAGGAGTTGTTATCATAATGGTTTGAATTAAGGCAGTAGCGCTAATTAATTATATACATAAGTTGAATGAACTTGGTAAGCCAATAACGTGTATCCATGTTGTTATGTTGTTAGTGAGAGAAATAATGGGGAGATTTACCGAATTAAGTTCTTCAACAAGTCAAGGCCCTTATCACATCACCAGGGCGAATGAAGCTTCATATCAAGTGAATTGCAAATAGATCTTAGCAATAATGAGGAACGCTTGCTGTCCACCAGTCATAATGTGAGTTTCATAGGATACGTAATACTGGCACATTATGATTACCTAGCATGAGTTGAAACGTTATGATCTGGATCGCTATATGTTACAATTCTTGAACCCTTATGCATCATACTGTGAGAAAGCTGGTCCTTAAGCCTATGATTTGATACTCAACACATAAGCTAACAACAAACAACTGGATGAATCAGAGGTCCAATTTGATGAATCTCAAGTAGGCTCAGTGAAAGTTGATCAATGTCTGATTTGTCAAACACACAATATACAATGTTGTCATGGATATTTTTTGATCTATCACTGTGAATAGATTAATTGATTTCAGCTATTGCAACTGAGATGCATAGAGCCAAACGTGCCACGGTAACATTTTTTCCCGACGACTGCCCACTTTGGATATCAATTACTTTAGTTCACGCCTGGGTCCTTCCACACTAGGGCGTTTCATTTTTGACAATAACACTCATGCTTTTTAAATCAATGCGAGCTACGGTAGTGTTGGATCACACAGGAAAGGGTGAGCTACGCGACTAGTCATGACTCTTCGAACAATGATCAACTCCTTGCTTTGTACATACTGATACGAAATGCAACTGACTTAGAAGAGTAGCAGGTTAAGTTGATTTGCAACCTTAGAGATGATTATGCTGATTGGAGGGTGATATTCACACAAGTGATCGTTTATATGCTGTAGCTGGTTTATATTCCGTTCAAATGGCAAGAATGATGAATTTGTACTGTAATGTTACAGTACATATGGGCCTTGATACGAGTTAGCTCAGTCGAGATTTAAATGATCGCTATCATCAGCTAAAACGATGAACTGCACTTGTCCATGATGGGTTTGTCCACAACTTCCTTATAAGTACAGCATGATAAATATTCGAAAACCAAGCGCATAGCACAATATATAGGCGTACGTCAGCAGACAACATGGCTGTATGCTGATTCTTCCTCATATGATGAAGTGAGAGAAGCTATCTTTTATAGACGGGTTCGTATTGGTAGAAATATATCACCAACCCCCACAGCACTGTTTTTTCACGAAACTATGTGCTTTGGATTTTCTTGAATTCGCGTCACCATTTTCTCCAAAGCAATCGTAAATTGCTGATATTTGCTGTTAATAGATGAACATTATTCAAAAGCGCTACGTTGTAGCCAGGATTGTGGATCTTTCAATACATCTATCCATGACGTTCTGTCACTGCTTCAGTGAGGTAGTATGTATGTCATCGAGAACATCGAAGACATTTACATCCGTCGTAAATGCTGACAGCGGTAACAATCGCCCGATCATTAAAGATCGAATATATTTCTGGCTGTGAAACCCTCTATTACGTCGCATGCAGCACTACGCATTCAGCTCCGTGTACAGATATATGCACACATGACTGCATGTTAATAGGCAACCACAAATTTCGATCAAACATTCATCATCGGATCCTAGCCCTGCTTCTCTGATTTATGAACTTGTGGTGTGCTATAAACACCCTGGGCGCGTTCATCAATGTCGCTTGATCAAACGAGTGTAATGGCGGCACTAACTAGTTTTCATTGCAAATGGTAATATGTAATCAGACCTCGAAGGGTAGGGGGTGAGGGGGGGGGGGGGGTTGGGGTGACACATCCGCACAAGGAAAAGCAGTCTTGCATAAACAGCCTTGTTAGCCACGTGTATCAAGGCTTTAGTGATCAAATAATGATAATTTGCACTCGCAAACCGCTCTGTAGACTAGGCTGTCATCTTATATACAGCCAATATAAAGCGGCGTAGTGACAGCATATAGCATATATTGATGTCGGCCATCTTTACTGTGACAGTTCAGGAATTCTGCTAACTAATGCAAACGAATTTTTCAGCACATTTAATTAGGATATGCGGCTGCAAGAGATTCAGAGTTCTATTTAGAAACAGATAATTGTATTCTGCTGAAAGTGAATACCTACGGCCACATTTCATATAACTAGTGACTCACTTCAACGGCGATACTCTGTGGGCATCGATCATCTGGTGTTCTAGTCACTGCTATTGTATAGATGTATTAACGATTTATGTTAGGGTAACATTCTGTAAATGGAATCCATATCATACGTATATTTCTGCCTGCTTCGACAACAAGGTATATCAATCATGTGTAGTGTTGCTTTGTTTATTAACTGATTAATCACATGTTGGTTTCTAACAAATGTCTTGCACAGAAACGGGGTTTAGCTCTATCCTATCGAACATTTTACGTATGGGCAATAATAGCCTACGCCCAACGTGATGGAACAGAAATAATTGTATGTGGTGTTCAAAATATCATTAACACATACAATAGCCATGAATACACGTATGCCAGGGAATAATAACCCAAATCAATTAAATAAATAAGTGTAATTCGGCATCAAGCAGGAATTACATGCATATATTTCAATAGACTGTATTAGAGCTGCTGGACTGAATATGCTGGAAGCAGCATCAACTTGGGCTTTTTATAACAGCGTATTAACGAGAGATAAAAATTGAAATGTGTGCGTGACTAAATTACGAATGCTGTGCTGATTAGCCATTGTATCACAGCGGTGTTTTTAATCGGCACCAGTGTCGCTACATAATGCTTGCAAACCTCGCTGCCTACGTTTCCAAATCGGATTGCTTTGATGAATCTGTTCCATATTTCATAGCAAAACAAACTAATATGTTATCATTACTGATAGGCAGATGTTGGTTATGCTTGGAATATATCCGATCAGTATTTTATAAGAAAAGCTAAATGTTAAGCAAAAACAATTCAATCAGCGGAGAGAGATTCATCTCTAGAGTGCTGTTTATCCAACATGTAAAGGAGTGACTCTGCAAGATATCTCCAACAATCAACATTTGCAATGGCAATCCTGCCTTTGTAACTGACCTCAGAGAAGATTTCTGTCGAACTCTGTTGCGATATAGATTGATCAAATGGCCTGTTTGCCTACTGATGTCTGGCAGTACTTTTATCTTGCTTTATCGATGTCAAATCTATCACTTCTTTGGGGTAGAATAAAATAAAGCACATATACATAATGTACATAAGAATTGCTAATGCGGTTCCTTTCTGCAAAATCTAACTGCTTTCTCAATTCAATATGCAGTGTCATTGGTAGTTCACGACGAATACCTTAACTTACCGAAGATTTGTGTAGAGATATCGCGTTGACAAGTAAAACAAAGAATCATTATTCAGTGCATTAATAATAATCTAATACCCTTGAAATGTACAGGTTATTTGCTTCGGCTTCGTAATTGTTATTCACATTAGGTGAACAAAGAGAGAAAGAATTCTACCGGCGTTTGATCTTTTCCCCGCTTTTCCTTATTGTGTGGCAGATGTACTGACCTAACAAACAAAGGTAAATACATATAAATATTTAAGATCAAGGATTTTACACCAATCTTGTGAATATTCTACACGGTACCGCATTATTCATACGATTGAATTTATGTATAGCTCGTGTATTATAATATGTTTTTTGTCAATTCGAATGTCAAATTATGTTTAGCACTGACAATTACTTTTGTAGAACATGTGGCATAAAATACCTCAAACTCTTTTTATATGTGACGTAAGTCAATTAGTGAATCAAAAGAGTTAGCAACACGATCGGCCATTGCACCATGTTATGTTGCGAATTATCAACAGCTATCAAGACTACGCCCTAACGTTGATCAACGAATTATTCAACGCCTTCATTTAATGTGATAGTATTTTGGTCGGGATAACTCGGCATCATGACGCTCATCCTGCTATAGCAAACAGCACCTGCTGTGATATACGTTAATAGTGTCGAAATGACGCCTTGAAAACATTCCATAAAAGATGCAATGGCTTATAATTTGGGCGTCATTATTGTCTATTCAATATATATTTGTGTGTTTGCATTTGCATTTTTTACTTGATTGCCTGTGTTGCATGCGTAACGGTCCTTTTGAAAAAACAGGGTCAATGTAATCTGATTCGGATGTATATCGAAACTAGGTTAATGCATTTTCATTTTTTAACTCTGGCTTGTTAGCATACTATTATCATTCTCCAATTAGGACACTGAGCGAGCGCTAAAATAAAAGTGGTGCAATAATGAAGTGCATTAAATAGCCATCAACTGATTTAGCCAAATTTACTACCCAACTTTAAATAGATTTGAGTATGCTTGCGTAACCAAAGGAGCTTTCTATTCGTTACAACTTGGTTAATGAGTTTATGGAGCTGCTCAAGCAAAGCCAAAGCGTAACTGCCTAATCTAATATATACGCTTATCCTCAATCATCGTTTAAATCAAAAGCATGAATTACGCAATTTCATTATAGTATCATAGCGTACATTTACTGCAATTCCACTTGTATTTTCATGTTGGAGGATTTGATACTCACAAAGGCTAGACTGAGTGTTCAATGTTTGATCCCTAGACATTGTTTTGATTACCATTTTTACTAAAACAATACATACCAGCTGCTGATTTTTACACTGAACGATATGCAAAATCGGGCATTGCAAACCCCGGCATGGACTGAACAAATAAAAACCAAAGGCAGCAATCGCATTGCAGTTGGTTATCAATTAACAGCTCTATTTGTTGCACCTCAAGTTAAGTTAAAAATGTCGTCAAGCATTTTACCACAGGTTTATATATACATATATTTGCATATTTCCATTAAATTATCAACTTTAATCCTTATTGGTTTATTTATTTATTATATATAAATCAATATATATGTTGTGATGTGATATCTGACTGTGGACTTCATACATCTCACAATGTGATATGTGTTGGTTGGCCATACGTCCACCTAGGTTGGCCTAGTAAATATACTGTGCTTATGTTTACCCTAACCCTCACTGTGTCAATGCGAAAAGTCTGTACCAAAAATTAATCAAGAAACGTCAAACCAATCCTAATCGTTGAATTGAGCTCCTGTTTTGCGACAACCCAAAACCCCCGTTCTTCACACTAAACTAGATTTAAGGTACTATATGGCTTTTTAATAGCAACACATCAAGTGGACGGACAAGGAGTGACGGCTGTGGTTTCCATGTGTCAATTTGTGCGTGCTATTTGTATCAATTGATGTAAACGACTACCTTATTATCATAGCAAATACACTTGCATTTCACACATGGTTTTAAGAAAATGCACTGTCTTACATCCACAATCTTCATAAAGTGTTTGAATATAATGAACGTTGTGTATGTAAGGAAGCACGAAGGCACTCAATCATGTTTTGAGTTTGCATATCTTGTTTTTGCTTCAATTCGATGTCATTAACAAGGCACTCCTAAGCAAGAAGGTTGATTGAGTTAAATACAGCTGTGCGCATTTGGGGGTTTAGGGGCAGTAGGTCCAGTTTCTTCACTGAGAAAGATAGACATCTTTTGCTATGCTTTCGGCAGATATTTCACATCGGCTGTCTTAGAAGCTACTTCGTAAAACATGCTTAAAATAGCATCAAACCATGGACTTTTAAAACGTCACTATAAAGGGAGCGATAAAAGCCAGATATATATCAGTGATCTGTTCCATTAACCAATCGCGATCATATGAATTACGGAATGTATTAAAGGGCAAACATTGTGCAAATGGCAATTCAATATTAGGAATTGTTTTACAAGGCTTCAAACATTAGTGTAAAACTATATGGGCACCATATTCACATATTCGCAACCTGAGCAGGATAAACGCTTATCGAACAATAACACTAACAGAATACGTCAAAGCTTGCGGATTTAATAGTCAGTATAAGCCATCGTTCATGTTGTGTTCATTCCTGTCAACAAACAAGTGTGTTCATTCCTGTCAACAAACAAGTGTGTTCATTCCTGTCAACAAACAAGTGTATTGCAAGTCTGGTGGCAGTCAAAAATATTCATAATCAAATAAACCTAATTCATCGGATAAATCACTCATTTTGAAATCCAATAGCGAATGAAATGATGATTGGTCAATTTATCACTGGCGTGTTTTTGTGTCACTATAACAGTCGGCCTCGACCTCCACCGCATCGATAACTATCGTCAACGCTGCCATAGCAAATCCTTGTTTTCCATTTGCGCCCTGAGGCACATGCATCCAGAGATAATCTAATTTAACGCTAGCTGTAGCGACACGACAACACAGCGCGACCCCGGATCTTAATCGGATCGTTTTGATGAATGAACTGGATGTTTCACGGTTAACCAAACTCGCATGAAATTATTATTGATATATACACGTGGGTTATGCTTAGAATATACCCAAGAGCTATTTCAAAGAAAGGTTTAGCCCAACCGATAATATGACGGAGCGTGATTCATCTCTAGACTGTGTTATCTCTGACAAATGCCATACGAAATGTATTATGCCATGCCTTTGGTGTATTTGTTCATTGAGCAATAGTTATTGGTTCATCCTTCATACAAGGCGAATATTTAGGATATGTAATAGGTCTTTGAATTTGCTATTCTTCATCCGTAAGCCATAGAAATTCATCGTTGTGTAGGGCACCTTGCATTTAGATTAGTCCTTACTATTGACCTTCTATGATTTGCTTTATCAAATTGTTTTGGATTTGGGAACCACTAATTCTACAACTATTATGTATCTAATGAAGTAAACAATTCTTAAGGATCCGTCTTGGGTTCAATTGCATGCGCGTGTTACGCAGTCTAAATAAGTGTACTTCCTTTTAATGTAGATTACGCCTGGATCCGTAGCTGGCAGCTGTGTATTCAGTTTATCTGTTCTGTTTGTCCGTGTCATCCACATTAAGGCTGGTCACCAAAATGACCACTCTTATTTCAGCCGTAATAGAAACATTCTATCAAGTTCTTGACTTTATGTCGACCCCAGAAAAGAGGGGCGATGTTGGATGTATGTTCTGGACCGTAAGAGGGCTTAGCATACATGCTGTGGAGATAATTTGTGCATTACAAAGCCTGGAGAAGCGGTCTGGAACAATAAGCAAATCCGCATGGCGTATTCAACCTACCACAAATATGGCAATTAAACATATGTGGTGTTTTTCCATCAGATCCAAATATGGGTATGCATGCGAGCAGGTACACATGCATGTATATTATGTCTATGTCTGTATGCATGCATACATAAATGTATGTATGTTAGAATGTATGTATGTATGTATTTATGCATGTACGTATGTATGTATCTTAGTATATATTCATGCATGCATGTATGTGTATATGCGTGTATATGCGTGGTTACGGGTGTTTGTATATTTACGTTGGTATGTATGTACTTATGCATGTATATATGTAGGTATGTACATACGCATGAACGTGTTTAAGTATGTACGTATTAATGTAAGCATCTATAAACGTATGTATGTATGTATGTATGTATGTATGTATGTATGTATGTATGTATGTATGTATGTATGTATGTATGTATGTATGTATGTATGTATGTATGTATGTATGTATGTATGTATGTATGTATGTATGTATGTATGTATGTATGTATGTATGTATGTATGTATGTATGTATGTATGTATGTGTATGTATGTATGTATGTATGTATGTATGTATGTATGTATGTATGTATGTATGTATGTATGTATGTATGTATATGTATGTATGTATGTATGTATGTATGTATGTATGTTGTATGTATGTATGTATGTATGTATGTATGTATGTATGTATGTATGTATGTATGTTGTGTGTATGTATGTATGTATGTATGTATGTATGTATGTATGTATGTATGTATGTATGTATGTATGTATGTATGTATGTATGTATGTATGTATGTATGTATGCATGCAGCATGCATGCATGCATGCATGCATGCATGCATGCATGTGCATGCATGCATGTATGTATGTATGTATGTATGTATGTATGTATGTATGTATGTATGTATGTATGTATGTATGTATGTGTGCATCTAAGTATGTAAATGTGCATGCATGGATTAATATACATATAGTTGTGTGTCAGTTTATATGTATTTATGTTGGTTAAATTTTTTTAATATATCTATTTGCTGCGACTGTAATCATCGGACTGATCATCAGGCTACTGGTTCGAATCAACGATATACAGTTACATCAAACAGCAGTAGTCGATCATGTTAGCAAAAATGCACAGAAGCTGACATACAGAGTTGCCCCTTGTGCGATGGCATCTGCTCTCAATACTTCTGGGAGTGAGATAATTAACGAGTCACGTCTGACAGACATTAGTCTATTGTGTAATCAATCAATAACCTGACCAAGTTGACATGGAATGGCGCCTGGCAATACACACAGGATGATTGGGGGAAGTAATAACGTTATTCGCTTTCTACGATGAGCGCTTCTTTCATAAACCGTTGGCGTCTATTCAAATTTTGGCAGTCACAAATGTGAGACATGAGGAGCTGTTCTGCCATGTATGGTACAATAATATCTCGTTCACATACATTGTTGGTACCGACATAACGAAAACAGTAAGAGGTGGAAATGTGAATCAAATCCATTGGGGACAGAACCAGCTTACATGCCCATTGCCTGTGTTTGATTTGATTCCAAGCTACGTGTCGGTATCAACAATGCGCTGCGCCACATTGACCATTCTGCTCCCAGTTCAAGCAATGACAAAGGAACAATGACCGCATGAATTTGGGATATTTGTGGCCATTGCGTTCGGGACTATTCAAACTACAGAATTTATAGAATGGATCGAAATGAATAGATTGTTGGGAGTAACAGAATTCAATGTATATGACGGTAATATGGAGCATATGTTAGTTGTTTTTGATTACTACCAGCAAGCTGGAAATTTACGCCTTCATCGAATGCCTCCACCTGTGAATGCTTCCAGCGTCCATGCTGTGAAGCTGAGTAGACCTGCGTCGCTAAATGATTGCATGATGAGGAACATGTACCGATATAAGTATGTACTTGTGGTTGACTTTGATAAGTTAATCATACCGAAAACACATCGAACATACCGCGAACACATAACACATATCATGAACTGTTATCTGATATCAATATTACAGGAAACAGGTCAGAGCCTCACCATTCTTACAGCATACGGAACACCTTCTTTTTCAGAGATTTTGCGCCTGACTCATCACAGCCAAGCATTCTCCGTGCGATACCGGAAGTGAGCATGTATTGGGATCAGATGCCATCGCAGAAGGCGCAACTCTGTACGTAATTTTTGCTAACATGATCCACAGCCGAAGTTTGATGTAACTGTATAACGTTGATTCGAACCAGTACCCTCATCGTCAGTCCGATGGTTACAGCCACAGCAAATATGAGGATAGTCCTGAAAGCGTTACAGTAATGTTAGGTAAATGAGATATGTAGCAGTCTAGGTGAATAAATATTAAATATTATGTATTATTTATTAAATATTATTCAGACTCAGGTAAACGGACACCAAATATACATGACATAGCCATATACTTCATATGCGCCAAAAACAAACATCCATACATTTACTCACATACATACATACTCACATACATACATACATACATACATACATACATACATACATACATACATACATACATACATACATACATACATACATACATACATACATACATACATACATACATACATACATACATACATAACATACATACATACATACATACATACCCAACATGCATACATACAATACATACATACATACAAACAAACATACATACATACAAGACATACATACATACCATACATACATACATACATACATACACAGAACTACATACATACATACATACATACACATACATACATACATACATACATACATACATACATACATACATACATACATACATACATACATACATACATACATACATACAGGTACATACATACATACATACATTCATGCATACACATACATACATACATACATACTGCACATACATACATACATACACATACATACACATACATACATACATACATACATACATACATACATACATACATACATGCATACATACATACATACATACTACATACATACATACATACATACACATACATACATACATACATA
>CM067356.1:67927126-67958917 GCA_034190875.2 Urechis unicinctus
ATTTAATAATTTATGTTACCATATTTGTGTGAAAGGGAGAGTTATTGTATTCTTGACGTCGGGTCTAACATCTCAAAGCACCAACAAAAAATAAGTGTTCCTTTAATGCTTATAATTTGTACATGACCTGGCACAGTGATCTGTTGAAGGAGTGATCCATGTCTGACAGGAGGTGGATGAATTTAACATTTTTAACAATGAGAAGCCACACAATTACTTAAATATTTAGCTGGAAAAATGTTTTTGTTGGCACTTGCCGCAAGTATCACTAAATAATAGCATGAAGATACTTAACAAACGAAAAAAGCAATATGAATTTTATACCAAGTATACTATGTTAAACTGTGCTAATATTTGAGGTAGTAAAGCAAGCTGGAAAGACAAAACAAAAATTAGTGCAAAGATTTGGCTATAAGTGTTGCTTTTACTTGGCAAAAAGTCACCGAGATTGGTAGCATCAACAAGGTCAACACACAAAATCATTCACAGATCTATTGTTGCAAGTACACATACATGAACAGGAAACAACATCATCACATCACATGATGCTTGAGTTACCGTCTGATACGCATAAAAAAAACAACGCCTGACTCTGATCAATTGACCGGACGGCTATAACTGATCAATAAAACCGACGACTGATACTGGACAAGTTCGCGATATGTGGGGGAAGTGCACTATATCATTAAAATTTATTATGTCGTTGTTTTGTTCGTATGGTTGGGTAAAATTATCTGGCAAGTCTTGAAACAAATATCGCATGGTCGATTCAGTCAATGATATTCCATCCTTCAACATATCTTCCGGAAAAGGTTCGACTTCTAAATTGTTGTATTGTATTGAAAAAGCTTTATAAGATAGCATATAACGCGCTTCTAATGCTTCCTAACATTCAGTTCATTGGTCAGCTGTTTATATACACAACACCTCAAATATGTTTGCCAATCGTTGACATGAGTTACTACTAAATTGCTGTCAGAAGACGAGGTCGTATGAATCGAAGAGCTCTTTGTTGCCTTTTCTCTCAGAGGTCAGCAAACTGATTGTGTGATATCTGAGGAGATAAGGAAATCACGCTGAAATCGTTTGACAAGAGCCGTTACTTAATGACGATAGAAGCGCATCGAGAATTTGACGATAAGTAAATTACATTACCAAATTGTGCAATAATACCACCGATTCGTCAAGTGAGATAAATAACACCGCATTTCCTTGAATAACTAATAGCCACTTACAAACACCTTTCAAATAACTCTCCCCAAATCACAATAAATATCATTTTATCACCCTCAAAACACTGTATACCTCTTCACTAGACTGCAGACTGACAATGTCAGCAGAAAAATCAATGCGCCTTATGTCACTAGATTGTGCAATCCCTCACCAGAATAGGTCAACAAAATGATCGTTTAATATCTGAGGAGATTGTGAAATATGGTTTTGCCGTATGCTTGTTGCATCTTGAGATGATTTTAAAGGGAAACTGATGATTTTGCATGGGGGATTTAGTGATGATTTTGTACTAAAGGTAACAAAGGAATCCAATAAATGGGTCTCTTAGTTTTACTAAGCCATAGGCATGATAAGCCATATACTATCTTAACTTCACCCCTTAATAGGCTACTATTCACTAAATTTACTTACTCCTTTTTTTGCAGTTTGATATTTCCAGACGATCTGCATTAAATGAAGAATAATTTTGATGAATCTAACCATCTCATGATCAGTGTCCCGTTCTCTCTTGTTGTAAAAATATGTACTTTAAAGACGTAAATTGGCTTCACATGTATGCTCTGGTCTTCCTTTTCTTTCTTCTTATCTCACTAGGACACACATTGGCACCGGTAACTTAGCACTATACTCAGCCATACTTTCTTTGTGATGTCTCAACGGTCTTTTGGCGAAAGATGATGTTACTTCTCTGTTGGCACAGGTCGACTTCGGGTGGCAGTGTGTTGAACATTTAATCTTCTTGACGCGGCACGTACATTTATCGGCTTTGCAGCTGCCCCTGCACAAACAATGTTTCTTAAGGAAGCGGTTTTCGGGGTGTAACTTTATGGTGTTACGATGCTGGCTGGTCGGCGGCTGAAAACGGTTGCGGCGATGATGGTGATGCTAGTTGGTCTGTGATCCGTTCTTCTTCTATAGCGGAAGATGATGGCTTGAAAAGACTCGGTGCAGAAGTCGGCTTGATTCTGGATTGACGAGGAGCTGGAATAGGTCCAGTCTTTGTAGTGTTGTCGTCGTCCGTCTGCTGAATACCAATATCTTCCTCCTCAAAGCAGCCTTAGGCACCAGGAAATAACCCAGCTGGGACGCTTCTACCGAAGACATCGTGGTATGGAGCATCTTTGATGATCTCTTGCCTGGCACAATTCATGGAAAATTGTATACGTGGCAGCCACGAAGCCCATGGGTATTGCAAGGCATCATCGTCGATCTTTTCATCTTGCTTCATTGCTGCAATCTTCTTTTCGACTGTACGATTTCCTCTCTCCACGAGGCCCTGGGACTGGGAATGGCGGGGTCGACCGTTGACAAACGTGTTATCACCACCTAATCTCTCGAACAGCGCCCTGATGAGTTGGTTGACGAATTCTCTACCATTGTCCTAGTGGAAGATGTTTGGTGGACCGAAGTAGGCTAAAACCCTCTCCTCAATCAGCCTTGCCACTTCTGCTGTCTTCTGCATGAGGGGAAACAACACGTGATACTTAGAGAAGTGGTCCATGAAGTGGCCGATGTAGTTGTAGTCTTCGTCAGGCGAATGTCGCATATTAATAAGGTCGACTTGAACTCTTTCCAAGAAATCTGTTTGGATGATAGGCCGAAGAGGAGGTCTTGTAACTTGCGGTTGACTCAGCTGGCACACTGGACTTTGTTTACAAAATTCTTGGATGAAACCTCGTGTCACACCGAAGTAGTGGCGCTGCACGTAGTCCATCACTTTCCTGTACCCACTGTGCTTGAGTTTGTCTACGTGAATACCCTTTACGACATCGAACACGTTGTCAGCATGGACAACTCACAGGAACTTGGTGCTTCCCTCAACTTGTATCTTCTGCACGTTTGGGATGACCAGAACTTGATTAAGACCAAGGCCAGGAAGGTCGACAATCTGAAAATTCTGTGTTTTGGCCCAATGTCGGAAGTGCGAGTCCACCTTGATGCTTGGATCAAGAAGATGAGATTTTATGGCATCGTACTTCTCCGCGCTGATGACTGGGCTCTTTGTTAAAGCAGCTTGGCGGTCGACAGTCTCCTGCATGTGTCTCGAAAAGCTGGCTCTTTTTCCATTTTTACGAATATCGTCACTATATATCAGTACTATATGAGGTCGATAGTCACTGTTGGCCCAATCACATCAGTAATTTAGCAGATTTCTTAGAATCTAGGCCTGAAACATATGCCTGATTCAGCAATGAATTTAGGCTACCTCCATTATACTGTAACGGAAATATATCCCTTAAAGTAATTTGTTAGTGTAATATTATCGCCATAGGATTGAGCGTTCCCTCAGTTCTACCCGTCGATGGCCCCAGAAGTCTGTAATTGTATCTCTCCCAAAATATGTGTAGAGCTGTTACGAGTTGCAGGTGGGGACAGCCAATGAAAATCTTACCCCTGCTTGTTTGTAAACTTTGTTGAATCATCCCCCAAGTTTGTAGATGTTTCGCCCTTGTTAGTGGTAGCGGAGATTGTTTAATTAGTTTTAGCTCACCACGCTCACGAGGTATTCCGAGATTGGCCTCTGACAGAGAAAGAACTGAGGGAACCGCCTATTTTCGGTAAATTGCTATCACTTAACTGGTATATTTGTTCTATCACACGATAATGTGCTTGGCATGACTTCTAGGTTTAATTGTTTGTCTTAGGAAAGATAAATTCGGGTATCTTTGGGGTGATGGGGGATATTGTTCGTACACCTAGGAAATTCTAAGAAAACTATCGTTGCGCTAAGTGCATTTAAGTAACAAGAAACGAGGGTGTATTTTTTTAAGAGCCATCATATTTGTTGTCACTTTCTATAGGGGTTCGATAATTGTAATTTCGACTTCACTAGGGGGCTCACAAACGCTAGAACATGTGTTACATATGGGTGTATGTCTTGTATATATCTTTTCTGTTTTCTTAATCAAAGCAAGTAGTGAGAAAGAGTAGTGTCAATAACGCTAGTATTATCCTTCATCTGTACATACATTTACCCACGTAATGGTTGGGTTGTGATTCGAAAAGAGATGTTTTATTTAGTAATCTAAAATGTTTTAACCTGTTGTTGAGTGAGTGCCAACAAAATATCTTGTATGCCTCCACGAGTTAGTGTAACTGCGTAAGTGCGTAGCTACGTAAGCGTGTAGTTGCGTAACTGCGTAACTACCTAGCTGCGTAACTGCGTAAGTGCGTAAGTGCATAACTACCTAACTGCATAGTGCATAAGTGGTTACTGCGTAACTGCGTAATTGCGTAACTTCCTAAGTGCGTAACTGCGTAGCTGTGTTACCGCTTAAGTGTACAGACAATTCCTGTACCATTTCTATTAACTGTTTATCAAAGTCTCTGTAAAGTCTGTCGATGTCGTAATCTGTGGTAAATTCATTTGCCAGTGAATCTAAGATCGACTGAATTCATCATTAAATAAGAGATCAACCAGTCTTCAACCTCTTATCCGATTTTTGTCTTTATATGTGTTAAGATTTTTATTAGTTCAAGCAGCTGGACTTCGGGTGACACTGGTCAACGTTACACTACAACCAATTTATTGGAACTCATAATTTTTCATTGTATCACTATCAATTGATAAAATTTTATTGAATTTATCATAAATATTTACATAAAAAATGGTAATTAAACGGGCAAATTTTAGAAAAATCGGTGAGGTGTCCCTTAAACAGCACTTGGCGTCATCCTGAAATTAAAAAAAAACATTGTCATTATCAAAAATAGACATGCAATCCGTCGATTTGCCTGCGCCATCGATCGATACCTGCGCTATCTACTGATGCTTGCGCTAACGACGGATCCATAGATAGCGCAGCACTATCGATCGATGGCGCTAATTGGTCAATAGCGCATAGCCCATTGACTATTCATGATTGGCTTTGCTTGTAAAACAGGTAAAATTTATGCCATGTGAACAATCAATATGTACTCTGGTGAGCCCTAGCAACGACTCCCCTCGCCCCCAATATCCTGTGAACATTACCCCCTGACATCCTCTATTTACACATCCGCCTTGACATTGACATTTAAGCCACCTGCCACAACAAAATGTCCATTAACACGCCGCTCCCTCCACAAAATCTGTAGACACAATAAGCACAGTACTAGTACTGATATTAATTAGTAAGGTGACACATAAATTACGAGCTATTGCAGAAAACCTATGGGTAAACAGATATATTTTTGCCTCCGACACCAATTTTGACGAAGATTGATTGTTCAATAGCTTGACCATTATATGAATTTGTAAATCGTAGAGAGGCAGATGTTCTTATCAATCATGATGGCAGAACGTGTTAGTGTAATGGCCAACGGATCATTTCCCTGAATCGTCCATGATATGCATCATAGCAGTCATATGCAACGATTGAAATACATTTAGCACAATATACATAATGACATTAGTAAACCCGGAAGTTGCACTATGAGCGATGTGTGTGACGCGCGCGAAGGCATTACAATACTCACATTTATATTGAGTATTAACATGACTGAGCTCGTTTCAATGTTTTGCCTAATATGAGTACAAAAGTCACTCCATGATATCAAACCGCTTCTGTTATTCGATTACCAATCACCTCATGCCATATATAGATAAGGACTCCCTATTGGTGCTTGTTGATGGTCTTAGTCAAAGTCAACAGGGTACTTTCAGCATCCTTAAATGTATAAATTATGTGGGTGCAATACTTGAACCGTGCCTTGTGATGCTAATAATGTGAAGTGTCTTAAGGGCCATTGACAAGTAAGCTACGGCATCCTAAAGTTTGCTCTCTTAGTGAAACATTTCCTACCCAGTGCATCCGGTGTAGCTGTTAGGCGAGAAAAGCGTTGAATATTACCTCTGACAGGTAAACCAATTTAATAAGACTATGTCGTAGAGTATCGGGTCACGCATATAGTGTAGGAAAGGATATGCACCCCCAAACAAAGAGCGGAGGGCACTTGTGCAGCTAACATGAGTCTCCCAGTTCCCGTAGGGATATCCATGTCCGATACATAAAAGGGAACCCACAGGGCTTACGATATCAGGAGAACAGAGTATAAACTGAAATGGTCAGCATGAATTGCTCTTCTTATGCTGAGCGACAGACCAATCTTTGGTGCTGAGAGTAAAACGCAACGCAGATTCGCTGGCCAAATATTCTTTTTGTTATATTGGTGACTACAAAAGCACCAGACACTTGTCTCCAAGTAACATTCTAGTGCTGATGTGCATATAACCATCTTTATCGTCAGTTATCATGATTATCTGTCGAACTTTGCCCCATGGAGTGGCGCTGGATCATCCTAGACACAAAAATACTCTTTTTCGTCAAACTTTGGTAAAAATTCCTTTCTTAATGCGTGCAGGACGTCTTGGTCGCTGACGCGATAGTCGAGCAAAGCAGCGACAACTTTGGCACATGGAGCATGGTGGGATGCAAATTCTGGGAAATATGTTACACTTGAGTAAGCTGCTGCACCGCTTCCATGCAATACTAGCCAATGTGCTTTTTTACAAATTAAGTACTAGCAATCATCGATGTCGAGCAAATTATGTCTAAGTAAGCATCATTTTAATCATAAACATTATCATCATCATCATTATCATTATCATTTTCATCATCATCATCATCATCATCATCATCATCATCATCATCATCATCATCATCATCATCATCATCATCATCATCATTGTTATAATCATCTTCGTCATCATAATCATCGTTCATATAGATACCTTTATCAATAATTACGTTGGAGAAAAACCGACATATATCTCATGGAAAAAGTCAATTAATAATGCTCTTAGTATGTAAGTAGTTTACAATAATGAACACGCTTTTGTAACCAAACTCGCTATTGCAGCTCTACAGGTATAATGTTTTCGAGAAGATCATTCCGAAAGTACCAAAACACATCGTACTGGGAGAAACATCAAGACCTATATTTGATGTCTCCCTGCAACAGGGTATAGCGATGATCATTCTGTTGTAGACCGATTCTGTGGTCGCCATTTCAGAGTAGCCAAGAACGAGTAGTTAGCCTGCGTATACTTAAATCACATTCAAGCAATAATCAAACAATTACAGCACCATAATGTATTATAACGCTGAAATCGAGAGTTAAATTATGACACCTTAATTATCAGGATAAATCGATATATTCAAGGCGTGCAAAACTCGAGATTCCAAAAGTGGTTTGTACGCCAAAACAGTATCATCTTGGTATTGATGGTTAAAATAGTCATTGCACTTTTCTTTACCAGCTCCACATTTTCGATAGTGATGGGAGAGAGCTAGCTCTGTATCAACATCAGTAACAGATCCGCTATTGGGAAATCTAACGTAGCAGTAATGATTGAACACGGAAAAGCATCTTCGCGGGTTGATAAATGATTTGGGTGCAAACAGTTTACCGCTAGGAGGAGCTCTCTTTCGGTATCGCATCGTGCGGAGAAAGCTTGGCTGTGATGAGTCAGGCGGCATATCTCTGAAGAAGTAGGCGTTCCGTATAATGTAAGAATGGTGAGGCTTTGACCTGTTTCCTCTCTTATTGATCTCAGACAACAGTTCATGGTATGTTCGATGTGCTCGCGGTATGATTAACTCATCAAAGTCGACCACAAGTACATACTTATATCGGTACATGTTCCTCATCATACAATCATTCAGTGATGCAGGACTACTCAGCTTCACAGCATGCACGCTGGAAGCATTCACTGGTGGAGGCATTCGATGAATCTGTAAAATTCCAGATTGTTGGTAGTATTCAAATACAACTGACATATTCTCCATCTTACCGTCATAAATATGAGCACCAAGAACAGCCCCAAAATAGGTTCGAATACTGTCGTTCATCCATGAGATACCTGGGGCTGTGAACCCCTCAGATGTTTCCAGTATGTGAGTACTCCAGGCGGTGATTGCACCCTCTTGGTCCTGCTTTATATAATCAATATGAAGCTTGCCGCTCTTGAAAACAAAGCCGTCTGTTGATTTGTCAAAGGTTTGCCTGATGGATTGGTATTAGTGGGTGTATCCATAATGAGTGATTGACCGTACTACTTGTGTCTCCGGTTCGGTGAAGTAGACCCATCCGAGACCCTGGTTTCCACTTTTTATCCTTCAATCAGTTTTTTCAGAAAAACCGAACTCTGATGTTCATGGTAGATTCTCCTCTCAAAGGTATTATCGGTGGCTGACCATATAGCGTCATCTGGTTCAGAAGTCTCCGAATGGTGTAGTACACGTGAAGCCTATAAAGATCACTTAATAGTGGGACTCCAGAGTTAAGGTGGTCCAACCCAGATACATTGCAGCTGGAGGTTGCGCACCCTACAAAACAAGTAGTGCTTAAACAGGTTGGTGAACTCCACCTTGCACGCCTCTGTACTGTCGTCCGCTTGCACCTGGATGAGGAGATGTGTCAGCTACTAAGCTGCTATATGGGAATGATACAGCGGGACTGATTTGTATGTTCCATTTCTATTGAATCTAAACGCTTGTTTATCCATAGTGTTAAGTATCAAACTCTGTCAAATGTTCAAAGCAGCGAGGCTGTGTCCCTGCGAAATGCCATTGACAGCAGTGCAGTTGATCTATGTGTTGGCCTAAGATCAATCACGTATACTGTGAGCTGGTGCAACATTGAATCAAATATAATCATTATATGGCAGTTTGAAACTCCAGATAAAGGAGGGTGTGCGTTTGATACCTGGCGTCTGGAACTTCAAACGTATACAGGAGGCATTTGAATTTAAATACTTTAGTTTGGCTCTCAATTCTTTAGATGGAAAGATTACCCTCGGAATTGATAATGGGACTTTATAACGTGACGACCGTGTGTTAAAAATGTTGGGTCTGGATGGAAAAAGGCTAACGTCAGGTATTTACAGAGGTGACCGGCCCATCAACTTTAGCATCTGTGACCCACTTTATTTACACCTCGATCAAGTCAGTACCACGCAAATCTTGCTTGATAGAGCACCCACTACGCTTCTTGAAGTTGTGGGCTTAGAGGGTGGCTCTTTTGCGGATATCATAACCACAAACATTGCTAATACTGTGTCAAAACCTGTTACTGGCGGAGATGTTAATAACTTAAAGGTTCCCTTAAGGGATAATAAGTGACGTCTTTTGGACCATCACGACCTTCCTATTGGTGTTGCTCTTCAGTTTACAAGATGTCAATAAAAGCGAGTATTTATGGAACTCAACAGCAAACGGATCAGAGTGCCAACTTCTATGAATATGTTAAAACACCTATGTTATGCGCTTCACAACCAGCCCTCACTGAAGCCGAAGCCCCTCATTACTACACTGTATCTTCCGGCATGCCGTAAGAGACGTCTAATAGGGGGCAACCTGCTGGCTGTGGGTTGCGACTCGTGTCGGTGAACAATGGGATCCAAGCGGTTGAGTAGAGTGGTCCTTTTGATGGGCCGTATCTGCAACACACTTCTCAGGCCCGGATTTCGCTTAGACGAGATGCTGGAATGGCCTGGTCCAGTCAATTGGCTGGTGGTGACTTGCCCTTGGATACTATTTTCATTTTTAACTTTTTCAACATCATCAACTTGTGTTTCCCTCTTTTTTCCATTTATCTTAAAAGGCGGCTGCTTAATCAGGTCCAACTTATTTATTAATCTATCTAGGCGCCATATAACACATACGTGTTGGTGTGCCGTTAAACCTATTCTCACTCAATCACCCTCATTACTTTTAGGGCGGAAGAAAGAGTTCGGTTGGTTAATGGAATACATGAATGGTCATTTGATGAGAATGTCAGGGGTGATGACCATGGATATCCTATACTGGTGCCGGGTCGAGTTTTGCGTATGGGGCTATCAACAGCCTTCCTTACACGAGCTTGTGATTCAAAGAGGTGGATAGCTGCGATCGGTGTAGATACTTTGGCCTATGGAAACACTAGTTTACCGACAAACTAGCATGGCGAAGTCGGACCCGTAAAGTGAATAGTGTAGATGAGTGTCGATGCGCCAGAACCGCCACTCTCTATGTAACATACATACATACATACATACATACATACATACATACATACATACATACATACATACATACATACATACATACATACATATACATACATACATACATACATACATACATACATACATACATACATACATACATACATACATACATACATACATACATACATACATACATACATACATACATACATACATACATACATACATACATACATACATACATACATACATACATATACATACATACATACATACATACATACATACATACATACATACATACATACATACATACATACATACATACATACATACATACATATTTACAAAGCATTAATATATATACATACCTACATACTTACATACATACATGCATACTAACATACATGTTAACTTACTTATATTTGGATCTTTGGGGAAAACGACACCTATGTGTAATTGCCATATTTGCGTTAGGTTTAAAGCGCCATTGAGAAGTTGTGAATGCATTTTCTGTCCGCTTATCTTTCCATACCTGCTTTGCCATGCACACTTTGCCCTCGTTGATATTATCACTACGTAGGTTTGCGCCGCGACACCTTTATCTATTCACACTAGAGACGATATTTGTCATTTGTTATCTCGTCATGTTGTGGTAATAGTAAACGGTAGATTGCTTTGAAGACTTTTGACCGTATCTCTTCGAGACAGTCATTCACAACCGCATGTGTGCTTGCATAAATCCCCTGCATATTAATCCCAAACACCGTAATGTTTACTGGTATATATGCTAAGCCCTGTCATCCATCCCCCTGCATATATATACTAAGCACTGTCCTTTTCCCCGTCGCTTATGCTGAAAATCCTCGCGCTAATGAACCCATAACAGCACAGTGTCCAGATGATGTCGGGGCATGGAGCTCAAGGGATAAAACGCATGTCGTGGACAACCATCGTTTATAGTGAGTGCAAACCCTGCGAACATCGAGACAGTAGGTACGAAATGCCCACGAGACAGCTATGAGAGCCTTTTGACGTGGATTAACAACATATTGTAAGTAACATTATAAGCGTTTTGATATTCAGCGCGGCTCCTACTCGAAGTGAATTGAAATCTTTGAAGTCTGTGTTTGAACTGATGAATTCTAGCGAGACCGACTGAGGTGCCATCTTATCATTCAAATTCATAAACAGACGCAATATAAAAACAACATTGATGGCTTGAGGCGGAGCTGAAGTACATAATGTATTGCTTTCTATGTAACATACAGCAGTATATAAACTAAATAATGCAGTGTAAAAGGTAAATACTAACTATGTGGAGCACTAGATTAACCAGACCGCTGACTTAATCAATGAAGCAGCCGAATGATATTGGTCAATACTATGGCCGACTGTCATCCGTTGTGAACGCACCCGAACAACCAACGCCTGTTCCTTTGCCTTATATTGTTAATGAGGATGGTATTACAAACGGCAAGTGCACGACATGCTGTCATTATGGACACTTCATGGCTCAGACTACTCGCCTAAGTGAAAGAGTCTTAGATAACATTCGCTCAAAATCTGCCATCGTGTTTAACCCTCCACCCACACCGCAACTATTGTTAAAAAGGATATTAAATCGTATCCCTTCTGACCGTGACATTTTGAAAGAAAGTAAATAGACAAAGATGTAAGATTACATAAATGCTCAGCCGCTTTCAATGCTGAGGTGACGCCGGGATGGTGATGGCTGATTAGTATTTTGAGCATTTATTGCCCCCGCTCACATGGAACAAACGATCAGTGGATTGTACCATTGGACGGTAATGAGCAGTAATTACTCACTGATTTTGGGTAAATGTCATACACACTCATGCTCAGTGCTAACCATCTGCATCAGGACAATGTTCTCAAATAATCTCTTTGTGTACGCGTGGTTCAAGCAATGACGAAATTTGTTGAGGTTCTCCTTTAATAAGCAATATCAAATTGATCGTGTAATGTTGTGGTCATTCGTTTGAATACAAACAACGGAGGATTCATCTCTCGCGTGGCAATAGAAGACGGTTCCTCTTGAGTACCATTGCATGCATACCATATACAGCCTTTTGCTTAAGTTAGGACAAAGGCCAGCACAATGATGTCCGTGAGCAGTGTGCCCAACCATTAACAGAAAATTACCTATTGGTATGCAAAAATTATTGCCCAATCTCACTTCTAGTCTCTCTGTGACATATTGAGACATATAAAAAAAAGGCAGATGCAAAAACGGCTAAAATTCAGCGAACCTGTCCTCACCAAATTTACACTGCTCAGGTGTTAGGAATCCGTTGATCTAAAAGGTTATCTGTTTATGATGTGGTCAAAGACAAGCGAGGGACATCTGTAGAAGTCGCTATGCGATTAGAATTTCCGATGCAGCCAGACCTCGCAATGGCAAATGGGGGTCGCATGTATGTATGTATGTATGAATGTATGTATGAATGTATGTATGTATGTATGTATGTATGTATGTATGAATGTATGTATGTATGTATGTATGCATGTATGTATGTATGTATGTATGTATGTATGTATGTATGTATGTATGTATGTATGTATGTATGTATGTATGTATGTATGTATGTATGTATGTATGTATGTATGTATGTATGTATGTATGTGCGTACGTGCGTACGTGCGTACGTGCGTACGTGCGTACGTGCGTACGTGCGTACGTGCGTACGTGCGTACGTGCGCACGTGCGCACGTATGAATGTATGTATGTATGTATGTATGTATGTATGTATGTATGTATGTATAAATGTGTTTATGTATGTATGTAAATATATACGTGTATATATATATATAAATTGATATATGTTTATATATGTATATATATATATATATATATATAAGTATATATACATTTTTATTATATACATACATATAATTAAATACATACATAAATCTTGCGATAATTATATGTATATAGCTATATATACATAACTATAAATATATCTATATATACATAAATATAGCTATACATATACATTTATATATGCGTATATATACATATATAAAAACATATATAAAAATATATATATATTTTTGTATACATACATATATGCATATATATAGTTTTTTAACTATAAATAAATATATATATATAAATGTACATATATATATATACATATATATATATAAATACATATATATATATATATATGTATATACTTATGCGTATTTATATTTTGATATGTTCATATAAGTATATATCTTCATATATGAATATATATATAGAAATATATATATATACATATATATACATATATATACATTTACAAAGATAAATATGTATATATATATAAATATATATATATAAATATATATATATATATATATATATATATAAATTTATATCTATATATAAATATATATTTATATATATGAATCGATATAAATATGCATGTGTGTGTTTGTGTGCGTATATACAATGGTTACATACACGTAACATACCTTATATGTATCCATACATGTCCCAATGTCACTTAGTTCATATAATCACAAACAATAGCATGATATACACTAACACTTGACGTGCAAAAACACACACGCATGGATATACGCCCCACGAGTCATGCCCGTGTACTAAAGTTCATGCGCAGATGGTTGTACCATCCCAACTGTACATCAAATTAGAGTAACGTACGTGAGAAAATGCAAGAAGCGGCTTTCTTGCTACAATGAGGAATGTCATGAGTTTTCATTCGACTGTGCCTTTAACGCCGGTGCTCACGTCTCCTGGTCTGCATCATAACATGCCATTCAGTGGAATCCAGGATTCAGCGGGTATGATCAAGCTTTTCCACAACGCAAGCTTTTCGAGTAAAATAACGTATCAGGTTTCCTAGGATTCCATTTCGTTCGTCAATTTATTATTTTCGGTGGCTTCCTTTATTTCTGCGGTAGATTATCATATCACCATCCATTCTATCCAACGTGTACATATGTCCTCAGCAGCAGCCGCGTGTATGGTCGCCATAGTAACTGGGTGTATAAATTAGATTATTAGAATTACTTTTTGACGCATTATATTGCTTTATACGTCCACAGCAATCAAGTGCCCGGTTGGGACAGCATATTGTTTTTAGGACAGCATATCGTTTTTTTGCGTATACATATAGCTCAATTTATGTCCGAAATGCGAACTTTATGACATTGCGTCGCAGCCACCAGAGAGAAGAATGATGCTAAGATTGCAGAGATGGTAAGCATGCAGCTTTGCTACTCAACCCTTATTCATGGCCGACAACACGCAAAATGTAGAATGGCGGTAATTATTCATAATGATTTCTAGCCCAAACTCATGCATCGATGGAGATGTGAGTGCATTGCATTTGATCAGGGAATAGAGAGTTAGGTATAAAGGAAGTGCAGATGTTGGTTCTTACTTGCGATGTAAATGGTTATATTGAACAATATTGTTCAAAAGTTATGATAAACAACATGCAACGTGTTATTCCATACAATTTGCGATCAAAGCAAAATATAGCTTAGAAGTCACATACAAATACAATGTGGTAATATTTGATTCACATTTATTAGTATGCACTACGAATTGAATTATATTCACATCAGTGCTTTTCATTGTAGTATTGGTTGGGTGATATAGTTTGTGAAATAACTCGAATGGACGTCTAATCGTTCGCTTAAATCATTATCACATCGTTAATATGCAACTTATTTTTGTATTTTTATCTTATGTAGGTCGTATTTCGGTATCTGCGATTTCTACTTGACGTTTAATCGCAACATTTGAATGCTTCAAAATATGCTTCAAAATAATTATTTGGTATAACTTACTCAATCTGTCAGCTAATTTACTCAATAAAGAGTGAGGTATGTCGCAGTGGAACCCTTGAATAATTGATCATCATAACGAGACCTACGAATTTGGACGACTGTCTAATTGCGCCAAGTATTTCTGTGTATTTTTGTTTTCTCTGCACAAGGTAAGGCAGAGATTAATTTGGTATCATAAGCATGTAAATTTACTGCAACAAATGACTTTTCAAATTTTATGTTGTGATTCTGTTTTGTTCCTTTGAAAAATAAACCCACTAAGCTAAAAGAGACATCTAATGGACAATATCTATATCGATGCTACTGCGAATTAGGATGCAAAAACGATATATGCGGAATGACGCTTCATTGCCTAACCGATCACTACCGACTTTATTTTATTCAATAACTAAATTCACGTGGCTCCTAATCAAGCAAATAACATTAAGCCCCGTAGGATCGAGCCTGTATTCCCCCATATCTTGAGAACAACATGTGTAAGCTCAATTTATATTTACATATTTTGTGCAAAAAATTATAGACCAGCATTATGCAGCATGTCATAGGTATTTAAACCATTAATGTGCACAATAATTTTGTGCGAGCATCATTGTTGATTCATCATTTTCAGCCCTTCTTGAAATTGGTGATGATATCAATATTGCTTTAGACACAAAAATCCATGCTGTTGGCGTGTTTATGTACTTGAAGAATTTGATACATATAATCGTGGGGGAAGGTGAATAATTTGTCGTATAGGACATGCGCCACGACACACACCGTGAATAAAAAAGACCGGCAGACGTGTAACTGACTGGCAGAGTCTATACCCTATATAATACCCTAGACATCATAAACGGATTAAGTCTGTCGAATATTGCTGAGTAATATAATCCGTTTGGTGATGTCAATACATATTGAAGAACATCATCAAACGGATCATGTGTGGTGATCGCGATATAACATAGTGGCATATATACAAATGACCTCAGTGAACATCTCCCTGTATTCGCTATAAGTCCCATTGCAAAACATGTTGTCAAATACTATAGTAATTGTACGTCATTAAGCTATTGAGCGAGGAAGTTTCATCTGCACCGGAACTCAGTCTCAAGCAGTAACAGGGGATGTTTCTGCGACAGAAACCAAGTAAAGCTTGCACCAAATTCTTATCACATTTGCCGATACCTAAACTGAATCACGCCCAACTTAAATGTTTTAACCCCGAGGCTAACCTATATAAAGAAAATCCCTGGAAAACTAAAAGCTTTTAAATGCCTGCAAAAGAGCACGTTATCTTTTCAAAACTATGTAATCTTCCACATGGGAGATGATATACGTCACCAGCTCATCTCGTTTTCATTGATTTTTCGTCAGCCGCTAACTTACCCACATCTCAACCTTATGACTTATCACACTACAGTCCTTAACCACGTTATGATGATAACAAGGACAATTATGATACTGACTTTGCAGGCAGCTGCACCTTGGAGGCCCATGGACGTTATGAGGCAGACGTTGCAGAATCTGCTCGACAGGGGCCTGTTGACGTTATGACGGCAGTGACAACAGCTTCACTGAACAGGGATGCTGCCTTCATCTGCATCACCTTTCACTCACCTTTGCAGCTAAATTTGTCCCTGATCAGCATTTCTTGAGCACAGAGAGAACAGAGCAACTGCATCTCCGTTTTGGTCATCTCAAACATAACGGTCGTCCATTCTTATTCCACTGGACCCTTTGTTTGACGATTTGATCGACTTATCAATACAACATTGCTTAGTTACATTTATCAGCCGGTGACTTTTAAGTGCATCCTAGACAAGTTTAGTAGGCACGCAAGTCTATGAAAGCAATTGTTACAGAGAGAATTAGTAAAGATTATGATTAACATTAACTACAGTGCCTTGACATCAAAGCCATTCATGTAGCACCTAGACTTAGCTTATTCTACAATCTGGCACTCAGGGTTGGATACCCCAGTCAAGTTGTGTCACTGCCGTATTGACATGCTATGAACACACTCATGAAACTGGAACGTTACAATTCTATTTCGATGATAACGATAAACTACACTCTCCATGGCAGACATGTTTGACGCAATGCTAACATAACATCTCTGCAATAGTTCACTGAGCGCATGCGATTTGACCCGGTTGTAACCTCTGACCGGGCGATAACAAGCAGCGCGCGTCAAACATAAACAAACAAGAATGGTCAACATGAATGGAGCTTATCGGGGAAGCTCGGAAGTAAGCTGTGTTTACTGTCCACAAAGGCCGCATTTTGATGTCTTTGATTATGAACTTTCTTTACTTTATACGCTGCAGTTATTTCGGTTATATAACCAAGGCCCTGCAGTCACAAGTATTAAATTTGGGCAAATCTTATTCTAACATTAGCAGTCCAAGTTTTTTTGGTTGTGTGTCTTTTTATTTTTTCCATAAAACATGTGAACTCCCATCGGAGGGCTGGGGGGAGCAGCAAATCTGGGAGCAAATGGTATATCAGGCTTTTCCCATACCCCGTTGATAGATAAGTTTCCAAAGAACAACTTCTCCAAAAACACTCTCGCTGCTTGTCTGTCATTTCCAATCCCGGCGTGTAACTTTCTATTGCTTTTTTCAGTCGATTTTCGTTAACAAATTCGTCTTCACATCTGACTGCCGCCATTTTTAGAAACGCTTGACGGCCATGAAACGTCCGCGGAACTACTTTTTTTCGATAAATGCCTCATAATGGGCCTATAAAAGGTTTTCCATAACAAAATGATTATTATTATTCTAATCACACACAACAGAAAATGTTTTTGTATTATTTAACAGATGACATTCCGTAATAATATTTCGTCGCGTAATGGCCCGAATTTGGCCCAAAGCGATTAGAGTATTGCAGAGGCGAATCCCAGCCTGCGCAGAAGCCGATGCGCAGGAGATCGGATAAACTAATGTCTTGAACACCACTCATTTGCATATTTTGTAAATAATGATTTAAGGACGTTTTAAAAGGCGCTGATATCGGTGAATTTTCTACAAGTTAGTCCCTGAATACTTTAGTTTTAACAGCGGGGGAAATACGGCCACAGCTAAAATATTGATCTTGAACAAATGCATGTTGCAGCCACCTCACGTCACTCTTTTTCACGATCAGAACGAAACATTACAACAATCAAACTTATTTAGTGACAAACACATGAGAACAGAACGCACCCATCGTGTCCGTATATGTACAAATGGACACGAGCATGTTGTAGCCGTATATGTGGGATACAAAAGGGGCTTGTGATGACGTGTGCAACACCTTTATTGGCTTAATGGAGATATGTGGAGAAATCAAACACTTTCAACACTTTTCATTTGTTTATGTTGTACACATTGAATCGCGAGCTAAATTACAACAACTTCATTATCAGGATGAATTGATATTTTCAAGGCGTGCATCACTTTTCTAACTCGAGATTCCAATTGTTGTACATACTTGTATCGGTACATGTTCCTCATCATACAATCATTTAGTGATGCAGGACTACTCAGCTTCACGGCAAGTATGCTGGAAGCATTCACTGGTGGAGGCATTCGATGAACGCGTAAAATTCCAGCTTGTTGGTAGTAATCGAAAACAACTGACATATGCTCCATATTACCGTCATATATATTGAATTCTGTTACTCCCAACAATCTATTCATTTCGATCCATTCTACAAATGCTGTAGTTGGTATAGTCCCAAACGCAATGGCCACACATATCCCAAATTCATGCGACCATTGTTCCTTTGTCATTGCTTGAACTGGAAGCAGAATGCTTGATATGCCACAGCGCGTTGTTGATATCGACACGTAGCTTGGAATCGAACCGAACGCAGGCAATGGGCATGTAAGCTGGTTCTGCCCCCAATGGATTTTATTCACATTTCCACCTCTTCCAGTTTTCGTTATTTCGGTACCAACAATGTATGGGAAGGAGACATTATTGTACCATACATGGCAGAAGAGTTCCTCGTGTCTCACATTTGTGACTGCCAAAATTTGAATGGACGGCAAGGTTTTATGAACGAAGCGCTCATCGTAGAATGCGGAGAAAACTATCACTTCCCCCATTTCATCCTGTGTGTATTGCCATGCGCCATTCCGTGTCAACGCTCGACTAGGTTGGGTTATTGATTGATTACACCAAAGACTTGTGTCTGTCAGACTTGACACGTTAATAATCTCACTCCCAGAAGTATTGATATCAGATGCCATCGCAGAAGGCGCACCTCTGTATGACAGTTTCTGTGCATTTTTGCTAACATGATCCACAGGTGAAGTTTGATGCAACGGTATATCGTTGATTCTTAACAGAACCCTGATCGTAAGTCCAATAATTACAGCCGAAGCAAATGTGAAGATAGCCCTGAAAGCATTACAGTAAGGTTAGGTATATGATATATATGGTATCCAATGTTATCAAATTTCAACCAAGTAATTATAGAGACGCAGATAAACGGGCGTTATATATTCAAGACATAACCATAGACATCACATACGTCAAGGCTTGGGTCTAGAATATTGAGAACGATATAAATATATATATATATACAGGCGGCACGTTCAGGTTGATGGTCCAAAGTGTATCGTTTTTTATTGTATGCAAGCTTCCTGTGACGAAGCACACGCTCATACACAATCGAGAGCCGACCTGTATACTGGGTGCGTATCATACAGGCCAACTCTTGTTAGGTAACTATGTCATACTCTAAGGAGATCCCATCAATTTTGTGTCGCCCGTTGCGTGAATCACACTTCTGTAGTCGCTGAATGTGAGCCAGTATTCCAGTCTGTCACTAAGTGCTATCTGGTTGAATGGCAGGTGGCTCTCGAGGAGTTCAAAGTCAAGCGTAAAATAGAACCTGTCACCATAGACATCGCCTACGGCCGTGTCCTCTTCCTCAGTCTCGTATTTGTCTCCTGCCCCACTCGTATCTTAGTTGCGTTTCTGCCATCTGATGTGCCAATACCCTGATACTGAAGGCCCTGTCTCTCCTCTGCAGTCCGCCACATGTCGTGGTAACAGCGGTACACATCGCTGTCATCGATGGACATGACCTCATTGCCAGAAATCTTGATTGTCGTTTTTTAACCCCGACGCTAACCAGCATGCAGGTTTTGATACCTGTTGATTGATGAGGGAATGTCAACTGGTGAGTGGATAGCATCCTCAATATTAGCCGGAATCTGCTTTCGGGTTTCAAAGGATGATGCTGTACACCGTATATCTGAGTGGGTCTGCGCCTGAGCACCAAGAATAGGCCAAAAATAGGTTCGAATACTGTCGATAATCCATGAGATACCTGGGGCTGTGAACCCCTCAGATGTTTCCAGTATGTGAGTACTCCAGGCGGTGATTGCACCCTCTTGGTCCTGCTTTATATAATCAATATGAACTTGCCGCCCTGGAAAAAAAGCCGTCTGTTGATTTGTCAAAGATTTGCCTGATGGATTGGTATAAGTGTTTTTTTCATAATGAGTGATTGACCGTACTATGTGTGTCTCCGGTTCGGTGAAGTAGACCCATCCGAGAACCTGGTTTCCACTTTTTATCCTTCAATCAGTATTTTCAGAAAAACCGAACTCATGGCAGAGTTCATGGTAGATTCTCCTCTCAACGGTATTATCGGTGGCTGACGATATAGCGTCATCTGGTAGTGCTACACTCATTTGGTTCAGAAGTCTCCGAATGGTGTACGACACGTGAAGCCTAAAACGATCACTTATTGGTGAGACTCCAGAGGTAAGGCGGTCCAACGCAGATACACTGCAGCTGGAGGTTGCGCACCCTACAAAACAATTTACCCGGTTCTGCCAGTAGTGCATGTGGTTGGTTCTTCAGCTAACTACAGGCTTATCGTCGCTTATGTTTGGCACCAAGTAGTGCTTAAAAAGGTTGGTGAGCTCCACCTTGAACGCCTCTGTACTGTCGTCCGCTTGCACCTGGATGAGGAGATGTGTCAGCTACTCAGCTGCTATATGGGATGGATACAGCAGGACTGATTTGTATGTTCCATTTCTATTGAATCTAAACGCTTGTTTATCCATAGTGTTAATTATCAAACTCTGACAAATGTTCAAAGCAGCGCGGCTGTGTCCCTGCGAAATACCATTGACAGCAGTGCAGGTGATCTATGTGTTGGCCTAAGATCAATCACGTATACTGTGGGCTGGTACAACATTGAATCTAATATATTCATTATATGGCGGTTTGAAACTCCAAATAAAGGAGGAGGTGTCCGCTTGATACCTGGCGTCTGGAACTTCAAACGTATACAGGAGGCATTTGAATTTAAATACCTTAGTTTGGCTCTCAATTCTGTAGATGGAAGGATTACCCTCGAAATTGATAATGGGACTTTCGAACGTGACGACCGTGTGTTAAAAATGTTGGGTCTGGATGGAAAAGGGATAACGTCAGGTATTTACAGAGGTGACTGGCACATCAACTTTAGCATCTGTGACCCACTTTATTTACACCTCGATCAAGTCAGTACCACACCCACTACGCTCCTTGAAGTTGTGGGCTTTGAGGGTGGCTCTTTGTGGGAATATTATAACCACAAACATTGCTAATACTGTGTCAAAACCCGTTACTTGCGGAGATGTGAATGACTTAAACGTTTTATTAAGGGATAATAAGTGACGTCTTTTGGACCATCACGACCTTCCTTAGGGGGCAACCGGTTGGCTGTGGGTTGTGACTCGTGTTGGTGAACAATGGGATCCAAGCAGTTGAGTGGAGTGGTCCTTTTGAGGGCCGTATCGCCAACACACTACTCTGGCCCGGATTTCGCCTAGAAGAGAGGCTGGAATGGCCTGGTCCGGTCAATTGGCTGGTGGTGACTTGCCCTTGGATACAATTTTCATCTTAATCTTTTTCAACATCATCCACTTGTATGTCCCTCTTTTTTCCATTTATCATAGAAGGCGTCTGCTTAATCAGGTCCAACTTATTTATTAATCTTTCTAGGCGCCATATAACACATTCGTGTTGGTGTGCCGTTAAAACCCTATTCTCACTCACTCACCCTCATTACTATTAGGGCGGAAGAAAGAGGTCGGTTGGTTAATGGAATACATGAATGGTCATTTGATGAGAATGTCAGGGGTGATGACCATGGATATCCTATACTGGTGCCGGGGAGACATAGACAGACAGACAGACAGACAGACAGACATACAGACAGACAGACAGACAGACATGACAGACAGACAGACAGACAGACAGACAGACAGACAGACAGAGACAGACAGACAGACAGACAGACAGACAGACAGACAGACAGACAGACAGACACAGACAGACAGACAGACAGACAGACAGACAGACAGACACAGACAGACAGACAGACAGACAGACAGACAGACAGACAGACAGACAGACAGACAGACAGACAGACAGACAGACATACAGACAGACAGACATACAGACAGACAGACATACATACACAGACATACAGACAGACAGACAGACAGACAGACAGACAGACAGACACAGACATACAGACAGACAGACAGACAGACATACAGACATACAGACAGACATACAGACAGACAGACATACAGACAGATACATACACACATACATACAGACATACATACATACAGACATACAGACAGACATACATACAGACATACAGACAGACAGACATACATACATACATACATACATACATACAGATACATACATACATACATACATACATACATACATACACATACATACATACATACATACATACATACATACATACATACATACATACATACATACATACATACATACATACATACATACATACATACATACATACATACAACATACATACATACATACATACATACATACATACATACATACATACATACATACATACATACATACATACATACATACATACATACATACATACATACATACATACATACATACATACATACACAGACATACATACATACATACATACATACATACATACATACATACATACACACAAACATATATTCATAAATACTTGTATTCATACAAACACAAATGCGTAGATACGTACAAGCTTGCATACCTACATACGTTCATTCCTGTGCACGTACATACGTACATACTTGCGCACACATACACACATACGCATGCATACATGCATACATACACACCTTCATATACACATACATACAATCATATATTTATTCAAATCTGCACAGACACATACATACATGCATACATACATGCATACATACATGCACGCATGCATACATACACACATACATACATGAATACATACATACATACATACATGCACACACCTCCATGCATACGTACATGCATACCTACAAACACACATACATACATACGCATAGACATACAGACAGACACAGACATACATACATACAGACATACATACAGACAGACATACAGACAGACAGACAGACATACAGACATACATACAGACAGATACAGACAGACAGACAGACATACATACATACATACATACATACATACATACAGACATACATACATACATACATACATACATACATACATACATACATAGATACATACATACATACATACATACATACATACATACATACATACACATACATACATACATACATACATACATACATACAAACATACCTCCAAACGTACATACATCCATCCTTGCATACATACATACAAGCATACATATATACATACCTACATACTTACATACATACATGCATAATAACATACATGTTAACGTACTCACTTATGTTTGGATCTCTGGGGAAAACGCCATCTATGTGTAATTGCCATATTTGCGGTAGGTTTAAAACACCACTGAGAAGTTGTGAATGCATTTTCTGTCAGCTTATCTTTCCACACCGGCTTTGCCATGACACTTTGCCCTCGTTGGTATTATCGATATGTAGGTACGCACCGCGACCCCTTTATCGATTCACACTACAGACGACACTTGTCATTTGTTATCTTCTGATGTTGTGGTATTACAAACGGTAGATTGCTTTGATGGCTCTTGACCGTATCTCCTCGAGACAGCCATTCTCAACCGCATGTTTGCTTACATATATCCCCTTCATATTATTCCTAGATACCGCAATGTTTACATATATAATTAGCCCTGTCATCCCTCCCTCTGCATATATATATGTATATATATCCTAAGCACTGTCCTTTTCCCCTTCCCTTATGCTGAACAAAGCAAATCCTCGCGCTAATGAACCCATGACAGCACAATGCACAAATGATGTTGGGGCATGGAGCTGAAGGGATAAAACAAACTTCCCGGACGACCATCGTTTATTGTGAGTGCAAACCCAGCGAACATCGTGACTGTTGTTACGTAATGCCCACGAGATAGCTATGAGAGCCTTTAGAGGGGATTAAAAACATATTCTAAGCTACATTATAAGCGTTGTGAAGTGAATTGAAATCTTTGAAGTCTGTGTTTGAACTGATGAATTCAAGCGAGACCGACTGAGGTGCCATCTTATCGTTCAAATTCATAAACAGACGCAATATAAAAACAACATTGATGGCTTGAGGCGGAGCTGAAGTACATAATGTATTGCTTTCTATGTAACATACAGCAGTATATCAACTAAACAATGTAGTGTAAAAGGTAAATACTAACTATGTGGAGCACTAGATTAACAAGACCGCCGACTGAATCAATGAAGCTGCTGAATGATATTTTGGTCAATGTTGTCGCCGACTGATGCTGATCAAGTAAGCAGTCGACTTACACTGATCAACCAAGCGACTGACAGTTATTGATCCAAAGAATCGCCGACTGATAATGATCAATCAAGCAGCCGACTGATATTGATCAATACTCTCGCCGACTGATGCTAATCCATTAAGTAGCCGACTGAGAGTGATCAATCAAGCGGCCGAATGGTATTGGTCAGTACAGTCGCCGACTGATATTGATCAATCAAGCGCCGACCGATGAAAAGAATCGCCGACTGATACTGATCAAACAAACCGACTAATCTTTACCTAACGAGTGGCTGCCTGATACGCATCAGAAGAACCAACGACTGATACTGACCAGTTGAGCGGCAGACTAATACTGATCAATAGGGCAGCCGACTGATGCTGGATAAGTTAATTATCGCCAGATAATTCGCATATGTAGGGGCAGTACAAGCTGAGCCCATGGTGGGCTGCGTGTGATCAATATGATGATGTCAGGAACGTGTCTGGTAATGTTGTCTAGATGACTGCTGTACAACAGCATTGAAACCACTAGGATAGAAACACGCGATATAGCGTCATATGATTCATATACAGTTAACCCATGTAGCATGGGAATTCATCTACATGTGTGTAATATAACGTGATAATATTACGGGATGGCACAATTATTCTGTATTTTTATGTGGGATGGCTCTTTGATTGAAGGTGTTATCATTATGACTTGAATTGAGGCAGCGGTGCTAAACAATTATATAGATAAGTCGAATGAACTTGATTAGCCTATAACGTGTATACATCTTGTTATTTTCTTCGTTAAAGGAATAATGAAAAAAATTACCAAATCAAGTTCTTGAACAAGCCCGTGTCACATTGCCAGGGCGGGTGATGCTGCAAACCTAGTGAATTGCAAATGAACATTTGCAATAGTGACGAGAGCTTGCTGTCTACCAGTCGTAATGAGTTTCATAGGACACATGATAATGTGAACTGACATGTTATGATTACCGAAGCATGAGTTGAAACGTTATGACATGGACCGCTTAGAGATACAATTGTTGAGCCCGTACGCATCATACTGAGATGAAGCTGATCCTTAACCCTATGATTTTATACTCATATAGGTTAACAACCAACAACTGAAAGAACCATTGGTCCAAATTGATTAACATCGAGTAGGCTTAGACACAAGGAATGTTGATCAATGTCTTATTTGTAAAACACACAATATAATATGTTTTCATGGATACTTTTTTGACTCTTCTGTGTGAATAGATTAATTGACTTTAGCTATTGCAACTGTGATGCATAGACATATACGTGCCACAGTAACATTTTCCCGACGACTGCCCACTTTGGATAGCAATAACGTTGGTTTACGCCTGGGTCAGTCCACACTGAGGCATGTCATTTTTGACAATCAAACCTATGCCAGCTTTGGTAGTGTTGTAACACACAGGAACGGGTTAGCTATGCTACTAGTCATGCCTCTTCGAACAACGATCAACTCCTTCCTTTGTCTGTACTGATACGAAAAGCAACTGACTTAGAAGAAGCGTCACTCAATAGTCATACAATTGCTTATGCTCCTACAGACGTAAAAGTCTTTGACAAACAAAAACCATCTGTTTACAGCTCCACCAATGAGCAGCCGGTTAAGTAAATTTGCCACCTTAAAGATGATTGTGCTGACCGGATTGTTTTTTTCAGACGAGTGATCAATCATATACTGTAACTGGTTTATATTCCGTTATAATGGCAAGTATGATGAATTTGTACAGTAATGTAATTGTACGTACTGACCGTGATACGAGTTAGCTCAGTCGAGATATAAGGATACCATTAAACGTTCATGGTAGATCACAAATACTCGCGACTGCCTGTATGACCACTATCAATGAACATTTCTTGTAGTTCATAAATTAAATATTGTGGGGGCAACATGAATACGCATGATTTTTCATGGTGTGGTTTACCATGAATATTCATCAATGTTCAATTATAAAAGTGGCCATTTAACGTTCATGGTAGTTCACGAATACCCCTGAATACTTTGATGCATTATGTAAAACATTCAGTACGTGAGTTCATGAAATGTCATGGATTTATGGTGAAATACCATGAATATTTCATTAGCAGGAAAGCTGGGTTAAGTGTGCTCTGACCCAGGCGTAAACTAACGTTATTGATAACCAATGTGGGCAGTCGTCTGGAAAATGTTACTGTGATACGTATATGTCTATGCATTACAGTTGCAACAGCTGAAGTCTATTAATCTAGTCACACTGATAGATCAAAAAAGTATAGTGACAACATTTTATATTGCGTGTTTGACAAATCAGACATTATTCAACTTTCCGTGTCTAAGCCTACTTGAGGTTTATCAATTTGGGCCAATGGTTCTTCCAGTTGTTGGTTGTTAACTTAAATGATGAGTATCAAATAATAGGGTAAAAGACAAGCTTCATCTCAGTATGATGCGTACGGATCATTTTCTCCCGCAACGGGCCGCTTCCTGTCCCTAACAGCATGTAGAGCGCGCCACATTTCGGGCGAAAATGGCGTACGGATTCAATAATTTTAACGGTAAGCGATCCATGTCATAACGTTTCAACTCATGTTGTAGTAATCATAATGTGTCAGTGTTATGATGTCTCCTATGAAGCTCCCATTATGACTGGTAGACAGCAAGCTCTCATCACTGTTGCAAAGTTCCATTTGCAATTCACTAGTTTTGAAGCTTCA
This sequence comes from Urechis unicinctus, assembly GCA_034190875.2. Classification (NCBI taxonomy): domain Eukaryota; kingdom Metazoa; phylum Annelida; class Polychaeta; order Xenopneusta; family Urechidae; genus Urechis; species Urechis unicinctus. Next base: position 67,954,611 of record CM067356.1, read on the forward strand.
CGTGCCCTGGCAATGCGATACAGGCCTTGGCTTGTTCAAGAACTTGATTCGTTAAATCTTCCGATATTTGCTTTAACAAAGAACATAACAACATGTGTCAGGCTAACCTAGTTCATTATGGTTCAAGCTGCTTGAGCTAAACTTTCACTGCCACCACATTTAGCGAATTTTATGGCGATATAACACTTATCCAGTATCTGTCAGAGGCTCTATTGATCAGTATAACTCGGCGCTTCGTTAAGTCAATATCGGTTGGCGCTTGATCGATCAGCAACCGTCGGCGAAAATATTAATCAATATCATTCGGCCGCTTTATTCATAAGTTTTAGTCGGCGGTCTGGTTTAGCTAGGGCTCCACAAATTTAATATTTACCTTTTACACTGCGTTACTTAGTTTATTTACTACTCTATGTTCCATTGAAAGCAATTCAATATGTACTTCAGCTCCGTTCGATGCCATTAATGTTGTTTACATACAGCGGATGTTCATGATTTTTAATGTGAAAATGACACGTCCGTTGGCCTCAGTGGAATTCATTAATTCAAACAAAGTCTTTAAAGATATCAATTCACTTCAAGAAGAAAACACGCTGATAATATGGAAACGCTTATAATGCACGTTAGAATTTGTTGTTAATGCTCTCATCAATGTCTCGTTCGCATTTTGTAACAACAGTCACGGAATTTGCAGGGTTTGCACTAACTCTACACGATGGTCGTCCACGACACGCGTTTTATCACCTGAGCTCCATGCTTCAACTTCATCGTGCTTACATTGGCCTGTCAAGGGTTTTTAAGCGCGATGATTTATTTGCTCAGCACAAATAGAGGGCACAAAGACAGTGCTTTGAATTGCTATGAAGGGGGAGAGATGACAGGGCTCAGCATATATGCCAGTAAACATTACAATATTGGGGATTAATATGCAGGGGATCTATGTTAGCAAACATGCGGTTGAGAATGACTGCCTCTAGGCGTATATGCGTTGTGCATGTGTATGTAAGCGTAAGTATCCGCGTATGTACGTACGAACGTGTACGCGTAGGTACGAACGTTTGTAGGTATGTTGGCATGTATGTTTGCATGAATGGACGTACGTTTGTATGAATGTATGTTTGTATGTACGCATATTTTCCACAGTAGAGCATTAGACACTATTTGTCACATGTACCATTTGCTGTAAGTAATCTATACTAGGTTGCAAACACGTTTTAATGCGGTATTGTGGCACCTTTAAGGCTAATATACATGAGCTACAAAACTTTCAATGTTATGTCAGATTAACGCTCGAATCTGCCATACCGATTGAATAACATTGTCGTGTTACTAAAATAATGTTCATAAGTCAAAATCATCATTGTTACTTACAAGTTGATAGGCAAACAGCTATCATCATTATAATCAGTGACTTGCAACATTGCTAGGATTACGCATAGGTTGGTAAAATGTGGTATGTGGTAGCAGGTAAATGGAATGGCATCTCACATCGTTTAATTGAAGTCTGCGTCATCACCAGCACAAAAACGTCGTACGGTTTTGCTCTGAATTTGGAGCCGATGTTTAGTTGCATCGCGATTAATCTATCGTGTATATATATATACATATAGATATATATATATATATATATATATATATATATATATATATATATATATATATATATATATATATATATATATATATATATGTGTGTGTGTGTAATTATGCATGTGTATGTGCGTGTATTTATGTATGTACGCATGTTTGTACACATACATGGATGTATATATGTATGAATGAACGTACGTATGAATGTTTATAAGTATGTACGTATGTCTGTTTGCTTGTATATGTCTTTATATATCTTTATATGTATCTGTTTTTCTGCGTATGTACGTATGTTTATATGTATGTATGCATATATATATAGGTATATATATATATATATCAGGGACGCTAATTTGCCGCGGAAATCTGCGGATTTCGTGGCCGCCAGGACCGCTTTTGAGATCAATGCAAATCCGAGGAGAAAAAATTGGGGGGGGGGGGGGGGGGGGTGCGGGCTTTTTCCTTTTTCGGCAAATTTTCCTCTTTTTTTACAAAAAACCTGTTGGCATCCCTGATATATATATATATATATATATATATATATATATATATATATATATATATATATATATATATATATATATATATATATATATATAATATATATATATAATAATGTATCTCATTTACCCATGCTGATTCTGAATATAGTAAAATGAAATTTCTTCAAAACTATTATGTATAACGTAGACCTAACCGTGTTGTGATGTTTTCAGCACTATCCTCAATATCGCTACGGCAGCAATCGTTGGACTGACGATCAGGCTACTGGTTCGAACCAACGATTTACTCAATCAAACAGCAGCTGTTGATCTTGGTAGCAAATATGCACATAACCTGTCATATAGAGATTCGGGTGCTGCAATGGCACACGATCTCAAAGCTTTTGCTTTTGGGAGAGAGATCCTTAATATGTCATGTCTGAGGAACAGCAGTCAATGCTGTTATCAACCAGTAACCCGACCTAGTCAAGCGTTGACACGGAATGGCGCATGGCAATACACACAGGATAGAATGGGGGAAGTGAAGTGATAGTTTTCTCCGCATTCTACGATGAGCGCTTCTTTGATAAAAATTTCCCGTCTATTCAAATTTTGGCCGTTACAAATTTGAGTCGAAATGAACTCTTCTGCCATGTATGGTACACTAATGTCTCGTTTCCATACATAGTTGCTACCAAAATAACGAAAACTGGAAGAGGTGGAAATGTGAATCAAATCCATTGGGGACAGAACCAGCTGACTTGTCCCTTGCCGACGTTTGATCCAATTCCAAGTTTCGTGTCGATATCAACAACGCGCTGTGGCACATCGACCATTCTGCTCCCAGTTCAAGCAATGCCAAAGGAACAATGGCCGCACGAATTTGGGATATGTGTAGCCATTGGGTTTGGGACTATACCAACTACAGCATTTGTAGAATGGATCGAAATGAATAGATTGTTGGGAGTAACAGAATTCAATATTTATGACGGTAAGATGGAGGAAATGTCAGCTGTTTTCGATTATTACCAACAAGCTGGAATTTTACGCGTTCATCGAATGCCTCCACCAGTGAATGCTTCCAGTGTACATGCTGTGAAGCTGAGTAGTCCTGCATCGCTGAATGATTGTATGATGAGGAACATGTACCGATATAAGTATGTACTTGTGGTTGACTTTGATGAGTTTATCATACCGCGAACACATAACACATATCATGAACTGTTATCGGAGATCAATAAGAGAGGAAACAGGTCAGAGCCTCCCCATTCTTACAGCATACGGAACACCTACTTCTTCAGAGATATATCGCCTGACCCATCACAGCCAAGCTTTCTCCGCACGATGCGATACAGGAAGCGAGCACCTCCTAGCAGTAAATGGTTTGTACCAAAATCATTTATCAACCCGCGAAGATGCTTTTCCGTGTTCAATCATTGGTGCTACATAAGCTTTCCCAACAGCGGACCCGCTATTCATGTTGATACACAGCTAGCTCTCTCCCATCACTATCGAAAATGCGGATTTAGTGACGAAAAGTGCCATGACTTTTTCGGCGATCAATACCAAGATGATACTGTTTTGGTGTACAAACCACTTTTGGAATCTCGAGTAAGACAAGTTATGCACGCCTTGAATATATCTATTTATCCTGATGATTAAGGTGTCGTAATTTAACTCTCGATTCAAGCGGTACAATATAGTGCCGTAATTGTTTAATACTGGCTTGGATGTGCGTTAAGTCTGTGCCGTGCTTACTAGACGTTCTTGGCTACTCTGAAATGGCGATCACTAAAATGCTCTACAGTTGAAGGGTCATCGTTATATCCTACTGCAGGCAACAAATCTGGATCTTGTGTTTAGATATGATCGGAATTGCTTCTCGAAATCATCTTTTAAGAAGCTTGTCAATCGGCAGTTGTGTGTTTGCTTACAAATGTGTTTTCTGTTTTTTGTATAGCATGCTTACATACTAAGAGCATTATCAATTGACTTTTTCCGTGAGAAATAAGTTGGTTTTTCCACAACATAATTGATAATTGATCACAGTGTATATATGGATGATTTTGATTATGATAGTGTTGATGATGATGATGATGATGATGCTGTTTATGACAAATATGATGCTTATTTGGACATATTGTGCGCGACAGCGTTGGTTGCTATTTTTTTGTGTGTAATACACTCTCATTCTCCCTTCATAACTACATTTTCTTTTCATTTGCCACAACCGGAAAA
>CM067356.1:67966490-68011490 GCA_034190875.2 Urechis unicinctus
GTAAATATATTTGTATATGCGCGGTGCGTGTGTATGTATGCGTAAGTATCTACGTATATACGAACGTATGTAGGTATGTTGGCATATGCGTATCTATACATGTATGTTTGCATGAATGGACGTACGTTTGTTTGAATGTGTATGTATGTATTTATGTATGTTTTCATGTGCGCATATTTTCCGCAGCAGAACATAAGACACTATTTGTCACATGTACCATTTGCTTTTAGTAATCTATGCTAAGTTACAGACCCCTTGGAATTGATCGTTGTTCGAAGAGTCATGACTAGTAGCGTAGCTTACCTGTTCCTGTGTGTTCCAACACTACCAAAACAGGCATAGAATTTAAAATCATGGGTTTGGTTGTCAAAAATGACACTCCCTTGTGTGCACTGACCAAGGCGTAAACTAGCGTTATTGATATCCAAAGCAGGCAGTCGTCGGGAAAATGTTACTTTGGCAAGTATATGTCTATGCATCACAGTTGGCGTAGCTAAAGTCAATTAATTTATCCATACTGATGGACCAGAAAAGGTATCCATGACAAAATTTTATATATTGTGGTTGACAAGTCAGACATTGATCAACTTTACTAATGTCTAAGCCTACTTGAGGTTTATCAATTTGGGCCAATGGTTCTTCCAGTTGTTGGTTGTTAACTTGTATGCCGAGTATCAAATCATAGGGTTAAGGACCACCTTCATCTCAGAATGATTCGTAAGGGTTAAATAATTTTAGCAGCAAGCGATCCATGTCATAACGTTTCGACTCATGCAATGGTAATCATAATGTGTAAATTCACATTATGATATCTCCTATGAAACTCTTATTATGACTGATTGACAGCAATCCCTCATCACAATTGCAAATTCCATTTGCAATTCACTAGGTTCGAAGCTTCCCTAGCTCTGGCAATGCGATACAGGCCTTGGCTTGTTCAAGAACTTGATTCGGTAAATCTTCCCATTGTTGCTTTAACATAGAACATAACAATATGTATACGCGTTATAGGCTAACCAAGTTCATTATGGTTCAAGCTGCGTGAGCTGTGCTTGCACTGCCCCCACATATAGCGAATTTTATGGCGACGTAACATTTATCCGGTATCTGTCGGCGGCTGTATTGAACAGCTTAAGTCGGCGCTTCGTTGAGTCAATATCAGTTGTCCGCTTAATCGATCAGAAAATATTAATCAATATCATTCCGCCGCTCTATTGATAAATTTCAGTTGGCAGTCTGGTTAATCAAGGGCTCCACAAAGTTAATATTTACCTTTTTTACTCAGTTACTTAGTTTAATTACTGCTCTTCAATATGTTTTCAGCTCCGTTTCATGCCATTAATGTTGTTTGTATATTGCGTCTGTTCATGATTTTGAATGAGAAAAAAATCACGCCCGTCGGCCTCAGTGGAATTAAAAAAATGCAAGCAAAAGTCTTAAAAGATTTCAAATCACTTCAAGAAGGAAACACGCTGATAATATGGAAACGCTTATAATGCACGTTAGAATATGTTGAACTTGCGTCACAAAAGGCTCTCACCGCTGACTCGTTTGCATTGTGTAACAACAGTCACGAAATTCACCGTGTTTGCGCTCCGGTGGGGAGGGGGGGCACTTAGCCTTATTCTTGATAGGGGTGTGCCACGGGACCTCGAAAACACGAACCCGTCGTAAAAGGTCAAAATGGCCAAAAGAATATGTTAGAATATATTGAACTTGCGTCTCAAAAGGCTCTCACCGCTGACTCGTTTGCATTGTGTAACAACAGTCACGAAATTCACCGTGTTTGCGCCCCGGAGGGGCGGGGAGGAACTTAGCCTTATTCTTGATAGGGGTGTGCCACGGGACCTCGAAAACACGAACCCGTCGTAAAAGGTCAAAATGGCCAAAAGCATACCCCGTCGTACAAGATATTATGCGAATGTATAACCCGTCGTACAGATTGAAGCTGAAAAACATACCCCGTCGTACAAGTATGAGGCCAAAAAAACCCATCGTACAAGTCGAGATGCCGAAAAAACATACCCCGTTGCGCGGCACATATATACTACCTCTATACACATAAACCCCCACCCCCCCGGGGGTTTGCACTCACTTTAAACGATGGTCGATGTTAGTACAGAACCTTTATAGCAATGTACATCACTCATTGTCAAGTATCACCACAACACGAGGAGTCAAATGAAACCGGACGTCGCAAATAAGAATCGACATGAGGGTCGAAACGATAAGCTGACAGAAAAAAATCCTTCACAACTTCTCAGTGGCGTTTAAAACCTACCTAAAATATGGCAAATTTACATAGATGGTGTCTTCCCCTGAGATCCAAATATGAGTGAGAAAGTTAACATGTATGTTAATATGTATGTATATATGTAAGTATATATGTATGTGTGTAGGAATGAATGTATGTATGTATGTATGTATGTATGTATGTAAGTATGTATGTATGTATGTATGTATGTATGTATGTATGTATGTGTATGTATGTATGTATGTATGTATGTATGTATGTATGTATGTATGTATGTATGTATGTATGTATGTATGTATGCATGTATGTATGTATGTATGTATGTATGTATGTATGTATGTACGCATGCATGTGTGTGCATGTAAATATGTATGTATGTATGTATGTATGTATGTATGTATGTATGTATGTATGTATGTATGTATGTATGTATGTATGTATGTATGTATGTATGTATGTATGTATGTATGTATGTATGTATGTATGTATGTAGTATGTCTGTATGTATGTATGTATGTATGTATGTGTATGTATGTATGTATGTATGTATGTATGTATGTAGTCTGTCTGTATGTATATGTCTTATGTATGTATGTATGTATGTCTGTAGTATGTATGTATGTCTGTATGTATGTATGTATGTATGTATGTATGTATGTATGTTGTATGTATGTATTTTATGTGTATGTCTATCTGTATGTCTGTATGTATGTATGTATGTATGTATGTATGTATGCATGTGTATGTATTATGCATGCATGTATGTGTATGTGTATGTATGTATGTATGTATGTATGTAAGTATGTATGTATGTATGTATGTATGTATGTATGTATGTATGTATGTATGTATGTATGTATGTATGTATGTATGTATGTATGTATGTATATGTATGTATGCATGCATGTGTGTGTGTATGTATGTATGTATGTATGTATGTATGTATGTATGTATGTATGTATGTATGTATGTATGTATGTATATGTATGTATGTAAGTATGCATGTATGCATTTTATGTATGTTTGTATGTATGTATATATGTATGTATGTATGTATGTATGTATGTATAAATGCATGCATGCATGTATGCATGTATGTATGTATGTATGTATGTATGTATGCATGTATGTATGTATGTATGTATGTATGTATGTATGTATGTATGTATGTATGTATGTATGTATGTATGTATGTATGTATGTATGTATGTATGTATGTATGTATGTATGTATGTATATATGTACGTATGTACGTATGTACGTATGTATGTATATATGTATGTATGTATGTATGTATGTATGTATGTATGTATGTATATGTGTATGTATGTATGTTTGCATGCATGTATGTATGTATGCACGAATGTATGTTTGTATGTATGTATGTATGTATGTATGTATGTATGTATGTATGTATGTATGTATGTATGTATGTATGTATGTATGTATGTATGTATGTATGTATGTATGTATGTATGTATGTATGTATGTATGTATGTATGTATGTATGTATGTATGTATGCATGTATGTATGTATGTATGTATGTATGTATGTATGTATGGATGGATGGATGGATGGATGGATGGATGGATGGATGGATGGATGGATGGATGGATGGATGGATGGATGGATGCATGTATGCATATATTTATATATTTATATACGTGTGTATGTTGTGCTTATGTATGTATGTAGTTTCATATGCCTTGTGCGAATGTGATGTCTGCGAAGGAGTCTTGTATTGCTAGTGTCACTTCACATTTTTCTCATTTACCCATGCCGGTTCGAAATATAGTAAAATTGAATTGCTTTTAAACTAATATATCTAAGTAGGTCGAACCGTGTTCTGATGTTTTCAGCGCTATCCTCAAAATCGCTACGGCAGCAGTCGTTGGACTGACGATCAGGCTACTGGTTCGAACCAACGATTTACTTCTCCATCAAACAGCTGCTGTGGATCTTGCAAGCAAATATGCACATAACCTGGCATATAGAGATTCGCATGCTGCGATGGCTTTTGGGAGAGAGATCCTCAATGTGTCATGTCTGAGGAACACCAGTCAATGCTGTAATCAACCAGTAACCCGACCTAGTCAAGCGTTGACACGGAATGGCGCATGGCAATACACACAGGATAGAATGGGGGAGGTAATAGTTTTCTCCGCATTCTACGATGAGCGCTTCGTTCGATAAAACTTTCCCGTCTATTCAAATTTTGGCAGTTACAAATTTGAATCGAAATGAACTCTTCTGCCATGTATGGTACACTAATGTCTCGTTCCCACACATAGTTGCAACCAAAATAACGAAAACTGGAATAGGTGGAAATGTGAATGAAATCCATTGGGGGCAGAACCAGCTGACTTGCCCATTGCCGGCGTTTGATCCCATTCCAAGCTACGTGTCCATATCAACAACGCGCTGTGGCACATCGACCATTCTGCTCCCAGTTAAAGTCATGACAACGGAACAATGGCCGCATGAATTTGGGATATGTGTGGCCATTGGGTTTGGGACTATTCCAACAACCGAATTCATAGAATGGATCGAAATGAATAGATTGTTGGGCGTAGCAGAATTCAATATTTATGACGGTAAGATGGAGGAAATGTCAGCTGTTTTCGATTATTACCAACAAGCTGGAATTTTACGCATTCATCGAATGCCTCCACCAGTGAATGCTTCCAGCGTACATGCTGTAAAGCTGAGCAGTCCTGCATCTCTAAATGATTGTATGATGAGGAACATGTACCGATATAAGTATATACTTGTGGTCGACTTTGATGAGTTAATCATACCCCGAGCACATCGAACATACCATGAACTGTTATCGGAGATCAATACAAGAGGAAACAGGTCAGAGCCGCACCATTCTTACAGCATACGGAACACCTACTTCTTCAGAGATATTTCGCCTGACCCATCACAGCCAAGCTTTCTCCGCACAATGCGGTACCGGATGCGAGCACCTATTAGCGGTAAATGGTTTGTACCCAAATCATTTATCAACCCGCGAAGATGCTTTTCCGTGTTCAATCATTGGTGCTACATAGCCTTTCCCAATAGCGGACCTGCTATTCCTGTTGATAAAGAGCTAGCTCTCTCTCATCACTATCGAAAATGTGAATTTGGTGACACAAAATGCCATGACTATTTCAACCATCAATACCAAGATGATACTGTTTTGGCGTACAAACCACTTTTGGAATCACGAGTAAGACAAGTTATGCACGCCTTGAATATATCTATTTATCCTGATGATTAAGGTGTCGTAATTTAACTCTCGATTCAAGCGGTACAATATAGTGCCGTAATTGTTTAATACTGGCTTGGATGTGCGTTAAGTCTATGCCGTGCTTGCTAGACGTTCTTGGTTACTCTGAAATGGCGATCACTAAAATGGTCTACAGTTGATTAGTCATCGTTATATCCTACTGCCGGGAGGCAACAAAACTGAATCTTGATTTTTCTTCACCTAGGATATGTTTAGATATTATCGGGATTGCTTCACGAAAACATCTTGTAAGAAAGCTTGTCAATCGGCAGTTGTGTGTTTGCTTACAAAAGTGTTTTCTATTTTTGTATAGTATGCTTACATACTAAGATATAAGTATAATTGATAATTGATGACGGTATATATATATATATATATATAGATGATGTTTATGGTGATAATAACGATGATGATGATGCTGATGATGATGATGATGATGATGATAATGAGAGTGATGATGATGATGTTTATGATAAAAATTATACTTATTTAGACATATTGTGCGCGACAGCGTTGGTTGCTAGGACATATTTTGTATAAAATACACTCTCGTTCTCCCTTCATAACTACATTTTCCTTCCATTTGCTACAACCGGAAAATCTAGATCTTGTTGGCTTGTATTGCATTGGAGAGGTAGAGCGGCTCACTCAAGTCCAACATTTTTTCCAGGCCGTCGTCTCGGGACGATATGCCCCATGAACATAACGCTTACAGACACAGAAACTGGGCACCAGAAGAATGTGTGGTATAATTGTTTAATGGCATTAGCAGATAATGTTATTATTGATCGTTCATAAAAACCAGTGAAATAAAACAAGAATACGAAGTAAATAACAGCTACACCGGATGCACTGGGTAAGAAAATGTTTCACTAAGAGAGCTACCCATTAGGATGCCGTAACTTACTAGTCAATGGCCCTTAGGACACTTCACAGTCCTTGAGCACGTACAATAAACGTTCGAGGAGTTCTTTATATCACAAGGCACTGTTCAAGTAGAGTTGGGGAGAATGATGGGGGGGGGGGGGGGGGGGGGGGGTAGGGGTGTGGATGTCAAATGTATTCTTGACCATACATTCACCCATATAACCCATATACTCATATACATACACACATACTCATATATGCACACATATAATCATTCATACATGCATAAATACACATCTACATGCACACATACATACATACATACATACATACATACATACATACATACATACATACATACATACATACATACAGACATACATACATACATACATACATACATACATACAGACACATACATACATACATACATACATACATACATACATACATACATACATACATACATACATACATACATACATACATACATACATACATACATACATACATACATACATACATACATACATACATACATACATACATACATGAATACATGTATACAATATATATACATACATGCATACATAAACCATACATACATACATGCATGATATACATATATATATATATATATATATATATATATATATAGAGATAGATATATATCATACATATATATATATACATATATATATATATATATATATATATATATATATATATATATATATATACAAAAACTTTCATACATATATACACATTCATATATACAAACGTATATTCATGAAAATATGTATCGATACGTACATACGTACATACCTTCATCCTTGGCACGTACATACGTACTTGCTGGCGGGTACATACACACACTCATGCATGCATACATACATACATTCATTTATACATGCAAACAAACATACATGCATACTATCATACATGTATACATAGATACATGAATACTAACATACATGTTAACGTGCTCATATTTGGATCTCTTAAGAAAACGCACCAATGTATAATTGCCATATTTGCGGTAGGTTCAAAACGCCTTTGAGAATGCATTTTCTGTCAGCTTATCTTTCCACACCGGCTTTGCCATGCACACTTTGCCCTCGTTGATATTCTCACTACGCATGTGACTCTTTTTTCTATTCTCACTAGAGATGCCATCTGTCATTTGTTATCTCCTTATGTTGTGGTAATAGTAAACGGTGGATTGCTTTGAAGGCTTTTATACCGTATCTCCTTGAGACAGTCATTCCCAACCGCACGTTTGCTTACATATATCCCTTGCATATTAATTCTTAACAAAGAAATGTTTACTGTTTGCTTTGCCCCATCATAGCCCACAACCGCCCGCCCCCGCCCCCCCCCCCCCCTGCATATATATCCTAAGCACTGTCCTTTTCCACTCCGCTTATGCTGAACAAAGCAAATTTTTGCGCCAATAAACCCATGAACGCACAATGTCCAGATGATGTTGGGGCATGGAGCTGAAAGGATTGAGCACACATCCCGGACGACCATCGTTTATATGTGAGTGCAAACCCTGCGAACATCGTGACTGTTGGTACGAAATGCCAACGAGACGGCTATTAGCGCCTTTTGAGGGGGATTAACAACATATTGTAAGTAACATTATAAGCGTTTTGATATTCAGCGTGGCTCCTTCTCGAAGTGGATTGAAATCTTTGAAGTCTGTGTTTGAATTGATGAATTTCAGCGAGACCGATTGAGGTGCCATTTTCTCATTCAAAATCATGAACAGACGCAACATAAAAACTACATTTATGGCATCAAGCGGAGCTGAAGTACATATTGTATTGCTTTCAATGAAACATAGAGTAGCAAATAAACTAAATAATGGAGTGTAAATGGTAAATACTAACTATGTGGAGCTCTAGATTTACCAGACTGCCGACTGAATCAATGAAGCTGCTGAATGATATTGGTTTATATTGCCGACGACTGATACTGATCAACTAAAAGGCCGACTGATACTGATCAATCAAGCGGCCGAATATTGTTGTTTAATACAGCCGCCGACTGATACTTTTCAATTAATTGGCCAGCTGATACTGATCAATCAAGCTGCCGACTGATATTGATCCAAAGAATTGTCGACAGTTACTTATCAATCAATTGGCCGACTGTTATTGATCCAAAAAATCGCCGACTAATAATAATCAATTAAGCCGACTGATCTTGACCTAACGGGTGGACGCGCCTGATACGCATCAAACGAACCAACAACTGATACTGATCTGTTCAGCGGCAGACTAGTACTGATCAATAGAGTAGCCGACTGATGCTGGGAAGTTTATTATCTCCAGAACATTCGCGATATGTGGGGGCAGTAAAAGCTGAGCTCAAAGTGAGCTGCGTGTGATCAATATGATGATGTCACGGAAATATCTCATAATGTTGGCTATATGACTGCGATACAACAGCATTCCAACCACTATGGAGTTTCCTTTTCCTGTACTGATACGAAATGCAGCTGACTTAGAAGAAGCATCACCCAAGGTCATAAAGTTGCTTATGCTCCTATGGACGAAAAAGTCTTTGACAAACAAAACCCATCTAATTACAACTCCACCAATGAGTAGCAGGTTAAGTAGATTCGCAACCTTAGAGATGATTATGCTGACCAGATTGTTTTATTCGATATATAAACAGTTACTGGTCTATATTCCGTTCAAATGGCAAGTATATTGAATTTGTATTAAAATGTTATTGTACATACCGACCGTGATACGAGTTAGATCAGTCGAGATTGACATTTGAATGCTCGCTATCACCGCCTTAATTGACCAACTGCACTTGTGCATGTTGAGTGTGTCCACAGCTTCCTAATTGGTACAGCATGATGCATATTCGAAAACCAAGCGAATGGTACAATATAGAGGCGTACACAAACGGGCAATATGGCTGTACACTGATACGATGGCGTTAGAAAAGCTATCCCTTATTGATATTTGAAGAAGTATATCACCAAGCCGTGGATTTGTATCGATGCTTTAAAACCCGTACACACTGTTTTTTAAACGATGTTTCACGAAACTATGTGCTTTGGATTCTCTTAAATTCGTGTCACCATTATCTCCATCGTAATCTTTAACTGCTAAAATATACTGTAAAAAGATGAACATTACTGGAAAGCGCTGTTTTACGCAGATGCGTTCGTTGCAAATTAGATTTGAACCATGGGGGCTGATTGATCTTTTTATGTCGATGAACAGTTACATGGTATGTCAGCCTGCAATATTTGATGCACCAAGCGCAAAGGATGAATGTGTTAAATGTATTATGCAGGCAACAATACACAATGGGGTTCTATATTGTAGCCAGGTATAAGACATTTATATGATATATATTCGTTGCATTATATCACTATATCAGTGAGTTGGTACTTATGTTATCGAGAACAAAGACGACATTTACATGCGCAAAAGATATTAAATGCTACCAGCGGTAAAAATCGACCAATCATGATCAATCGATATATTACTAGTTAAGAAAGCCTCTATTACGGCACCTGCGTCAAAAGAATTTTGCTTATTTGGCAAGGTTGTTAGTATAGTATGAGATTATACTACCGCCATTATGACCAGGTCAAATCAATGGGCTTCCATATAATGGCTTTTTAACTACCAGGGTATGCAAACGCATAGTCTTCAACAAGTGCTATCAGAAGACAATTGACTGTGGTACGTACTGTTAGATGTTGACATCTCGCGTTTGCCACAGCAGCAAGCAAATAGTAATTTGCTGGCATTGCATATCTCTTTCAGATATTGGAAATGTCGATTTGCGTATAGAGTTGACTTCTTGCTGAAATGCATTTTTCGTTTGAGTTATTCAAAATTGTGATTCACACCTAACCAGTGACTATTTGTTTAATGTAATATTCACCTTTATACATTATTACGATGAATATATATTGCCTATTAATAGAAGAGCTCTACGCGAGGAAAATTTAAGATCGTTATGTGAAATGCAATAGATGCAACAGTAGCACTTAGAATTAGCAGCACTTAATGTGATGTTTCAAATACTTCTCGTAACAGTTTCCTCTTTACGCCCTCTACATAAACTCCATTTCCTGATATCCACATTTAAGCCACTTGCCGCAACAAAATGCCCATTAACACACCGCCCCTTTCCAGACTTCTACACCTTCTGCCATTCCACACCTAACCACCACACCATAACCCCATATGACTGGCTCGGGTTTTCCACATCCCCTCGCCCCACATCCCATTCATTCGCCCAGCACTACTTGAACAGTTTATTGTACGTGCTCAAGGACCGTGAAGTGTCTTTAGGGTCATTGGCTAGTAAGCTACGGCATACGAAGGGGTCGCTCTCTTTGTGAAACATTTCCTACCCATACGTGCGTAATGTGAGCTTTCAACTCATATTAGCCCAATTCTTAGGGTGTAATAAAATTATTGATACCTAATCTGACATTTTATATGTTATTTCCCAGTTTTTCCAAATGTGAAAAAAAACTCGCAAATAGCATAATTCGCACGAATGTTGCCTCTTTTCGTCAATAAAACAGAATAAAACTACACAAATGACAGTTGTGTTAAAAGGAAACTGAAATGTTCAAAGAACGGCTCCAGCCCCATTAAAGACAATCAGGGATTATTTTTTCCCTACATTGTTCTACAAAATTTACTTAGCACTGCATTCATCGTTACTTGGCTGCCAATTAATTGCGCTGACGCTCGCAAGAGATTGAAACTGCTATGTTCATGAAATTGTAATTACGGGTGGGCTATCACAGTTGGCCAGGTCAATGACGATGAGTCAAAGATAACATCATAAACGAGCCTAATTCTTGTTATTCATCACTACATTTCACAAAGATGAGACAAGCCTATTTTCCGACAGGGTGTAAAGGTTTGAAAACATTGATCATTAGGTTTTTAATGTATGGTTGCAAAGCGGCGTGCCAGGCAATCTCTTCCCCGATAAGGGGCTTATAATCCTCTTAAAGTCAGGCGGATATGATTTATAACACATTTGATAGCATTTACTCCACTGACAATTCCTGCAAACCCATACTTTTGGCAGTGTAACATTTTTGGATGCTAGATATATATACATATATACATAGCATTCTGGATATATATATATAATAGATATAGGTGCTAACATATATATAGATAGCAAATAGTATATTTTCATGTATATATATGTATACATATATATAATATATGATAGCATATATATATATATATATACATATATATATATATATATATCTCTATATATATATAAAGATATATATATATCTATATATATATATATATATATATATATATATATATATATATATATATATATATATTTGTATATACGTACATGCATACAAATTGTGTGTACCTGAAGATATCGGCGGTGATGTTACAAAAAGTACATGGTAACTGCTAGTTGTGCGTACTTTTCTTATGCTGTTGTCACCAAATAAGTTTGTTTGTTATAATCTTTCTTTCTGATCGTGACTAACATTCACATGAGTAGGCTGCCACGTGGATATTTTTTTAACTTTAGGACGTATTTTCCTTGCTGCTAAAATTATTCGATCATATGGTATTAATGGCAATGATTCCTTGATATCAGCGCTGTGAAAGCATCTTGTTAGCATTGGTTACGAAAATATGCAATGAGTGGTGACCTGGTCAAGTAATCACACATACGTTAATCCTTCCACTTCCCATATGCCTTTCACCGGTAATAATTCGCGCTCAGTAAAATACATGCAGTTGGACGTCTCTATAAATATCAATACAACAGTTGTTCGGAAGCGGTCCATGAAATTTATTTTTCTAATCAGCTTTCTCAGGATTTGTTATGAAATGCATCTTTACCAAGGTGTATCGCTGTTCATATGACATAATTCTTCGTTATAGTAGGCTTCAGAAATGTCGATCATATGTCCAACGAAGTGATCGGGCAGTCTGGGATAACCTTGAGTCATGGCCTCGCCTGCGGTTGTTATTATATATATATAGTTGACATTCACATTTGTACTTTTGTGAAGCGAGTTTGTGTGTGCAAGCAATTGTTCAGAAAGTTTTGTTACAGCATTAGGCTTCAATTTGGCATGCCATGTAGCTGTTCATCGACATGAGCAGAGTAGCCACCCCCATGGTTCAAATCTAATTTGCAATGAACGCATCTGCGCCAAGCAGCGCTTTCTAGTAATGCCCATCTTTTTACAGCATATTTTGGCGATGTTAGATTACTTTTAAGATAATTGGGACAAATTTAAGAAAATTCAAAGCAGCGCTTTCTCGTAATGTTCATCTTTTGCAGCATATTTTGCAATTTGAGATTGCTTTGAAGATAATGGGAAGTTTTTGAACACCGGAGATATATTTTGACAAACATGAACCCATTTATAAAGGATAGCTTCCTCACTCCTTCATATCAAGATTAATCAGTATACAGCCATATTGCCTGTTAGCGTTAGTCTGAATAATGTGCCATGCACTTGGTTTTCGAATATGCACAATGCTGTACTAATAAGGAAGTTGTGGACACACCCAACATGCACAAGTGCGGTTCGCAATGTTAGGCGATGATAGCGATCATTTAAATGGAGCATTCATCTCAACTGAGCTAACTCGTATCACGGCCAGTACGTACAATTACATTACTGTACAAATTCATCATACTTGCCATTTGAACGGAATATAAACCAGTTACAGTTTATGATTGATCACTTGTCTGAAAAAAACAATCAGGTCAGCACAATCATCTTTAAGGTGGCAAATTTACTTAACCGGCTGTTCATCGGTGGAGCTGTAAACAGATGGTTTTTGTTTGTCAAAGACTTTTACGTCTGTAGGAGCATAAGCAATTGTACGACTATTGAGTGACGCTTCTTCTAAGTCAGTTGCATTTCTTATCAGTACAGACAAAGGAAGGAGTTGATCGTTGTTCGAATGACTAGTAGCATAGCTAACCCGTTCCTGTGTGTTACAACACTACCAAAGCTGGCATAGGTTTGATTGTCAAAAATGACATGCCTCAGTGTGGACTGACCCAGGCGTAAACCAACGTTATTGCTATCCAAAGTGGGCAGTCGTCGGGAAAATGTTACTGTGGCACGTATATGTCTATTCATCACAGTTGCAATAGCTAAAGTCAATTAATCTATTCACACAGAAGAGTCAAAAAAGTATCCATGAAAACATATTATATTGTGTGTTTTACAAATAAGACATTGATCAACCTTGTGTCTAAGCCTACTCGATGTTAATCAATTTGGACCAATGGTTCTTTCAGTTGTTGGTTGTTAACCTATATGATGAGTATAAAATCATAGGGATAAGGATCAGCTTCATCTCAGTATGATGCGTACCGGCTCAACAATTGTAACTCTAAGCGGTCCATGTCATAACGTTTCAACTCATGCTTCGGTAATCATAACGTGTCAGTTCACATTATCATGTTTCCTATGAAACTCATTATGACTGGTAGACAGCAAGCTCTCGTCACTATTGCAAATGTCCATTTGCAATTCACTAGGTTTGCAGCATCACCCGCCCTGGCAATGTGACACGGGCTTGTTCAAGAACTTGTTTTTGTAAATTTTTTCATTATTCCTTTAACGAAGAAAATAACAAGATGTATACACGTTATAGGCTAATCAAGTTCATTCGACTTATCTATATAATTGTTTAGCACCGCTGCCTCAATTCAAATCATAATGATAACACCTTCAATCAAAGAGCCATCCCACATAAAAATACAGAATAAGGGTGCCATCCCGTAATATTATCACGTTATATTACACACATGTAGATGAATTCCATGCCACATGGGTTAACTGTATATGACTCATATGACGCTATACCACGTGTTTCTCTCCTAGTGGTTGCAATGCTGTTGTATAGCAGTCATCTAGACAACATTACCAGACACGTTCCTGACATCATCATATTGATCACACTCAGCCCACCTGGAGCTCAGCTTGTACTGCCACTGCATATCGCGAAATTTTCTGGCGATAATTAACTTATGCAGCATCAGTCGGCTGCTCTATCGATCAATACTAGTCTGCCGCTCAACTGGTCAGTATCAGTCGTTGGTTCTTCTGATGCGTATCAGGCAGCCACTCGTTAGGTAAAGATTAGTCGGTTTGTTTGATCAGTATCAGTCGGCGATTCTTTTCATCGGTCGGCCGCTTGATTGCTCAGTATCCGTCCGCCGTTTAATTGATCAATATCAGTCGGCGACTGTACTGACCAATACCATTCGGCCGCTTGATTAATCACTCTCAGTCGGCTACTTAATGGATTAGCATCAGTCGGCGAGAGTATTGATCAATATCAGTCAGTCGCTTGATTGATCATTATCAGTCGGCGATTCTTTGGATCAATAACTGTCAGTCGCTTGGTTGATCAGTGTAAGTCGACTGCTTACTTGATCAGCATCAGTCGGCGACAACATTGACCAAAATATCATTCAGCTGCTTCATTGATTCAGTCGGCAGTCTGGTTAATCTAGTGCTCCACATAGTTAGTATTTATCTTTTACACTGCATTATGTAGTTTATATACTGCTGTATGTTACATAGAAAGCAATACAATATGTACTTCAGCTCCGCATCAAGCCATCAATGTTGTTTTAATAATGCGTCTGTTTATGAATTTGAACGATAAGATGGCACCTCAGTCGGTCTCGCTAGAATTCATCAGTTCAAACACAGGCTTCAAAGAATTTAATTCACTTCAAAACGCTTATAATGTAGCTTACAACATGTTTTTAATCCCCTCTAAAGGCTCTCATAGGTATCTCGTGGGCATTTCGTAACAACGGTCACGATGTTCGCTGGGTTTGCACTCACAATAAACGATGGTCGTCCGGGAAGTTTGTTTTATCCCTTCAGCTCCATGCCCCAACATCATTTGTGCATTGTGCTGTCATGGGTTCATTAGCGCGAGGATTTGCTTTGTTCAGCATAAGGGAAGGGGGAAAGGACAGTGCTTAGGATATATATATATATATATATATATATATGCAGAGGGAGGGATGACAGGGCCTATCATATATGTAAACATTGCGGTATCTAGGATTAATATGAAGGAGATGTATGTAAGCAAACATGCGGTTGAGAATGGCTGTCTCGAGGAGATACGGTCAAGAGCCATCAAAGCAATCTACCGTTTGTAATACCACAACATGAGAAGATAACAAATGACAAGTGTAATCGATAAAGGGGTCGCGGTGCGTACCTACATAACGATAATATCAACGAGGGCAAAGTGTGAATGGCAAAGCCGGTGTGGAAAGATAAGCTGACAGAAAATGCATTCACCACTTCTCAGTGGTGTTTTAAACCTACCGCAAATATGGCAATTACACATAGATGGCGTTTTCCCCAGACATCCGAATATAAGTACGTTAACATGTATGTTATTATGCATGTATGTATGTAAGTATGTAGGTATGTATATATGTATGCATGGATGTATGTATGTATGTATGTATGTATGTATGTATGTATGTATGTATGTATGTATGTATGTATGTATGTATGTATGTATGTATATGTATGTATGTATGTATGTATGTATGTATGTATGTATGTATGTATGTATGTATGTATGTATGTATGTATGTATGTATGTATGTATGTATGTATGTATGTATGTATGTATGTATGTATGTATGTATGCATGCATGTATGTATGTATATATGTATGTATGCATGCATGCATGTATGTATGCATGCATGCATGCATGCATGTATGTATGTATGTATGTATGTATGTATGTATGTATGTATGTATGTATGTATGTATGTATGTATGTATGTATGTATGTATGGATGTATGTATGTATGTATGTATGTATGTATGTATGTATGTATGTATGTATGTACGTATGCATGTATGTATGTGTCTGTGCAGATTTGAATAAATATATGATTGTATGTATGTGTATATGAAGGAGTGTATGTATGCATGTATGCATGCATATGTGTGTATGTGTGCGCAAGTATGTACGTATGTACGTGCACAGGAATGAACGTATGTAGGTATGCAAGCTTGTACGTATCTACGCATTTGTGTTTGTATGAATACAAGTATTTATGAATATATGTTTGTGTACGTATGTATGTATGTATGTATGTATGTATGTATGTATGTATGTATGTATGTATGTATGTATGTATGTATGTATGTATGTATGTATGTATGTATGTATGTATGTATGTATGTATGTATGTATGTATGTATGTATGTATGTATGTATGTATGTATGTATGTATGTATGTATGTATGTATGTATGTATGTATGTATGTATGTATCAATGTATGTATGTATGTATATATGTATGTATGTATGTATGTATGTATGTATGTATGTATGTTTTATAACAAATGGCGGTTCTGGCGCATCGACACTCATCTACACTATTCTCTCTTCGACAGCTTATACAAGATTTGTGATGGTAAACTAGTGTTTGCATAGGCCAAGGTATCTACACCGATCGCAGCTATCCACCTCTATGAATCACAAGCTCGCGTGACACTTGCTGACATGCTCCTCTAGGCATTGCACTCGCTCCATAAGATCATCGTTCTTAAACTCCAGATCTCTCACTATGTCCTTCAATTCCACAAGGTCACCATATCACCCTCACCATCTCTCAATTCATGCTCCAGATTCATTTTCTCGTCTTTCAGATAATCTTAATCTAACTTAAACTCTTTTACATAACCTTTTTTCAAGTTTGGTAATACACGCTTTTCGGAGTTCATTTCTATACCTTCCAATGCTTTGTCTTTTCCACGTTGGATCAGCGCTCTTCATTTGGGTATATTTTGTGACCTCAGCGAAAACGATTTTTAACTCATAATCCGAGATATTACCATCTTCAAGTGCTGTCAATACAATGTCAGCATTTGTATCCAATTTGCAATGCGCTAGAATGCGGATCTGATCATGTTTTTTCACCTTGATGGTCAGTTGCCGACAAATGAATTTTCCAGCAATTCCAAGGAGCCCACTAGCGGCTCTAGTAACACCCAGCACTGTGACAATAGGATTGGCAACTACTGTAGACATTAAACCTATACCACTTGCGACAAGACACATACCGATAGCGACTAAATATGTGTCTACTGCGTCCACTGTGTTCACTTCTTGTACACGATTAACAACAATAGTTACACCTAGAAAGGAAGGCTGTCCACTCAGACTAGTTGATAGCCCCATACGCAAAACTCGACCCGGCACCAGTATAGGATATCCATGGTCATCACCCCAGACATTCTCATCAAATGACCATTCATGTATTCCATTAGCCAACCGAACTCTTTCTTCCGCCCTAATAGTAATGAGGGTGAGTGAGTGAGAATAGGGTTTAACGGCACACCAACACGAATGTGTTATATGGCGCCTAGAAAGATTAATAAATAAGTTGGACCTGATTAAGCAGCCGCCTTCTATGATAAATGGAAAAAAGAGGGACATACAAGTGGATGATGTTGAAAAAGATTAAGATGAAAATAGTATCCAAGGGCAAGTCACCACCAGCCAATTGACCGGACCAGGCCATTCCAGCCTCTCGTCTAGGCGAAATCCGGGCCAGAGTAGTGTGTTGGAGATACGGCCCTCAAAAGGACCACTCCACTCAACTGCTTGGATCCCATTGTTCACCAACACGAGTCGCAACCCACAGCCAACAGGTTGCCCCCTATTAGTCGCCTCTTACGACATACAGTGTAGTAATGAGGGGCTTCGGCTTCAGTGAGGGCTGGTTGTGAAACGCATAACATAGGTGTTTTAACATATTCATAGAGGTCGGCACTCTGATCCGTTTGCTGTTGACTTCCATAAATACTCGCTTTTATTGACATCTTGTAAATTGAAGAGCAACACCAATAGGAAGGTCGTGATGGTCCAAAAGACGTTACTTATTATCCCTTAATGAAACGTTTAAGTCATTCACATCTCCGCAAGTAACGGGTTTTGACACAGTATTAGCAATATTTGTGGTTATAATATCCCCACAAAGAGCTACCCTCAAAGCCCACAACTTCAAGGAGCGTAGTGGGTGTGGTATTAACTTGATCGAGGCGTAAATAAAGTGGGTCACAGATGCTAAAGTTGATGTGCCAGTCACCTCTGTGAATACCTGACGTTATCCCTGTTCCATCCAGACCAACATTTTTAACACACGGTCGTCACGTTCTAAAGTCCCATTATCAATTTCGAGGGTAATCCTTCCATCTACAGAATTGAGAGCTAAACTAAGGTATTTAAATTCAAATGCCTCCTGTATACGTTTGAAGTTCCAGACGCCGGGTATCAAGCGGACACCTCCTCCTTTATTTGGAGTTTCAAACCGCCATATAATGAATATATTAGATTCAATGTTGTACCAGCCCACAGTATACGTGATTGATCTTAGGCCAACACATAGATCACCTGCACTGCTGTCAATGGTATTTTGCAGGGACACAGCCGCGCTGCTTTGAACATTTGTCAGAGTTTGATAATTAACACTATGAATAAACAAGCCTTTAGATTCAATAGAAATGGAACATACAAATCAGTCCTGCTGTATCCATCCCATATAGCAGCTGAGTAGCTGACACATCTCCTCATCCAGATGCAAGCGGACGACAGTACAGAGGCGTTCAAGGTGGAGCTCACCAACCTTTTTAAGCACTACTTGGTGCCAAACATAAGCGACGATAAGCCTGTAGTTAGCTGAAGAACCAACCACATGCACTACTGGCAGAACCGGGTAAATTGTTTTGTAGGGTGTGCAACCTCCAGCTGCAGTGTATCTGCGTTGGACCACCTTGCTTCTGGAGTCTCACCAATAAGTGATCGTTTTAGGCTTCACGTGTCCTACACCATTCGGAGACTTCTGAACCAAATGAGTGTAGCACTACCAGATGACGCTATATGGTCAGCCACCGATAATACCGTTGAGAGGAGAATCTACCATGAACTCTGCCAAGAGTTCGGTTTTTCTGAAAATACTGATTGAAGGATACAAAAGTGGAAACCAGGTTCTCAGATGGGTCTACTTCACTGAACCGGAGACACACATAGTACGGTCAATCACTCATTATGAAAAAAACAATCCATCAGGCAAATCTTTGACAAATCAACAGACGGCTTTTTTTTCCAGGGCGGCAAGTTCATATTGATTATATAAAGCAGGACCAAGAGGGTGCAATCACCGCCTGGAGTACTCACATACTGGAAACATCTGAGGGGTTCACAGCCCCAGGTATCTCATGGATTATCGACAGTATTCGAACCTATTTTTGGCCTATTCTTGGTGCTCAGGCGCAGACCCACTCAGATATACGGTGTACAGCATCATCCTTTGAAATCGAAAGCAGATTCAGGCTAATATTGAGGATGCTATCCACTCACCAGTTGACATTCCCTCATCAATCAACAGGTATCAAAACCTGGATGCTGGTTAGCGTCGGGGTTAAGAAAACGACAATCAAGATTTCTGGCAATGAGGTCATGTCCATCGATGACAGCGATGTGTACCGCTGTTACCACGACATGTGGCGGACTGCAGAGGAGAGACAGGGCCTTCAGTATCAGGGTATTGGCACATCAGATGGCAGAAACGCAACTAAGATACGAGTGGGGCAGGAGACAAATACGAGACTGAGGAAGAGGACACGGCCGTAGGCGATGTCTATGGTGACAGGTTCTATTTTACGCTTGACTTTGAACTCCTCGAGAGCCACCTGCCATTCAACCAGATAGCACTTAGTGACAGACTGGAATACTGGCTCACATTCAGCGACTACAGAAGTGTGATTCACGCAACGGGCGACACAAAATTGATGGGATCTCGTTAGAGTATGACATAGTTACCTAACAAGAGTTGGCCTGTATGATACGCACCCAGTATACAGGTCGGCTCTCGATTGTGTATGAGCGTGTGCTTCGTCACAGGAAGCTTGCATACAATAAAACACGATACACTTTGGACCATCAACCTGAACGTGCCGCCTGTATATATATATATATATATATCGTTCTCAATATTCTAGACCCAAGCCTTGACCTATGTGATGTCTATGGTTATGTCTTGAATATATAACGCCCGTTTATCTGCGTCTCTATAATTACTTGGTTGAAATTTGATAACATTGGATACCATATATATCATATACCTAACCTTACTGTAATGCTTTCAGGGCTATCTTCACATTTGCTTCGGCTGTAATTATTGGACTTACGATCAGGGTTCTGTTAAGAATCAACGATATACCGTTGCATCAAACTTCACCTGTGGATCATGTTAGCAAAAATGCACAGAACCTGACATACAGAGTTGCGCCTGCTGCGATGGCATCTGATATCAATACTTCTGGGAGTGCGATAATTAACGTGTCACGGCTGACAGACATTAGTCTTTTGTGTAATCAATCAATAACCCGACCTAGTCAAGCGTTGACACGGAATGGCGCATGGCAATACACGCAGGATGAAATGGGGGAAGTAATAACTTTCTCCGCATTCTACGATGAGCGCTTCTTACATAAACCCTTGCCGTCTATTCAAATTTTGGCAGTCACAAATGTGAGACCAAAGGAACTCTTCTGCCACGTCTGGTACAACAACGTCTCGCTCCCATACATTGTTGATGCCAAAATAACGAAAACTGAGAGAGGTGGAAATGTGAATGAAATCCATTGGGGGCAGAACCAGCTGACTTGTCTATTGCCTGCGTTAGATCCAATGCCAAGCTTTGTGTCGATATCAACATCGCGCTGCGGCACATCGACCATTCTGCTGCCAGTTCAGGCCATGCCAAAGGTGCAATGGCCGCACGAATTTGGAATATGTGTGGCCATTGCGTTTGGGACTATACCAACTACAGCATTTGTAGAATGGATCGAAATGAATAGATTGTTGGGAGTAACAGAATTCCATATTTATGACGGTAAGATGGAGAATATGTCAACTGTATTTGAATACTACCAACAATCTGGAATTTTACAGGTTCATCGAATGCCTCCACCAGTGAATGCGTCCAGCGTGCATGCTGTGAAGCTGAGTAGTCCTGCATCACTGAATGATTGTATGATGAGGAACATGTACCGATATAAGTATGTACTTGTGGTCGACTTTGATGAGTTAATCATACCGCGAGCACATCGAACATACCATGAACTGTTGTCTGAGATCAATAAGAGAGGAAACAGGTCAAAGCCTCACCATTCTTACATTATACGGAACGCCTACTTCTTCAGAGATATGCCGCCTGACCCATCACAGCCAAGTTTTCTCCGCACGATGCGATACCGAAAGAGAGCTCCTCCTAGCGGTAAACTGTTTGCACCGAAATCATTTATCAACCCGCGAAGATGCTTTTCCGTGTTCAATCATTACTGCTACGTTAGATTTCCCAATAGCGGATCTGTTACTGATGTTGATACAGAGCTAGCTCTCTCCCATCACTATCGAAAATGTGGAGCTGGTAAAGAAAAGTGCAATGACTATTTCAACCATCAATACCAAGATGATACTGTTTTGGCGTACAAACCACTTTTGGAATCTCGAGTTAGACAAGTTTTGCACGCCTTGAATATATCGATTAATCCTGATAATTAGGGTGTCATAATTTAACTCTCGATTTAAGCGTTATAATACATTTTGGTGCTGTAATTGTTTGATTATGGCTTGAATGTGATTTAAGTATACGCAGGCTAACTACTCGTTCTTGGCTACTCTGAAATGGCGACCATAGAATCGGTCTACAACAGAATGGTCATCGCTATACCCTGTTGCAGGGAGACATCAAATATAGGTCTTGATGTTTCTTATGAGGTCTTGATGTTTGGTACTTTCGGAATGACCTTCTCGAAAACATTATACCTGTAGAGCTGCAATAGCGAGTTTGGTTACAAAAGCGTGTTCATTATTGTAAACTAATGTTACATACTAAGAGCATTATTAATTGACTTTTTCCATGAGATATATGTCGGTTTTTCTCCAACGTAATTATTGATAAAGGTATCTATATGAACGATGATTATGATGACGAAGATGATTATAACAATGATGATGATGATGAAGATGATGATGATGATGATGATGATGATGATGATGATGAAAATGATATTGATATTGATGATGATGATAATGTTTATGATTAAAATGATGCTTACTTAGGCATAACTTGCTCGACATCGATGATTGCTAGTACTTATTTTGTAAAAAAGCACATTGGCTAGTATTGCATGTAAGCGGTGCAGCAGCTTACTCAAGTGTAACATATTTCCCAGAATTTACATCCCACCATGCTCCATGTACCAAAGTTGTCGCTGCTTTACTCGACTATCGCGTCAGCGACCAAGACGTCCTGCACGCATTAAGAAAGGATGTTTTACCAAAGTTTGACGAGAAAGAGTATTTTTGTGTCTAGGATGATCCAGCGCCACTCCATGGGGCAAAGTTCGACAGATTAGCATGATAACTGACGATAAAGATGGTTATATGCACATCAGCACTAGAATGTTACTTGGAGACCAGTGTCTGGTGCTTTTGTAGTCACCAATATAACAAAAACAATATTTGGCCAGCGAATCTGCGGTGCGTTTTACTCTCAGCACCAAAGATTGGTCTGCTGACCATTTCAGTTAATACTCTGTTCTCCTGATATCGTAAGCCCTGTGGGTTCCCTTTTATGTATCGGACATGGATATCCCTACGGGAACTGGGAGACTCATGTTAGCTGCACAAGTGCCCTCCGCTCTTTGTTTGGGGGTGTATATCCTTTCCTACACTATATGCGTGACCCGATACTCTACGACATAGTCTTATTCATTTGGTTTACCTGCCAGAGGTAATATTCAACGCTTTTCTCGCCTAACAGCTACACCGGATGCACTGGGTAGGGAATGTTTCACTAAGAGAGCAAACTTTAGGATGCTGTAGCTTACTTGTCAATGGCCCATAAGACACTTCACATTATTAGCATCACAAGGCACGGTTCAAGTATTGCATCCACATAATTAATACATTTAAGGATGCTGAAAGTACCCCGTTGACTTTGACTAAGACCATCAACAAGCACCAACAGGGAGTCCTTATCTATATATGGCATGATGTGATTGGTAATCGAATAACAGAAGCAGTTTGATGTCATGGAGTGACTTATGTACTCATATTAGGCAAAACATTGAAACGAACACAGTCATGTTAATACTCAATATAAATGTGAGTATTGTAATGCGTTCGCGCGCGTCACACACATCGCTCATAGTGCAACTTCCGGGTTTACTAATGTCATTATGTATATTGTGCTAAATGTATTTCAATCGTTGCATATGACTGCTATGATGCATATCATGGACGATTCAGGGAAATGATCCGTTGGCCATTACACTAACACGTTCTGCCATCATGATTGATAAGAACATCTGCCTCTCTACGATTTACAAATTCATATAATGGTCACGCTATTGAACAATCAATCTTCGTCAAAATTAGTGTCGGAGGCAAAAATATATCTGTTTACCCATAGGTTTTCTGCAATAGCTCGTAATTTATGTGTCACCTTACTAATTACTTTCAGTACTAGTACTGTGCTTATTGTGTCTACAGATTTTGTTGAGGGAGCGGTGTGTTAATGGACATTTTGTTGTGGCAGGTGGCTTAAATGTCAATGTCAAGGCGGATGTGTAAATAGAGGATGTCAGGGGGTAATGTTCACAGGATATTGGAGGCGAGGGGAGTCGTTGCTAGGGCTCACCAGAGTACATATTGATTGTTCACATGGCATAAATTTTACCTGTTTTACAAGCAAAGCCAATAATGAATAGTCAATGGGTTATGCGCTATCGACCAATTAGCGCCATCGATCGATAGTGCTGCGCTATCTATGGATCCGTCGTTAGCGCAAGCATCAGTAGATAGCGCAGGTATCGATCGATGGCGCAGGCAAATCGACGGATTGTATGTCTATTTTTGATAATGACAATGGTTTTTTTTAATTTCAGGATGACGCCAAGTGCTGTTTAAGGGACATCTCACCGATTTTTCTAAAATTTGCCCGTTTAATTACCATTTTTTATGTAAATATTTATGATAAATTCAATAAAATTTTATCAATTGATAGTGATACAATGAAAAATTATGAGTTCCAATAAATTGGTTGTAGTGTACCGTTGACCAGTGTCTCCCGAAGTCCAGCTGCTTTAACGAATAAAAATCTTAACACATATAAAGACAAAAATCGGATAAGAGGTTGAAGACTGGTTGATCTCTTATTTAATGATGTATTCAGTCGATCTTAGATTCACTGGCAAATGAATTTACCACAGATTACGGCATCGACAGACTTTACCGAGACTTTGATAAACAGTTAATAGAAATGGTACAGGAATTGTCTGCACACTTAAGCGGTAACACAGCTACGCAGTTACGCACTTAGGAAGTTACGCAATTACGCAGTTACGCAGTAAGCACTTATGCACTATGCAGTTAGGTAGTTATGCACTTACGCACTTACGCAGTTACGCAGCTAGGTAGTTATGCAGTTACGCAACTACACACGTAGCTACGCAATTACGCACTTACGCAGTTACACTAACTCGTGGAGGCATACAAGATATTTTGTTGGCACTCACTCAACAAAAGGTTAAAACATTTTAGATTACTAAATAAAACATCTCTTTTCGAATCAAAACCCAACCATTACGTGGGTAAATGTATGTACAGATGAAGGATAACACTAGCGTTTATTGAATCTACTCTTTCTCACTACTTGCTTTGATTAAGAAAACAGAAAAGATATATACAAGACATACACCCATATGTAACACATGTTCTAGCGTTTGTGAGCCCCCTAGTGAAGTCGAAATTACATCGGCCACTTCATGGAGCCCTTCTCCAAGTATCACGTGTTGTTTCCCCTCATGCAGAAGACGTGGCAAGGCTGATTGAGGAGAGGGTTTTAGCCTACTTCGGTCCACCAAACATCTTCCACTAGGACCATAGTAGAGAATTCGTCAACAAACTCATCAGGGCGCTGTTCGAGAGATGAGGTGGTAATACAACGTTTGTCAACGGTCGACCCCGCCATTCCCAGTCCCAGGGCCTCGTGGAGAGAATAAATCGTACAGTCGAAAAGAAGATTGCAGCAATGAAACTAGAAGAAAAGATCGACGATGATGCCTTGCAGTATCCATGTGTTTCGTGGCTGCCACGTATACAATTTTCCATGAATTGTGCCAGGCAAGAGACCATCAAAGATGCTCCATACCACGTTGTTTTCGGTAGAAGCGTCACAGCTGGGTTATTTCCTGGTGCCAAAGGCTGCT
Organism: Urechis unicinctus; assembly: GCA_034190875.2. Classification (NCBI taxonomy): domain Eukaryota; kingdom Metazoa; phylum Annelida; class Polychaeta; order Xenopneusta; family Urechidae; genus Urechis; species Urechis unicinctus. The sequence goes on from CM067356.1 coordinate 67,992,242, forward strand.
TTGAGGAAGATATAGGTATTCAGCAGACGGACGACGACAACACTACAAAGACTCAATCGATTCCAGCTCCTCGTCATTCCAGAATCAAGCCGACTCCTGCACCGTGTCTTTTCATGCCATCATCATCCGCTACAGAAGATCTTTTGCGGCGCTCATATGTCGGTCGTTAAGCCAAACTTTCTTTTTGATGTCTCGACGGTCTTTTGGTGAAAGATGATGTTTCTTCTCTGTTGGCACTGGTCGACTTCGGGTGGCAGTGTGTTGAACATTTAATCTTCTTGATGGGGCACGTACATTTATCGGCTTTGCAGCTGCCCCTCCACGAACAATGTTTCTTAAGGAAGCGGTTTTCGGGGTGGAACTTTATGGTGTAACGATGCTGGCTAGTCGGTGGCTGAAGACGGTTGCGGCGATGATGGTGATGCTAGTCTAACATGATCGACTACTGCTGTTTGATCTAACTGTATATCGTTGATTCGAACCAGTAGCCTGTAGGTCAGTCCGATGATTACATTCGCAGCAAGTATGAGGTTAGTCCTTAAAGCGTTGCAGTAATGTTAGGTATATGAGATATGAAGTAATCTAGGAGAAAAGATTTATTAAATATTGAGCAGACGCAGGAAATCGGGCACTAAATATTCAAGACATAGCCACAGACTTCATATGCGCCCAACACAAACATCCATACATACTTACCTACATACATACCTACATACATACCTACATACATACCTACATACATACCTACATACATACCTACATACATACCTACATACATACCTACATACATACATACATACATACATACATACATACATACATACATACATACATACATACATACATACATACATACATACATACATACCTACTACCTACATACATACATACATACATACATACATACATACATACATACATACATACATACATACATACATACATACATACATACATACATACATACATACATACATACATACATACATACATACATACATACATACATACATACATACATACATACATACATACATACATACATACATACATACATACATACATACCTACATACCTACATACCTACATACCTACATACCTACATACCTACATACCTACATACCTACATACCTACATACCTACATACCTACATACCTACATACCTACATACCTACATACCTACATACCTACCTACCTACATACCTACATACATACATACATACATACATACATACATACATACATACATACATACATACATACATACATACATACATACATACATACATACATACATACATACATACACATACATACATACATACATACATACATATACATACATATATACATACATACATACATACATACATACATACATACATACATACATACATACATACATACATACATACATACATACATACAAACATACAAACATACAAACATCATACATACAAACATCGTAAATGCATATATACGTGCATACAAACTTATATACATACATCCATCCATACACACATACATGTATGCAAACATACATACATACATATGGGCAAATAGATATACACGCATACATACAAAACGACAGATATAATAAAAAAAATTAACCAACATACATACATATAAACTGACACACAACTATATGTATATTGATCCATGCATACATATTTCATACTTAGATGCACACATACATACATACATACGTTTATACATGCGTACATGAATACGTACATACTTAAACACGTTCATGCGTATGTACATACCTACATATATACATGCATAAGTACATACATACCAACGTTAATATACAAACACACGTAACTACGCATATACACGCATATACACATACATGCATGCATGCATATATACTAAGATACATACATACGTACATGCATAAATACATACATACATTCATACATTCTAACATACATACATTTATGTATACATGCATACAGACATAGACATAATATACATGCATGTGTACCAGCTCGCATGCATACCCATATTTGGATCTGGTGGAAAAACACCATATATGTTTAATTGCCATATTTGTGGTAGGTTGAATACGCCATGCGGATTTGCTTATCGTTCCAGACCGCTTCTCCCGGCTTTGTAATACACAAATTATCTCCACAGCATGTATGCTTAGCCCTCTTACGGCCCAGAACATACATTCAACATCGCCCCTCTTTGTCTGGGGTCGACATAAAGTCAAGAACTTGATACAATGTTTCTATTACGGCTGAAATAAGAGTGGTCATCTTGGTGACCAGCCTTAATGTGGATGACACGGACAAACAGAACAGATAAACTTAATACACGGCTGCCAGCTACGGATCCATGCGTAATCTACATTAAAAGGAAGTAATATAATTTAGACTGACTTAAATTTTTTTTACTTCATTTGATACATAATGATTGTATAACAAGTGGTTCCCCAATCCAAAACATTTTGATCAAGCGAATCATCGAATGTCAAAAGTACGGACTAATCTGAAATGCAAGGTGCCTAAAACAGAGAAGAAATTTCCAATACCTACAGATGAAGAATAGCAAATTCCATGACCAATTACCTGTCCCAATTATTCGCCTACATGAAGGATGAAGAAATATCTATTGTTCAATGATCAAATTCACCAAATGCATGGCATAATACATTTCGTACGCCATTTGTCAGAGATAATACAGTATAGAGATGAATCACGCTCCGTTATATTATCGTTTTGGCTAAACCTTTCTTTTGAAATAGCTCTCGGGTATATTATAAGCATAACCCACGTGTATATATCAATACTAATGTCATGCCAGTTTGGTTAACCGGGAAATATACAGCACATTCATCAAAGCGATCCGATTAAGGACTGGGGTCGCGCTGTGTGGTCGCGTCGCTACAGCTAGCGTTAAATTAGATTATCTGTGGATGCATTTGCGGCAGGGCGCAAATGGATTTGTCATGGCAGCGTTGACGATAGTTATTGATGCGGTGGACGTCGAGGAAGTCTGCTATAGTGACATAAAAACAAGGCAGCGATAAATAGACCAATCATCATTTCGTTCGCTATTGGATTTCAAAAGGAGTGATTTATCCGATGAATTAGTTCTATTTGATTTAGATATTTTTTGATTGCCACCAGACTTGCAATATCACACTTGTTTCTAGACAAGAAATGAACACAACATGAACGATGGCTTATACTGGCTATTAAATCTGCAAGCTATGACATAGTCTTTTAGTGTTTTTCGTTCGAAAAGCGTTTATCCTGCTCAGGTTGCGAATATGTGAATATGGTGTGCCCATTTAGTTTTACACTAATGTTTGAAGCCTTGTAAAACAATTCCTAGTATTGAATTGCCATTTGCACAATGTTTGCCTGTTAATACATTCCGTAATTCATTTGATCGCGATTGGTTAACGGAACAAATCACTGATATATGTCTGACTTTTATCGCTCCCTTTATAGTGACTATTTTAAGCATGTTCTACGAAGTAGCTTCTAAGACAGCCGATGTGAAATATCTGCATCCATGCCATACTTTATGTAACATATAACCAAAAGTGCAGTGTTAATTTATAGTTAATTTATGTACGATTTAGCACTGGAGCGTGTTTAACAAAGCAGCTTGGTTGACGTATTCAATAGTGCCACCTATGGGTTATAATAAGAAATGATCGAGTGAACGTACGATTTTGGGAATGGGGTGAAATGAGCAAAGGAACACCCTTACATACGGTTTTGCTTTAAGTAGAGATGCCCGCTACCCTTGTTCTGATGACCTGCTATTCATTAGCATTGTTCAACTTAATATTGCTGCTAAATAGCACATCAAATGGCAGCAGAGTGAAATGTTGTTGTGTTAACACCATGGATTTCACTGTCTTGTGCTATGATGGTAACGTTTCTTGCAATGGAATGCTATGCTAGTGGAAGCAACTTAACCATGCTTCTGGACAGAAATGGTTAACGTGTTCCGACGTGTCTGTCGAAAGCTAAACAAAAGATGTCTATCTTTCTCAGTGAAGAAACTGGAGTACTGCCCCTAGACCACCAAATGCGCACAGCTGTACTTAACTCAATCAACCTTCTCACTTAGGAGGGCCTTGTTAATGGCATCGAATAGAAGCAATAACAATAATAGATATGCAAACTCAAAACATGGTTGAGTGCCTTCGTGCTACCTTGTACATACACAACGTTCATCATATTCAAACAGTTTATGAAGATTGTGGATGTAAGACAGTGTATTTTGCTTAAAACTATTTGTGAAATGCTGGTTTTTTTGCTATGATATTAAGGTAGTCGATTACATCAATTGATACAAATAGCACGCACTAATTGACACATGGAAGCCAGAGCCGTCACTCCTTGTCCGTCCACTTGATCTGTTGCAATTAAAAAGCCATATAGTACCTTAAATCTAGTTTAGTGTAAAGATCGGGAGTTTTGCGTTGTCGCAAAAAATGAGCTCAATTCAACGATTAGGATTGGTTTGACGTTTCTTGATTAAATGTTGGTACAATCTTTTCGCATTGACGCAGTGAGAGTTAGGGTAAACATAAGCACAGTATATTTACTAGGGCAACCTAGGTGGATGTATGGCCAACCAACACATATCACATTGTGAGATTTATGAAGTCCACAGTCAGATATCACATCACAACATATATATATATATATATATATATATATATATATATATATATATATATATATATATATATATATATATATATATATATATATATATATATATATATATATATATATATATATATATATATATATATATATATATATATATATATATCTATATATATATATAATAAAATAAATAAATAAACCAATATGGTTTAAAGTTGATAAGTTAATGGAAATATGCAAATATATGTATATATAAACATGTGGTAAAATGCTTGACGATATTTTTACCTTGACTTGAGGTGCAACAAATACAGCTGTTAATTGATAACCAACTGCAATGCGATCGCTGCCTTTGGTTTTTATTTGTTCAGTCCATGCCGGGGTTTGCAATGCCCGATTTTGCATATCGTTCAGTGTAAATATCAGCAGCTGGTATGTATTATTTTCGTAAAAAAAGGTAATCAAAACAATGTCTAGGGATCAAACATTGAAAACTCAGTATAGCCTTTGTGAGTATCAAATCCTTCAACATGAAAATACAAGTGGAATTGCAGTAAATGTAAGCTATGATACTATAAGGAAATTTCGTAATTCATGCTTTTGATTTAAACGATGATTGAGAATAAACGTACATATTAGATGAAGCAGTTACGCTTTGGCTTTGCTTGAGCAGCTCCATAAACTCATTAGCCAAGTTTTAACGAATAGAAAGCTCCTTTGGTTACTATGCAAGCATACTCAAATTTATTCAAAGTTGTGTGGTAAGTTTGGCTAAATCAGTTGATGGCTATTTAATGCACTTCATTATTGCACCACTTTTATTTTAGCGCTCGCTCAGTGTTCCTAATAGGAGAATGATAATAGACAGTGTATTTTGCTTAAAACTATGTGTGAAATGCTGATTTTTTGGCTATGATATTAAGGTAGTCGATTACATCAATTGATACAAATAGCACGCACTAATTGACACATGGAAGCCAGAGCCATCACTCCTTGTCCGTCCACTTGATCTGTTGCAATTAAAAAGCCATATAGTACCTTAAATCTAGTTTAGTGTAAAGATCGGGGGTTTTGCGTTGTCGCAAAACATGAGCTCAATTCAACGATTAGGATTGGTTTGACGTTTCTTGATTAAATGTTGGTACAATCTTTTCGCATTGACGCAGTGAGAGTTAGGGTAAACATAAGCACAGTATATGTACTAGGGCAACCTAGGTGGATGTATGGCCAACCAACACATATCACATTGTGAGATTTATGAAGTCCACAGTCAGATATCACATCACAACATATATATATATATATATATATATATATATATATATATATATATATATATATATATATATATATATATATATATATATATATATATATATATATATATATATATATATATATATATATAATAAATAAATAAACGAAAATGGTTTAAATTTGATAAGTTAATGGAAATATGCAAATATATGTATATATAAACATGTGGTAAAATGCTTGACGATATTTTTACCTTGACTTGAGGTGCAACAAATACAGCTGTTAATTGATAACCAACTGCAATGCGATCGCTGCCTTTGGTTTTTATTTGTTCAGTCCATGCCGGGGTTTGCAATGCCCGATTTTGCATATCGTTCAGTGTAAATATCAGTAGCTGGTATGTATTATTTTCGTAAAAAAAGGTAATCAAAACAATGTCTAGGGATCAAACATTGAAAACTCAGTATAGCCTTTGTGAGTATCAAATCCTTCAACATGAAAATACAAGTGGAATTGCAGTAAATGAACGCTATGATACTATAATGAAATTTCGTAATTCATGCTTTTGATTTAAACGATGATTGAAAATAAACGTACATATTAGATGAAGCAGTTACGCTTTGGCTTTGCTTGAGCAGCTCCATAAACTCATTAGCCAAGTTTTAACGAATAGAAAGCTCCTTTGGTTACGCAAGCATACTCAAATTTATTTAAAGTTGTGTGGTGAGTTTGGCTAAATCAGTTGATGGCTATTTAATGCACTTCATTACTGCACCACTTTTATTTTAGCGCTCGCCAGAGTTAAAACATGAAAATGCATTAACCTAGTTTCGATATACATCTGAATCAGATTACATTGACCCTGTTTTGCTAATCAAAAGGACCGTTACGCATGCAACACAGGCATAATCAAGTGAAAATCGGCCAATAAAGCAAATGAAAATGAACACAAATATTTATTGAATGGACAATAATGACGCCCAAATTATAAGCCATTGCATCTTTTATGGAATGTTTGCAAGGCACTATTAACGTATATCACAGCAGGTGCTGTTTGATATAGCAGGATGAGCGTCATGATGCCGAATTATCCCGACCAAAATACTATCACATTAAATGAAGGCGTTGAATATTTCGTTGATCAACGTTATGGCGTAGTCTTGATAGCTGTTGATAATCGCAACATAACATGGTGCAATGGCCGATCGTGTTGCTAACTCTTTTGATTCACTAATTCACCTATTCAAAAAGTTTGGGGTATTTTATGCCACATGTTTTACTAAAGTAATTGTCAGTGTTAAACAGAATTTGACATGCGCATTGACAATCGTATGGACAATGCGGTACCGTGTAGAATATTCACAAGATGGGTGTAAAATCCTTTATATTAAATATTTATACGTATTTACCTCTGTTTGTTAGGTCAGTACATCTGCCACTCAGTAAGGAAAAGCGGGAAATAGATCAAACGCCGGTAGAATACTTTCTCTCTTTGTTCACCTAATGTGAATAACAATTACCAAGCAGAAGCAAATAACCTGCACATTTCAAAAGTATTAGATTATTATTAAAGCACTGAATAATGATTCTTTGTTTTACTTGTCAACGCGATATCTCAAGACAAATCTTCGGTAAGTTAAGATATTCGTCGTGAACTACCAATGACACTGCATTATTGAATGTTGAGCAAAAGAAGCAATTAGCATTCTGTACAGAAAGGATACCGCAGACACAATGTTATGTACATTATGTCTGTGTGCTTTATTTTATTCTACCCCAAAGAAGTGATCAATTTGACATCGATAAAGCAATATAAAAGTACTGCCAGACATCAGTAGGCAAACAGGCCATTTGATCAATCTATATGGCAACCGATTTCGACAGAAATATTCACTGAGGTCAGTAACAAAGGCAGGATTGCCATTGCAAGGTTGATTGATGGAGATATCTTGCAGAGTCACTCCTTTACATGTTGGATAATCAGCACTCTAGAGATGAATCTCTCTCCGCTGATTGAATTGTTTTTGCTTAACATTTAGCTTTTCTTCTCAAATACTGATCGGATATATTCCAAGCATAACCATCATCTGCCTATCAGTAATGATAACATATTAGTTTGTTTTGCTATGAAATATGGAACAGATTCATCAAAGCATTCCGATTTGGAAACGTAGGCAGCGAGGTTTTCAAGCATTATGTATGTGTATGTGTAAATGATATTTTGAACACCACATACAAGTATTTATTACTGTTCCATCACGTTGGGCGTACGCTTATATTGCCTATACGTAAAATGTTCGATAGTATAGAGCTAAACGCCGTTCCTGCGCAAGACATTTGTTAGAAACCAAAATGTGATTAATCAGTTGATAAACAAAGCAACACTACACATGATTGATATTCCTTGTTTTTCGAAGCAGGCAGAAATATACTATGATATGGATTCCATTTACAGAATGTTACCACAACATAAATCGTTAATACATCCATACAATAGCAGTGACCAGAACACCAGATAATCGATGCACACAGAGTATCGCCGTTGAAGCGAGTCACTAGTTATATGAATTGTGGCCGTAGGTATTCATTTTCAGCAGAATACAATTATCTGTTTCTAAATAGAGCTCTGAATCTCTTGCAGCCGCATATCCTAATTTAATGTGCTGCACTGGAAAATCCGTTTGCATTAGGTAGCAGAATTCCTGAACTCTCACAGTAAAGATGGCCGACATCAATATATGCTTTATGCTGTCCCTGCGCCGCTTTATATCGGCTGTATATAAGATGACGGTTTAGTCTACAGAGCTGTTTGCGAGTGCAAAGTTATCATTATTCGATCACTAAAGCCTTGATACACGTCGCTAGCAAGGCTGTTTATGCAAGACTGCTTTTCCTGGTGCGGATGTGTCACCCCAACTCCCCCACCCCCTACCATTCGAGGTCTGATTATATATTACCATTTGCAATGAAAACTAGTTAGTGCCGCCATTACACTCGTTTGATCAAGCAACATTGATGAACGCGCCCAGGGTGTTAATAGCATACCACAAGTTCATAAATTAGAGAAGCAGGGCTAGGATCCGGTGATGAATGTTTGATCGAAATTTGTGTTTGCCTATTAACATGCAGTCATGTGTGCATATATCTGTACACGAAGCTTAATGCGTAGTGCTGCATGCGACAGACTGCAATGCGTCATGTGTGAGGTGAACGAATGTTTCCTCATTTACAATTAGAGTTCCCGCCGCTACCACACGTTACTTGTCTTTTGTACATTCAGCAATTCTGTACTGCATAGTGACCGGGTGTAAGTCTAACAAGCTACAATTCGTCGTCGGAAAGGTAAATGATTACTCGAGCATGGCTCTATTAATGCATATCATGGATGCATCTCAATTTCGTCGTCACCTGCATGAACATAGACTAGCATGCTGAAAACACTTTGCATGTGCCATGTTTCTTCATACTTCATCTTACCTTTGAAAAAGGGTATGATTTTTTGTTGGTGGATGATGATATAACTGATTTGCGAAAGGCTCGATTAATTCATGCATTCTTAAAACTCCTAGCCACAGTTTGTCACAATTAAAAACGACTAACCATGATCCTTTAGCTTTGACGATTAATTTGATCAGCCATATTCTCTGTGCAATATACAGTCGAATGAGAATGGTCGTTAACGCATGACAACATATCCATATATATTCATATTCATCATGTAATGTGTGAAGGTGTATTACTGCATTAATCAGATGGTCACTAACTATGTGTAAATCACAATTTGCAATAAATCAGACAAATGCATTTCATCAAGAACTCACATTTTCAAAATCTGTATAATATATGCAATGCCAGCGAATTACTATTTGTGAACTGCAGTGGCAAATGCTAGATGTCAGCATCCAACATTACATACCAATTGTCCTCTGATAACACTTCTTCAAGACTATGTGTTAACATACCTTGGCTGTCAGAAAGCCATAGTATAGAGACCCATTGGTTGACTTGGTCATAATGGCGGTATAAATCACATAATATACTATCATCCGAGCCTCTCTTGCTAACTAAGCAAAATTCTATTGATGCAAGTGTCGTAATAGAGGGTTTCGCAGCCAGAAATATATTCGATCTTTAATGATCGGGCGATTGTTACCGCTGTCAGCATTTACGATATTTGACGAATGTAAATGTCTTGGATGTTCTTGATGCCATACATACTACCTCACTGAAGCAGTGACAGAACTTCATGGATTGATGTATTGTAAGATCCACAATCCTGGCTACAACGTAGCGCTTTTGAATAGTGTTCATCTATTAACAGCAAATATTTGCAATTTACGATTGCTTTGGAGAAAATGGTGACGCGAATTCAAGAATATCCAAATCACATAGTTAAATAGCGTTAAATTAGATTATCTGTGGTTGCATTTGCGGCAGGGCGCAAATGGATTTGTCATGGCAGCGTTGACGATAGTTATTGATGCGGTGGACGTCGAGGAAGTCTGCTATAGTGACATAAAAACAAGGCAGCGATAAATAGACCAATCATCATTTCGTTCGCTATTGGATTTCAAAAGGAGTGATTTATCCGATGAATTAGTTCTATTTGATTTAGATATTTTTTGATTGCCACCAGACTTGCAATATCACACTTGTTTCTAGAAAAGAAATGAACACAACATGAACGATGGCTTATACTGGCTATTAAATCTGCAAGCTATGACATAGTCTTTTAGTGTTTTCGTTCGAAAAGCGTTTATCCTGCTCAGGTTGCGAATATGTGAATATGGTGTGCCCATTTAGTTTTACACTAATGTTTGAAGCCTTGTAAAACAATTCCTAGTATTGAATTGCCATTTGCACAAAGTTTGCCCGTTAATACATTCCGTAATTCATTTGATCGCGATTGGTTAATGGAACAAATCACTGATATATGTCTGACTTTTATCGCTCCCTTTATAGTGACTATTTTAAGCATGTTCTACGAAGTAGCTTCTAAGACAGCCGATGTGAAATATCTGCATCCATGCCATACTTTATGTAACATATAACCAAAAGTGCAGTGTTAATTTATAGTTAATTTATGTACGATTTAGCACTGGAGCGTGTTTAACAAAGCAGCTTGGTTGACGTATTCAATAGTGCCACCTATGGGTTATAATAAGAAATGATCGAGTGAACGTACGATTTTGGGAATGGGGTGAAATGAGCAAAGGAACACCCTTACATACGGTTTTGCTTTAAGTAGAGATGCCCGCTACCCTTGTTCTGATGACCTGCTATTTATTAGCATTGTTCAACTTAATATTGCTGCTAAATAGCACATCAAATGGCAGCAGAGTGAAATGTTGTTGTGTTAACACCATGGATTTCACTGTCTTGTGCTATGATGGTAACGTTTCTTGCAATGGAATGCTATGCTAGTGGAAGCAACTTAACCATGCTTCTGGACAGAAATGGTTAACGTGTTCCGACGTGTCTGTCGAAAGCTTAACAAAAGATGTCTATCTTTCTCAGTGAAGAAACTGGAGTACTGCCCCTAGACCACCAAATGCGCACAGCTGTACTTAACTCAATCAACCTTCTCACTTAGGAGGGCCTTGTTAATGGCATCGAATAGAAGCAATAACAATAATAGATATGCAAACTCAAAACATGGTTGAGTGCCTTCGTGCTACCTTGTACATACACAACGTTCATTATATTCAAACAGTTTATGAAGATTGTGGATGTAAGACAGTGTATTTTGCTTAAAACTATGTGTGAAATGCTGGTTTTTTTGCTATGATATTAAGGTAGTCGATTACATCAATTGATACAAATAGCACGCACTAATTGACACATGGAAGCCAGAGCCGTCACTCCTTGTCCGTCCACTTGATCTGTTGCAATTAAAAAGCCATATAGTACCTTAAATCTAGTTTAGTGTAAAGATCGGGGGTTTTGCGTTGTCGCAAAACATGAGCTCAATTCAACGATTAGGATTGGTTTGACGTTTCTTGATTAAATGTTGGTACAATCTTTTCGCATTGACGCAGTGAGAGTTAGGGTAAACATAACCACAGTATATTTACTAGGGCAACCTAGGTGGATGTATGGCCAACCAACACATATCACATTGTGAGATTTATGAAGTCCACAGTCAGATATCACATCACAACATATATATTGATATATATATATATATATATATATATATATATATATATATATATATATATATATATATATATATATATATATATATATATATATATATATAAAATAAATAAATAAACCAATATGGTTTAAAGTTGATAAGTTAATGGAAATATGCAAATATATGTATATATAAACATGTGGTAAAATGCTTGACGATAATTTTACCTTGACTTGAGGTGCAACAAATACAGCTGTTAATTGATAACCAACTGCAATGCGATCGCTGCCTTTGGTTTTTATTTGTTCAGTCCATGCCGGGGTTTGCAATGCCCGATTTTGCATATCGTTCAGTGTAAATATCAGCAGCTGGTATGTATTATTTTCGTAAAAAAAGGTAATCAAAACAATGTCTAGGGATCAAACATTGAAAACTCAGTATAGCCTTTGTGAGTATCAAATCCTTCAATATGAAAATACAAGTGGAATTGCAGTAAATGTACGCTATGATACTATAAGGAAATTTCGTTATTCATGCTTTTGATTTAAACGATGATTGAGAATAGCGTACATATTAGATGAAGCAGTTACGCTTTGGCTTTGCTTGAGCAGCTCCATAAACTCATTAGCCAAGTTTTAACGAATAGAAAGCTCCTTTGGTTACGCAAGCATACTCAAATTTATTCAAAGTTGTGTGGTGAGTTTGGCTAAATCAGTTGATGGCTATTAAATGCACTTCATTATTGCACCACTTTTATTTTAGCGCTCGCTCAGTGTCCTAATCGGAGAATGATAATAGACAGTGTATTTTGCTTAAAACTATGTGTGAAATGCTGATTTTTTGGCTATGATATTAAGGTAGTCGATTACATCAATTGATACAAATAGCACGCACTAATTGACACATGGAAGCCAGAGCCGTCACTCCTTGTCCGTCCACTTGATCTGTTGCAATTAAAAAGCCATATAGTACCTTAAATCTAGTTTAGTGTAAAGATCGGGGGTTTTGCGTTGTCGCAAAACATGAGCTCAATTCAACGATTAGGATTGGTTTGACGTTTCTTGATTAAATGTTGGTACAATCTTTTCGCATTGACGCAGTGAGAGTTAGGGTAAACATAACCACAGTATATTTACTAGGGCAACATAGGTGGATGTATGGCCAACCAACACATATCACATTGTGAGATTTATGAAGTCCACAGTCAGATATCACATCACAACATATATATTGATATATATATATATATATATATATATATATATATATATATATATATATATATATATATATATATATATATATATATATATATATATATATATATATATATATATAATATATATATATATATATATCTATATATATATATATATATATATATATATATATAAAATAAAATAAATAAACCAATATGGTTTTAAAGTTGATAATTTAATGGAAATATGCAAATATATGTATATATAAACATGTGGTAAAATGCTTGACGATATTTTTACCTTGACTTGAGGTGCAACAAATACAGCTGTTTATTGATAACCAACTGCAATGCGGTCGCTGCCTTTGGTTTTTATTTGTTCAGTCTATGTCGGGGTTTGCAATGCCCGATTTTGCATATCGTTCAGTGTAAATATCAGCAGCTGGTATGTATTATTTTCGTAAAAAAAGGTAATCAAAACAATGTCTAGGGATCAAACATTGAAAACTCAGTATAGCCTTTGTGAGTATCAAATCCTTCAACATGAAAATACAAGTGGAATTGCAGTAAATGTACGCTATGATACTATAATGAAATTTCGTAATTCATGCTTTTGATTTAAACGATGATTGAAAATAAACGTACATATTAGATGAAGCAGTTACGCTTTGGCTTTGCTTGAGCAGCTCCATAAACTCATTAGCCAAGTTTTAACGAATAGAAAGCTCCTTTGGTTACGCAAGCATACTCAAATTTATTTAAAGTTGTGTGGTGAGTTTGGCTAAATCAGTTGATGGCTATTTAATGCACTTCATTACTGCACCACCTTTATTTTAGCGCTCGCCAGAGTTAAAACATGAAAATGCATTAACCTAGTTTCGATATACATCTGAATCAGATTACATTGACCCTGTTTTGCTAATCAAAAGGACCGTTACGCATGCAACACAGGCATAATCAAGTGAAAATCGGCCAATAAAGCAAATGAAAATGAACACAAATATTTATTGAATGGACAATAATGACGCCCAAATTATAAGCCATTGCATCTTTTATGGAATGTTTGCAAGGCACTATTAACGTATATCACAGCAGGTGCTGTTTGCTATAGCAGGATGAGCGTCATGATGCCGAATTATCCCGACCAAAATACTATCACATTAAATGAAGGCGTTGAATATTTCGTTGATCAACGTTATGGCGTAGTCTTGATAGCTGTTGATAATTCTCAACATAACATGGTGCAATGGCCGATCGTGTTGCTAACTCTTTTGATTCACTAATTCACCTATTCAAAAAGTTTGGGGTATTTTATGCCACATGTTTTACTAAAGTAATTGTCAGTGTTAAACAGAATTTGACATGCGCATTGACAATCGTATGGACAATGCGGTACCGTGTAGAATATTCACAAGATGGGTGTAAAATCCTTTATATTAAATATTTATACGTATTTACCTCTGTTTGTTAGGTCAGTACATCTGCCACTCAGTAAGGAAAAGCGGGAAATAGATCAAACGCGGTTAGAATACTTTCTCTCTTTGTTCACCTAATGTGAATAACAATTACCAAGCAGAAGCAAATAACCTGCACATTTTACAAGTATTAGATTATTATTAAAGCACTGAATAATGATTCTTTGTTTTACTTGTCAACGCGATATCTCAAGACAAATCTTCGATAAGTTAAGATATTCGTCGTGAACTACCAATGACACTGCATTATTGAATGTTGAGCAAAAGAAGCAATTAGCATTCTGTACAGAAAGGATACCGCAGACACAATGTTATGTACATTATGTCTGTGTGCTTTATTTTATTCTACCCCAAAGAAGTGATCAATTTGACATCGATAAAGCAATATAAAAGTACTGCCAGACATCAGTAGGCAAACAGGCCATTTGATCAATCTATATGGCAACCGATTTCGACAGAAATATTCACTGAGGTCAGTAACAAAGGCAGGATTGCCATTGCAAGGTTGATTGATGGAGATATCTTGCAGAGTCACTCCTTTACATGTTGGATAATCAGCACTCTAGAGATGAATCTCTCTCCGCTGATTGAATTGTTTTTGCTTAACATTTAGCTTTTCTTCTCAAATACTGATCGGATATATTCCAAGCATAACCATCATCTGCCTATCAGTAATGATAACATATTAGTTTGTTTTGCTATGAAATATGGAACAGATTCATCAAAGCATTCCGATTTGGAAACGTAGGCAGCGAGGTTTTCAAGCATTATGTATGTGTATGTGTAAATGATATTTTGAACACCACATACAAGTATTTATTACTGTTCCATCACGTTGGGCGTACGCTTATATTGCCTATACGTAAAATGTTCGATAGTATAGAGCTAAACGCCGTTCCTGCGCAAGACATTTGTTAGAAACCAAAATGTGATTAATCAGTTGATAAACAAAGCAACACTACACATGATTGATATTCCTTGTTTTTCGAAGCAGGCAGAAATATACTATGATATGGATTCCATTTACAGAATGTTACCACAACATAAATCGTTAATACATCCATACAATAGCAGTGACCAGAACACCAGATAATCGATGCACACAGAGTATCGCCGTTGAAGCGAGTCACTAGTTATATGAATTGTGGCCGTAGGTATTCACTTTCAGCAGAATACAATTATCTGTTTCTAAATAGAGCTCTGAATCTCTTGCAGCCGCATATCCTAATTTAATGTGCTGCATTGGAAAATCCGTTTGCATTAGGTAGCAGAATTCCTGAACTCTCACAGTAAAGATGGCCGACATCAATATATGCTTTATGCTGTCCCTGCGCCGCTTTATATCGGCTGTATATAAGATGACGGTTTAGTCTACAGAGCTGTTTGCGAGTGCAAAGTTATCATTATTCGATCACTAAAGCCTTGATACACGTCGCTAGCAAGGCTGTTTATGCAAGACTGCTTTTCCTGGTGCGGATGTGTCACCCCAACTCCCCCACCCCCTACCATTCGAGGTCTGATTATATATTACCATTTGCAATGAAAACTAGTTAGTGCCGCCATTACACTCGTTTGATCAAGCAACATTGATGAACGCGCCCAGGGTGTTTATAGCATACCACAAGTTCATAAATTAGAGAAGCAGGGCTAGGATCCGGTGATGAATGTTTGATCGAAATTTGTGTTTGCCTATTAACATGCAGTCATGTGTGCATATATCTGTACACGAAGCTTAATGCGTAGTGCTGCATGCGACAGACTGCAATGCGTCATGTGTGAGGTGAACGAATGTTTCCTCATTTACAATTAGAGTTCCCGCCGCTACCACACGTTACTTGTCTTTTGTACATTCAGCAATTCTGTACTGCATAGTGACCGGGTGTAAGTCTAACAAGCTACAATTCGTCGTCGGAAAGGTAAATGATTACTCGAGCATGGCTCTATTAATGCATATCATGGATGCATCTCAATTTCGTCGTCACCTGCATGAACATAGACTAGCATGCTGAAAACACATTGCAAGTGCTATGTTTCTTCATACTTCATCTTACCTTTGAAAAAGGGTATGATTTTTTGTTGGTGGATGATGATATAACTGATTTGCGAAAGGCTCGATTAATTCATGCATTCTTAAAACTCCTAGCCACAGTTTGTCACAATTAAAAACGACTAACCATGATCCTTTAGCTTTGACGATTAATTTGATCAGCCATATTCTCTGTGCAATATACAGTCGAATGAGAATGGTCGTTAACGCATGACAACATATCCATATATATTCATATTCATCATGTAATGTGTGAAGGTGTATTACTGCATTAATCAGATGGTCACTAACTATGTGTAAATCACAATTTGCAATAATTCAGACAAATGCATTTCATCGAGAACTCACATTTTCAAAATCTGTATGATATATGCAATGCCAGCGAATTACTATTTGTGAACTGCAGTGGCAAATGCTAGATGTCAACATCCAACATTACATACCAATTTTCCTCTGATAACACTTCTTCAAGAGTATGAGTTAACATACCGTTGCTGTCAGAAAGCCATAGTATAGAGACCCATTGGTTGACTTGGTCATAATGGCGGTATAAATCACATAATATACTATTATCCGAGCCTCTCTTGCTAACTAAGCGAAATTCTATTGATGCAAGTGTCGTAATAGAGGGTTTCGCAGCCAGAAATATATTCGATCTTTAATGATCGGGCGATTGTTACCGCTGTCAGCATTTACGATCTTTGACGGATGTAAATGTCTTGGATGTTCTCGATGCCATACATACTACCTCACTGAAGCAGTGACAGAACGTCATGGATTGATGTATTATAAGATCCACAATCCTGGCTACAACGTAGCGCTTTTTAATAATGTTCATCTATTAACAGCAAATATTTGCAATTTACGATTGCTTTGGAGAAAATGGTGACGCGAATTCAAGAAAATCCAAATCACATAGTTTCGTGAAACAGTTTTGTGGGGGTTGGTGATATATTTCTACCAATACGAACCCGTCTACAAAAGATAGCTTCTCTCACTTCATCATATGAGGAAGAATCAGCATACAGCCATGTTGTCTGCTGACGTACGCCTATATATTGTACTATGCCCAGGGTTTTCGAATATTTATCATGCTGTACTTATAAGGAAGTTGTGGACAAACCCATCATGGACAAGTGCAGTTCATCGTTTTAGCTGATGATAACGATCATTTAAATCTCGACTGAGCTAACTCGTATCAAGGCCCATATGTCTTGTAACATTACAGTACAAATTCATCATTCTTGCCATTTGAACGGAATATAAACCAGCTACAGCATATAAACGATCACTTGTGTGAATATCACCCTCCAGTCAGCATAATCATCTCTAAGGTTGCAAATCAACTTAACCTGCTACTCTTTGGGGGAGCTCTAGATAGATGGTTTTTGTTTGTCAAAGACTTTTACATCCGTAGGAGCATAAGCAATTGTATGACCAAGGCCCTTGGGTGATGCTTCTTCTAAGTCAGTTGCATTTCGTATCAGCATGTACAAAGCAAGGAGTTGATCATTGTTCGAAGAGTCATGACTAGTCGCGTAGCTCACCCTTTCCTGTGTGGTCCAACACTACTATTGCTCGTATTGATTTAAAAAGCATGAGTGTTATTGTCAAAAATGACACACCCTAGTGTGGAAGGACCCAGGCGTGAACTAAAGTAATTGATATCCAAAGTGGGCAGTCGTCGGGAAAATGTTACCGTGGCACGTTTGGCTCTATGCATCTCAGTTGCAATGGCTGAAATCAATTAATCTATTCACAGTGATAGATCAAAAAATATCCATGACAACATTGTATATTGTGTGTTTGTCAAATCAGACATTGATCAACTTTCACTGAGCCTACATGGGATTCATCAAGTTTGACCTCTGATTCATCCTGTTGTTGGTTGTTAGTTGATGTGTTGACTATCAAATCATAGGCTTAAGGACCAGCTTCATCACAGTATGATGCATAAGGGTTAAAGAATTGTAACATATAGCGATCATAACGTTTCAACTCATGCTAGGTAATCATAATGTGCCAGTATTATGTATCCTATGAAACTCACATTATGACTGGTGGACAGCAAGCGTTCCTCATTATTGCTAAGATGTATTTGCAATTCACTTGATATGAAGCTTCATTCGCCCTGGTGATGTGACACGGGCCTTGACTTGTTGAAGAACTTAATTCAGAAGGAAACACGCAGATAATATGAAAAGGCTTATAATGGACCATAGAATATATTGTATTCTCAAAAGGCTCTTATTGATGTCTCGTTCGCCTTTTGCACTCACTATAAACGATGGTCGTCGACGACGTTCCTTTTATCACCTGAGATCCATGCTTCAACTTTATTGTGCCTACATTTGCATGTCAATAGTTCTAAAGGGCGAAGACTCTCTTTGCTCAGCACAAACAGAGAGGATAAGAGCAGTGCTTAGGATTTATATGCAGCGGGGTGGGGGGGGGGGTGACAGGGCTCAGCATATTTGCCAGTAAACATTA
>CM067356.1:68018990-68043990 GCA_034190875.2 Urechis unicinctus
ATGTTATGACACCGACAGCGATGATTGCTAGTACTTATTTTGTATGTAATTTATATCATTCTCCCTTTCCTATCGCATCTTTTCTTCCATTTGCAACAAAACAAAAAAAGCACATTGGCTAGTATTGCAGGAAGCGGTGAAGCAGCTTACTGCTGCCTTGCGCCGACTACGCGTCAGCGACCAAGAGTCATGCACGCATTAAGAAAGGAATTTTACAAGGGTGATGTGAAAGACTGTGTTAGTGTTACGATGATTCCAGCGCCACTCCTAGGGCAGAATTAACAGATAGCAAGTAACTGACGATTAAGATGGTTTATATGCCACAGCAGCACGGAATGTTTACTTGGAGACGTGTTGTGTGCATTGAGACACCAATATAAACAAAACAAAATTTGGCCAGCGGAATATGCGTGTGTTTTACTCTCAGCACTAAAGATTGGTCTGTCGCTCTTCATAACAGAGCAATTAATTGCTGACCATTCTGCGCTTCATACATTTCTCCTGATATCTTAAGCCCAGTAGGTTCCCGGGAGGATCCGACATGGATTCCCTTGCTGCTACCAGGAACGGGAGACTCATGGAAGCTGCACAAAGGCCCTCCGCTCTTTGTTTGGGGGTGACAGATTCCTGTCCCACGCTTCCTATGCATGACCCGATACTCTACGACATAGTTAATATTCAAATTGGTTTACCTGTATGAGGGGTGCTTAAAGTTTTATGTTCCAGCTTTTTTCGCCTAACAGTACACCGGATGCACAGGGTAGAATTGCTTCACTAAGAGAGTAACCTTTAGGATGCCGTATGTTACTTGTCAATGGCCTTAAGACAACGTACACCTAAAAGTACCCTGATGAATTCGCAGGGAAGATAAACTTGGGGACAAGACAATCAACCATGACCCCCAAATAGGGATTCGTGATCTATATATGGCAGAGTGATGCGTAATCGAATAACATTATATCATGGAGTAAATTTTTGAAACTCATTTTGGCAAAACATTGAACGAAACAGTATGTTAATACTCAAATAAATGTGAGTTTTGGGAAAGGGGGTTCGGTGCGTTGCACGCATCGTTCATAGTGCAATTTTCCGGTTTTACAAATCCCCTGACATTGAAGTAAATTTATTCCCAATTTTGCATATGACTGCCTGATGCATTTAAGGACGATTAGGGAAAGGATCGCGCCTTACACGGACGTTCTGCCAGCATTATTGTGAGAGACGCCTCTCCGGATTACAAATTCATAATTTTCACGCTATAAAAACAATCAATTTGTAAAAATTTAGTGCGGGCACAAATATCTCTTTAGCTGGGTACCTCGTATTTATGTCCCCTTTATAATTAATAATCGGATAGACTGTGTATGTCGAAAAATTGCACGAAAATGCGTCCAGTTGTATTATTGGTAGCGTGTTTGGGGCGTGATTGACGACCCCACGTGTGTCCCAGTTAAAGTTTTTTTTGTGAAGGGGTGAGGTAGAGAGGTTGGCTTTTTAGGGGGTTGCTTTTTTTGTAAAAAAGGGTTTAAGGTCAGCGTGGGGGATTTTGGCAAATGGGGAGGTGTGATGATCCGAACCAGTCGTAAGGGGTTAAGGGTGGTACATGGGTGGTTTTGGAGGGGCCGATGTTTTAAAGGGACTTTGGTTGTGGCAGGTGGCTTAAAGCATGTCAAGGGGAGTGTAAATAGGGAGGCGGGGGGAACTGTCAAGAAATTGGGGCGAGGGGAATTTGGGCAGTAGGCACCGGGAGACAATTGTTTGTTTTAAGGGCATAAATTTACCGTGAGCATGTGTTTACAGCAAAGCCAAAATGAATAGTCAAAAACAACATCGAGGTGTGCATGACAAGCCGGAATGGTAAGAAGAGTCGAACCCAGTTAGCTTTTTTTTAACGCAAAAAGGGCTTTGTTCCCGGGTCACGTTGTTCCTTTGACCCCCGTTTTTTTAAAAACTGAGGCAATTATTGCAGATGTAGGTACCGTAGAGATTTTCGGTGGGGGGATATTTTCAGGGACTTTTTCGAGAGGATTTCACCCAATTTTCAAGTATTACGATCATTTTTGTTGACCCATTTTGGGAGGGATTGCACAATCTTAGTGACATAACGACGCCTGATTATTTTCTGCGGGACATTGTCAGTCTGCAGCGAGTGCAGAGGTTTATGACGTGTTTGAGGGTGAGATCATGATATTTATTGTGGTTTAAGGAGAGTTATTTGAAAATTTGTTAGTAAGGGGCTCATTAGTATTCAAGGAACTGAGGTGTATTTATGGCACTGACGAATCAGTGGTTATTCTTGCACAAAAGGGGTAAATGACAAGTTAACTTATCGTTTCCAATTCGCGATGCACTGCTATCGTCATTGAAGTAAACGGCTTTGGCAACGATTTGAGGCGTGAATTTCCTAATCTACTCGACATCACACAATCAGTGCCGAACCTCTGCAAGAAAAGGCACAAAAAAAACTCTCGATCATACGACTCGGGCGTCTGACCGCAATTTAACAGTAATGTAGTACTCATGTCAACGCTTGGCAAAAATATTTGGAGGGCGTGTTGTGTACTAAAGCTGACAAAGAACTGATGTTAAGAAGATGAGAGCGCGTAATGCTATCTTCTAAAGACGTTTCAATACAATACAACAATGTAGACGGCAAACTTTTCGGACGCCAAAAATCGTGGTTACAGGAAGAGGGTATCGATTGTTTTAGGATGGAATATCCTTGACTTGAACGCCCCATGGATATTTGTTTCAAGAATTGTCAGATAACTGACCCTACGTACGACCAAACCAACGACAGAATAATTTCATGGATCAAATTTTTTTTAGTGGGCGGTCACCCAATTAAACTATTTGCTACGTATCATGAAAAAAATTGCACCGGACAAGAACAAAACGGCCGCGATTAAGCGAAGTTGGATGATGGAATCATGGTCTAGCGATTCAAAGCTTGATCCTGGCGCTGTGTATCAACCATGCCAACAACTTCCCCTAACGACGACCATGCAATGATGTTAAACAGGGTCCAGACTCGCGATGTGATGTAGAAGGCCGAATGGTTGGGCTTGGATAGCACATAGCTACAAAACCTAAATATAACACAGACGAAACAGAAGAAAAAACAGTAAGGTCCTAGTGATTACGGTTGATGGTTGATGCAAGAAACTCAAACAGTGTAGTCAGTTTTACACATTGTATGACATAGTTGTCCATGGTCTGCATTGATTCCGTTAGCCCGTTGTCAATGACACACTAATGGCGCGAACTTACAGAAAAACAAAAACAGAAAAAAACAAACCCAGTATTTGAGCGGGTTACTTTAAAGTGAGTAGCCTGAGATGGGATGAGAATGTGCGGAATACGGACAACAGACAGTCAGAGGCTCCAAGTACACTGTAATCAACAACAAACTGGCATCATGATGGTAAAGAGACTCAGCAGGCATTCGCATTGGACAATTTTGGACATGGCAAATACAAAGCATCAGAGAAGAAACTGTTAAAGACTGTTTTAGTGAAGTAAACCTCGATATTTAAAAAACAAAAAGACTGATACGAGATGAAATGGAGTTTAGCGAATTAGCACAGCAGCATGAAATTATGAAATTGAGTCAATAATGG
The DNA here is from genome assembly GCA_034190875.2 of Urechis unicinctus. Taxonomy (NCBI): domain Eukaryota; kingdom Metazoa; phylum Annelida; class Polychaeta; order Xenopneusta; family Urechidae; genus Urechis; species Urechis unicinctus. The sequence continues at coordinate 68,022,611 of CM067356.1, forward strand.
TGGCAATTGAAAGGGACGTTTCCAGTTAGGGAATTTAGATTGATGTTATGATTGTCATAGAATACATTGTCATACGTGCTTTTTTAAATTTTATTTCGGAAGAGGGGGTGGTTGATGGTGAGCACAAACGGTTAAAACCTTGCTTGCAGTCCACTGCTGAACCAAACCGTTGATGTTTGAGAGTTAATAGGCTCTTTAAGAAATCGAAATTGGGTGTGATGTAATAAAACGTAATATATGGCTAGGTATAGCATCAATGGATGTTGTGCTAGGTGAGAAATAATGGTTCAATGTGGTGTAAGAAAGAATATAAAAACACCTTCGCTACTCTAAACACGCATTGTATTTCCTCAATCAAATGTTGCAACCAGCTTATCATTGGTAGTAGTATATCGCGGTAAATACATCGAGCAATTGCTTCAGATAGATTCCACGACATCATCCTCTTAATACAAACAATAAATGGTATGCTTACACTGCGTATGACACTCAGTCACCAATATCGACGCGTAGATAACAAATCTCATAGGTTTGTCCAATGACGGTATGGTACAGACCATCTACATATATTGTAACGAAAGCGAATATCTTCTCTTGTCCCACTAAAGAGCTTACACGGGACAACATCTAATTAAGGCCAATTAGGCACTTGCGAACTCTTAGGGTGGACTTATGGTGATTGGCTCCTTGTATTTCGGGAATTTAGAAATGAGGGATGATGTTGTGCTTCACACCATCACAGATCAGCACATTGCCTAAATAACTGGAACACGATCACCTACTACAGACGCAATCATGTTTCTTGACGTACTCATCGTTTTGTTTAATGCTTCATATAGTTTTTACCTAACAAAAAACTTTGATGCTCTTGACATTAAAAATCTGCTCAGTTGAGCATTAAGGGTTCATGAATTGTAATAAGGTGCCGATCCGTGCATAACGTTTAACTCAATACATGGTAATCAAACAAGTGGCCAGTTTTCACATTTGAGTGTTCTATGCACAGCATTTTGACTTCAGACAGCAAGCTTTTATCATTTGGCAAGGATCAATTGAAATATACTAGGTTTGGAAGGCTTTCATGCACCCTGGCCTGATACGGCCTTGTTGTTCAATACCGTGGATTCGTACAATGTCCCCCAATTTCCCCAACGAAGAGCATTACAACATGAAACAACGTTATGGCAAAACCAGGTTCATCAACTTATGTATATAATTGTTTAGCGCGAGGCCGTATTCAAACCCTTACTGATAACACACCCGTCATCGACATCCCACATAAACATACATCTTAAGGAGCCATCCACAGTTATCATAGATATTTGCACACATTTAGAGGAAGTACACGCCACATAGGGCTTATTGTATATGACACATAATCCGTTATACTCTCATGTTTCGTCCCAGTGGTTGCAGAGCGTGGACAAGAATCCAGTCAACATAGAAGATACCTCCTGGACATCATCATTTTGAAACACAGCAGCTCACCATGAGCGCAGTTGCACTTGAACCACATATCCGCGAACGTTCTTTGCCGACTAATACACTTATTCAGTATCAGTCGTCGGCTTTAATTGATCAGTAAGTGGCCATCGCAATTGAATCCGAGTCAGTCGTTTTCTGTTGATGCGGATCAGCGGTAAATCAAGCCAAGGAAGTGATGATGTGTTTCCTTTTATGTGTGTAGTACTAGCAACACAAAGATCTGTGACTGATGGGTGGTTGACCTTGTTAATGTACAATCTCGGTGTGGACTTGTTGTCAAGTAAAAGAAACTTATAGCCAAATCATGGCACAAAAATTGTATGGTCTTGCCAACTTGCTTTATTACTCACAAAATTAGCACATTTTAAAACATACTATATTGGTATTTACAATCCCATCAAAATCCTATTGCTTGTGTATGGTATAGTGATCGTCATGTTATTATTTAGTGACACTTGCACAGGTGCACAAATAACAAAAACAAATTTTCATTCTCAATACTTAAGTAATTGGGGTTCTATTTGTGAAAATGTTAAATTCATCCAACTCTGTCAGACATGGATCACTCTTCAACAGATCCACTGTGCAGGGTCATATACACAGTTAAGCATTAAAAGGAAACACAATTTGTCTTGGTGCCTTGAGATGTTAGACCCGAACCGTCAAGAGCGATTACAATACTCTCCCTTTGCACACAACGATGGTAACATAAAAATTATTAAATGCGTCATAAATTTCCACTGCGTGTGAACCTCCTTATTGTAATCCGATGTGTTATAAAGAGGGAAAACCTGATGAATACTGTCTGCGATAAAGTGTGGAAACAAATGTGCACTTTGCCCATCACAAAAATTAACACTGTTCTTGTATTTGACCCAAAACTGATGCCACCACGATCTAAGCATGCTACCTCGCCCTTATAACGGCCAATGGTTGATATCTATTCTCACAAAAGCCTATGGGGGTTTGGTGGGGATGACAGGTCGTAGCATGTATGTCAGACACATCACAGTTTCGGGATAATATGCAGGGGGTGGATGCAAAGCAAAACATGAAGGGGAGAATGACTGAATCAGTAGATACGGTATAAATGCTTCAAAGCATGATATCACTCACTGTTTAAGTACACCACGGCATAAGCAAATACAAATTGACGAGGCAGTCTACAGTGAGAAAAGAATAGGCAAAATGTTGGCAGTGTTATTTACCTGATCGCAAGTTGTGAAGACGAGAGCAGTGTGAGTGGCAAAGCGGGGTGTGGAAACCAAAGAGGAATAACAATCATTCACAAAATTATCAGTGGCGGTTTGAGCACATTAAAGTATTGGCAATAACACGTATGTGGCGTTCTACCAAAGAGTTAAATTTACGTGAGGACGTTAACAGGTATGTATATATCAGGAAGGTGGTATGGATGGTATGTATGTAGGTATGTATGTATGGATGTATGTATGGATGTATGTATGTAGGTAGTATGTTGTTGTATGTATGTATGATGTGTATGTATGTATGATGTATTGGAGGTATGTAGTGTATGATGTATGTATGTATTATCTACGTATGGATCTCGTATGTATGGATTATAGTATGTATGTATGGTAGGTATGTATGTTGTATGTATGTATGATGTGTATGAGGTATGTATGCGTGTGTTTGTAAGCTACATAGGTTCGCACAGAAATGCATAGGATGAAATTGTAGGTTAGGTTGGCAGGTGAGGTAGAGATATATATAGTTAGAGAGAGAGGAGATGAGTATAGAGAGAGAGCTAGAGATAGGGAAAAGAGGAGAGATAGAGAGAGAGAGAGAGAGAGAGTTCTCGATATTTTAGACCCAAGCATTGACATCATTTGCATATTGTGCTGACCTGGGCCTGTGAAGGATTGTTAAGCGGAGTGAATCGCTTGGCATAACATATACAGAGGGGAGAGTGACAGAGCTGAAGATTAACATACAGTGGGGGTGGGGGGCGCTTTGCCCGGATTAAAATGGACAGTTTTACAAACAGGCAGGGGATGGGATGGTGGAGGATACAGAGCTTAGCATACATGCCGTAAAATGAGTGCATTACTAAGCCGGGTGAAGCGATATGGAACGATAAGCTGAGAGAATTGCGCATCCGCACGGCGTATTAAACCTACCTTATATATGCCAAATATTTTTTAGGGTATTTATGTATGTATGTTTGTTTGAATGTACATATGTATGTATGTATGTATGTATGTATTGTATGTATTGTATGTCTGTATGTATGTATGTATATGTATGTATGTATGTATGTATGTATGTATTGTATGTCTGTATGTATGTTCTGTATGTTGTATGTATATGTATGTATGTATGATATGTATGTATGTATGTATGTATGTGTTTGTATGCATGTTTGTATGTATGTATGTCTGAATGTATGTGTCATGTATGTATGGTATGTATGTATGTATGTATGAATGTATGTATGTATTGTATGTATGTTTGTCTGTAGGTATGTATGTATAGAGGTATGTAGGTATGTATGTATGTATGTATGTAGTAATAGTATGTATGTATGTATGTATGTATGTCTGTATGTATGTATGTCTGTTGTATGTCTGTATGTATGTATGTATGTATGTATGCATGTTTGTATGTAGGTATGTATGTATGTATGCATGCCTGCCTGTCTGTATGTATGTCTGTATGTATGTCTGTCTGTCTGATGTATGTATGTATGTTCTGTATGTCTGTATGTATGTTATGGATGTATGTATGTCTGTATGTTGTATGTATGTATGTATGTATGTATGTATGTATGTATGTATGTATGTATGTATGATTGTTTGTTTGTATGTACGTATGCATGAATGTTTATATGTATGTATGTTTGTTTTGGGTGCATGTCATGTCTGGGGCTATGTTTTGAAAATATAGTGCCCGTTTACCCGCGTCTCATTAATACTTGCTTTGATGTAATTTGACAAAATTCGATGTCACCTAGGTTAAGTTATTTCACATGTGCATGTGTAAATCCGTGTTTATGCATGGCTACGAGTGTTTATTTACGTATACATGCATAGATATATAGGTATGTTGGCATGTACATACGCATTAACGTATTTACGCATGTTCGTGTATACGTATGTAAGTATTCATGTACGTGTCTCTATATGTATGTATGTTTGTTGGCATCTAAGTATGTTAATATGTATACATGGTTTAATGTACATATAATGGTGTGTCAGTATGTTTGCATGTATGTATGTCGGTTGACCTGTTTTTATATCTGTCTGTCGTACGTATGTATGTTTGTATGTAAGTTATGTATATATCTATCTATATATATATATATATATATATATATATATATATATATATATATATATATGCATAGGTATATATGCGTGCCATGTCTATCTGTATGTACGTATATATTTGTATATGTATATATAGATGCTGTATATATGTATGTCTGTATGTATGTATGTATGTATGTAGTATGCATGTATGTATGTATGTATGTATGTATGTATGTATTAATGTATGTATGATGTATGTATGTATGTATGTATGTATATATGTATGTGTATATGGTATATGAATGTATCTAGGTATGTGTGTATTGTACGTATATATGTATGTATGTACGGTGTATGTATGTATGTATGTATGTATGTATGTATGTATGTATGTATGTATGTATGTATGTATGTATGTATGTATGTATGTATGTATGTATGTATGATGTATGTATGTATGTATGTATGTATGTATGTATGTATGTATGTATGTATGTATGTATGTATGTATGTATGTCATGTATGCATGTATGTATGTATGTATGTATGTATGTCTGTATGTATGTATGTATGTATGTATGTATGTATGTATGTATGTATGTATGTATGTATGTATGTATGTATGTATGTATGTATGTATGTATGTATGTATGTATGTATGTATGTCCTGTATGTATGTATGTATGTAGTATGTATGTCTGTATGTATGTATGTATGTATGTCTGTCTGTATGTCTGTATGCGCATGTGATATCTTTTGCTAAGTCCCCTAGAACCCGTTTACCTGCGTTCTCATAAATATTTGCTAGGTTGGAATCTTAAATAAAACTGGATTTCACCTAAGCTACTAAATATCACATATACCTAACCTTACTGTAATGCTTTCAGGGCTATCTTCAAATCGCTACGGCTGTAATCATTGGACTGTCAACACTGATTCGAATCAACGATTTACATCAAACATCAGCTGTGGATTATGTTAGCAAAAATGCACAGCATCCGGCATACAGAGCTGCGCCTGCTGCTTAGGCATCTGATATCAATTCTTTTGGAGAGAGATAATTAACGTGTCACGTCTGACAGACATTAGTCTATTGTGTAATTAATAAATAACCCGACCTAGTCAGGCGTTGACACGGAATGGCGCATGGCAATACACACAGGATGAAATGGGGGAAGTAATAACTTTCTCCGCATTCTACGATGAGCGCTTCTTTCATAAACCCTTGCCGTCTATTCAAATTTTGGCAGTAACAAATGTGAGACAAAAGGAACTCTTCTGCCATGTCTGGTACAACAACGTCTCGTTCCCATACATTGTTGGATGCCAAAATAACGAAAACTGGGAGAGGTGGAAATGTGAATGAAATCCATTGCCTGCGTTTGATCCAATGCCAAGCTTTGTGTCGATATCAACATCGCGCTGCGGCACATCGACCATTCTGCTGCCAGTTCAGGCCATGCCAAAGGTGCAATGGCCGCACGAATTTGGAATATGTGTGGCCATTGCGTTTGGGACTATACCAACTACAGCATTTGTAGAATGGATCGAAATGAATAGATTGTTGGGAGTAACAGAATTCCATATTTATGACGGTAAGATGGAGAATATGTCATTTGTATTTGAATACTACCAACAATCTGGAATTTTACAGATTCATCGAATGCCTCCACCAGTGAATGTTTCCAGCGTGCATGCTGTGAAGCTGAGTAGTCCTGCATCACTGAATGATTGTATGATGAGGAACATGTACCGATATAAGTATGTACTTGTGGTCGACTTTGATGAGTTAATCATACCCCGAGCACATCGAACATACCATGAACTGTTGTCTGAGATCAATAAGAGAGGAAACAGGTCAAAGCCTCACCATTCTTACATTATACGGAACGCCTACTTCTTCAGATTTATGCCGCCTGACCCATCACAGCCAAGCTTTCTCCGCACGATGCGATACCGAAAGAGAGCTCCTCCTAGCGGTACGCTGTTTGCACCCAAATCATTTATCAACCCGCGAAGATGCTTTTCCGTGTTCAATCATTACTGCTACGTTGGATTTCCCAATAGCGGATCTGTTACTGATGTTGATACAGAGCTAGCTCTCTCCCATCACTATCGAAAATGTGGAGCTGGTAAAGAAAAGTGCAATGTTTATTTTAACCATCAATACCAAGATGATACTGTTTTGGCGTACAAACCACTTTTGGAATCTCGAGTTAGACAAGTTTTGCACGCCTTGAATATATCGATTAATCCTGATAATTAAGGTGTCATAATTTAACTCTCGATTTAAGCGTTATAATACATTATGGGGCTGTAATTGTTTGATTATGGCTTGAATGTGATTTAAGTATACGCAGGCTAACTACTCGTTCTTGGCTACTCTGTAATGGCGACCACAGAATCGGTCTACAACAGAATGGTCATCGCGTAATACCCTGTTGCAGGGAGACATCAAATATAGGTCTTGATGTTTTTTCACTTACGATGTTTTGGTACTTTCGGAATGATCTTCTCGAAAACATTATAAAGCTGTAGAGCTGCAATAGCGAGTTTGGTTACAAAAGCGTTTTCATTATTGTAAACTAATGTTACATACTAAGAGCATTATTAATTGACTTTTTCCATGAGATATATGTCGGTTTTTATCCAACGTAATTATTGATAAAGGTATCTATATGAACGATGATTATGATGACGAAGATGATAACAATGATGATGATGATGATGATGATGATGATGATGATGATGATGATGATGATGATGAAAATGATAATGATATTGATGATGATGATGTTTATGATTAAAATGATGCTTACTTAGACATAATTTGTTCGACATCGATGATTGCTAGTACTTATTTTGTAAAAAAACACATTGGCTTCATATTGCATGGAAGCGGTGCAGCAGCTTACTCAAGTGTAAAATATTTCCCAGAATTTGCATCCCACCATGCTCCATTGCCAAAGTTGTCGCTGCTTTGCTCGACTATCGCGTCAGCGACCAAGACGTCCTGCATGCATTAAGAAAGGAGTTTTTACAAAGTTTGATGAGAAAGACTGTGTTAGTGTCTAGGATGATCCAGCGCCACTCCCTAGGGCAGAGTTCCACAGATTAGCAAGATAACTGACGATTAAGATGGCTATATGCACAGCAGCACGAGAATGTTACTTGGAGACCAGCGTCTGGTGCATTCGTAGACATAAATATAACAAAACAAAATTTGGCCAGCGAATCTGCGTTGCGTTTTACTCTCAGCACCAAAGATTGGTCTGTTGCTCATCATAATAAGAGCAATTCATGCTGACCATTTTAGTTCATACTCTGTTCTTCTGATTTCTTAAGTCCAGTAGGTTCCCGGTGATGTATCTGACATGGATTCCGCTACGGGAACTGGGAGACTCATGTATGCTGCACAAGTGCCCTCCGCTTTTTGTTTGGGGGTGTATATCCTTTCCTACATTATATGCGTGACCCGATACTCTACGACAAAGTCCTATTCAATTGGTTTACCTGTCAGAGGGGTGCTTAACGTGTTATGCTGAACGCTTTTCTCGCCTAACAGCTACACCGGATGCACAGGGTAGGAATTGTTTCACCAAGAGAGTAACCTTTAGGATGCCGTATGTTACTTGTCAATGGCCCTTAAGACACTTCACTGAAAGTACCCTGATGACTTCGCAGGGAAGATAACTTGGACTAAGACCATCAACAAGCACCAATAGGGAGTCGTTATCTATATATGGCATGAGGTGATTGGTAATCGAGTAACAGAAGCTATTTGATATCATGGAGTGACTTATATACTCATATTAGACAAAACATTGAAACGAACACAGTCATGTTAATACTCAATATAAATGTAAGTATTGTAATGCGTTCGCGCGCGTCGCACGCATCGTTCATAGTGCAACTTCCGGGTTTACTAATACCATATACATTGAAGTAAATTTATTGCAATCGTTGCATATGACTGCTCTGATGCATTTCATGGACGATTCAAGGAAATGATCCGCTGGCCTTTACACTACAACGTTCTGCCAGCATTATTGATGAGAGCATCTGCCTCTCTACGATATACAAATTCATATAAAGTTCACGCTATAGAACAATCAATCTTCGTCAAAATTAGTGTCAGGGTCACAAATATCTCTTTTTAGCCATAGGTTGTTCTGCAATACCTCGTAATTTATGTCACCTTACTAATTAATATCGGTACTGGTACTGTGCTTATTGTGTCGACAGATTTGCATGAAAATGCATCCTGTTGTATTATATTGTACTGCTGTGTTTGTGCTGCGTGTATTGAACGATCACTGTGTGTCCGATCGTTAAAGTTTCTATTTTTGTAGAACGGGGTTGAGGTTAAGGAGAGGGTTGGTGTTTACGGGGTTGAAGTGTTTGTAAAAAAGGGTTAAGGTCAGCATGAGGGTTAGTGTTTGGCAACTAGGGGGGGTGTGGATGATCTGAACCAGTCGTAAGGGGTTAAGGTGTGGTACATAGGTGTGGAATATTTGGAGGGGCCGATGTGTTAATGGACATTTGGTTGTGGCAGGTGGCTTAAATATCAATGTCAAGGCGGATGTGTAAATAGAGGATGGCAGGGGGTAACTGTCACAAGAAATTGGGGGCGAGAGGAGTTGCAGCTAGGGCTCACCAGAGTACATATTGATTGTTCATATGGCATAAATTTTACCTGTGATGCATGCTGTTTTACACGCAAAGCCAAACATGAATAGTCAATACACAACATCGAGTATGTGCATGACAAGCACGGAATGAGTAAGAAGAGTACAAACCCATGTTAGCTCTATTTTTAACGCAAATAATGTCTCTTGTTCCCAGTCACGTTGGTGTCCTGTTGAGCCCCTTTTTTTAAACACTGAGGTGGCAATTTATTCTGCAGATGTAGGTACCCCGTACAGATTTTCGTTGGCGATATTTTCAGGTGACTTTTTCAGATGACGGATTTCACAATCTCCTCACATATTAAACGATCATTTTGTTGACCTATTTTGGTGAGGGATTGCACAATCTAGTGACATAAACGTGCATTGATTTTTCTGCTGACATTGTCAGTCTGCAGTCTAGTGAAGAGGTATACAGTGTTTTGAGGGTGATATGATGATATTTATTGTGGTTTAAGGAGAGTTATTTGAAATTTGTTAGTAAGTGGCTATTAGTTATTCAAGGAAATAAGGTGTTATTTATCTCACTTGACGAATCAGTGGTATTATTGCACAAATGGGTAATGCAATTTACTTATCGTCAAATTCTCGATGCACTTCTATCGTTATTAAGTAACGGATTTTGTCAAACGATTTGAGCGTGATTTCCTAATCTACTCAGATATCACACAATCAGTTTGCTGACCTCTGCAAGAAAAGGCAACAAAAGTGTTTTTCGATTCATACGACCTCGTATTCTGACAGCAATTTAACAGTAAAGTAGTAACTCATGTCAACGATTGGCAAAAATGTTTGAGGTGTTGTGTATATAAACAGCTGACGAATGAACTGATTGTTAAGAAGCATGAGAAGCGCGTTATATGCTATCTTCGAAAGACTTTTCAATACAATAAAACAATTTAGACGGCAAACCTTTTCCGGAAGCCAAAATCGTTTTTACAGTGAATGAGGTATAGATATGTTTTAGGATGGAATATCATTGACTGAATCGACCATGCGATATTTAGACTTGCCAGATAATTTTACCCTACCAGACGAACCAAAACCACGACATAATAAATTTTAATGGAATAGTGGGCGGACCATTAACTATTTTTCATCGTTATGAAAAAAATTGCACCGGACAAGAACAAAACGGAGATTAAGCGAAGTTGGATGATGGAATCATGGTCTACGATGCAAACGCATTGTATCCTGGGCGCTGTATCAACCCATGCCAACAAACTTCCCTAAACGACGACATGCACATGATGTTAAACAGGTACAGACCCGACGATGTGATGTAGAAGACGAATGGTTGGCTTGGATAGCACATAGCTCACAAAACCAAATATAACACCGACGAAACAGAAGGAAAAAACAGTAAGTTCCCAGTGATTACTGATTGATGGTTGATGCAAAGAAACTCAAACAGTGTATCAGTTTTACAGATGTGTATGACATGGTTGTCCATGTCTGACATTTATCCGTAGCCCTGTCAATGAAAAACTAATGAGCGACTTACAGAAAAACAAAAACAGAAAAACCACCCAGTATTTGAGAGGGTTACTTTAAAGTGATGTAGCTGAGTGGGGATGAGAATGTGCGGAATTACGGACAACAGACCGTCAGAGCTCTCACGTACACTCTAATTCAACAACAACTGACCTCATTGATGGCAAAAGAGATCATTGCAGGCATTCGCATTGGATCATTGTTTTGGAATGGCCAATACAAGCATCAGAAACTGTTAAAGACTGTTTTGGTGAAGTAACCTCGATATTTAAAAACAAAAAGCTGATACGAGATGAAATTGGACCCTTTATGCAAATCTTAGCGAAGCAGCATGACATTATGAAATTGAGTCAATAATGGTGGCAATATATAGGGACGTTGTCAGTCACAAAGAATTTAGTTGTGATTGTTATGATGTCCATAGAATACACGTGTCATAACGTTGCATTTTTAGATTTCATATTCGGAAGAGGGGGTGTTGATGGGGAGCAAAGGTAAAAAAATTGCTTGCTAGTCCACTGCTGAAACCAAACCATTTGATGAGTTAATAGGCTATTTAAGAAATCGAAATGTGTTGTTATGTAATTAAACAATATATGGCTAGGTATTATGTAATCAATGGATGTGTGCTAGGTGAGAAATTAATGTTCAAATATGGTGTAAGAAACGAATATAAAAACACCTTCGTATACTCTAAACACGCATTGTTTATTTGCCTTCAATCAAATGTGCAACCAGCTTATCATTGGTAGTATATTCGTCGGTAAATACATCGAGCAATTGCTTCATATTAGATCCACGACATCATCTCTTAATACAAACAATAAATGGTGTGTACAATGCTTATTGCACTCAGTCAGCCAATATCGACGCTAGATAACAAATCTCATAGGTCTTTGTCAAATGAAGGTACAGACACATACTCACATATATTGTAACGAAAGCGAATAGCTTCATCTTTGTCCTACTAAGAGCTTACACGGGCAAATCTAAGTTAAGGCCAATTAGGATACTTGCGAACTCTTAGGGTGGCCTTATTGTGGATTGCTGCTCCTTGTATTTCGGGATTTAGAAATGCAGAGATGAATGGTTGTAGCCTTCACACAATCACAGATCAGAACAGTTGCTCAATAACTGAACACGATCACCTACTAAGAACGCATATCATAGTTTCTCTGACGTACTCATCGTTGTAATGCTAATATAGTTTACCTAACAATAAACTTTGATGCTCTTAAACATAAAAATTTGCTCAGTTTGATGCATAAGGGTTCATGAATTGTAATAATTTGCGATCCGTGTCATAACGTTTCAACTCATACAATGGTAATCAACACGTACCAGTTCACATTATGATGTTTCCTATGCAACACGCATTTTGACTTGTAGACAGCAAGCTTTCTTCATTATTGCAAGGATCCATTTGCAATATACTAGGTTTGAAGCTTCATTCACCCTGGCCCTGATACGGGCCTTGGCTTGTTTAATAACTTGATTCGGTAAATGTCCCCAATTTCCCTCTAACGAAGAGCATCACAACATGAATACACGTTATTGGCTAACCAAGTTCATTCAACTTATGTATATAATTGTTTAGCGCCACTGCCTTATTTCAAACCATTACGATAACACATCCCGATCATCGACCCATCCCAACATAAACATACAGGAGCCATGCCATAATGTTATCACTTGATATTGCACACATTTAGAGGAATTACCACGCTACATAGGCTTATTGTATATGACACATAATACGCTATACTTCATGTTTCGCTCCCAGTGGTTGCAGAGCTGTGGTACCACAGACATCCAGTCAACATGAACTGATACCTCCTTGACATCATCATTTTGAACACACGCAGCTCACCATGAACGCAGCTTGCACTTGCCCCACATATCGCGAACGTTCTTGCGATAATACACTTATCCAGTATCAGTCGTCGGCTTTATTGATCAGCAATAGTCGGCCACGCAATCGATCAGAGTCAGTCGTTGGTTCTTTTGATGCGTATCAGGCGGTAACTCAAGCACCATGTGATGTGATGATGTTGTTTCCTGTTTATGTGTGAGTACTAGCAACACAAGATCTGTGAATGATTTTGTGTGTTGACCTTGTTAATGCTACCAATCTCGGTGACTTTTTGTCAAGTAAAAGCAACACTTATAGCCAAATCATTGCACTAAATTTTGTTATGTCTTGCCAACTTGCTTTATTACCTCAAATATTATCACAATTTAACATACTATACTTGTGTATTTTACAACTCCCATCAAATTCTTATTGCTTTTTTTGTTTGTTAAGTATCTTCATGCTATTATTTAGTGACACTTGCAGCAGGTGCCAAAAATAACAAAAACAAATTTCATCTAAATACTTAAGTAATTGTGTGGCTTCTCTTTGTTAAAAATGTTAAATTCATCCACCTCCTGTCAGACATGGATCACTCCTTCAACAGATCACTGTGCCAGGTCATATACAAATTATAAGCATTAAAGGAACACATATTTTTGTCTTGGTGCCTTGAGATGTTAGACCCGACGTCAACGATACAATAACTCTCCCTTTCACACAAATATGGTAACATAAATTATTAAATGCGTCATAAATTTCCACCTGCGTGTGAAACATTCCTTATTGTAATCAGATGTGTATATAAAGGAGGAAAACCTGATGAGATACTTGTCATGCGATAAAGTGTTGGCAACAAATGTGAACTTTGCCCATCACAAAATTAACACTTTCTCGGTCCCATGACAGAGTAATTGACCCAAAACTGATGCCAACCACGATCTAAGCATGCTACCTCGCCCCTTATCTCGGCCTATGGTTGACTATCTTATATCCCACAAAAGCTATGGGGGTTTATGGATGACAGGTCGTAGCATGCATGTCAGCACACATCACAGTTTCGGGGATTAATATGCAGGAGGTGTATGCAAGCAAACATGACGTTGAGAATGACTGACTCATGTAGATACGGTATAAAGCATTCAAAGCACTCTATATCACTCACTGTTAAGTATCACCACAACATGAGCAAATAAAAAATGACCGATGTCGTCTACAGTGAGAATCGGCAATATGTTCGCGGTGTTTAAATGATCGCAAGTAGTGAGACGAGAGCAAAGTGTACTTGGCAAAGCGGGTGTGTGGAACGATAAGAGGAATAACAATTCATTCACAACTTATCAGTGGCGGTTTTGAAGCTACATAAAGTATGGAAATAACACGTAGGTGGCGTTTCCCCCAAAGATCAAAATATAACTGAGTACGTTAACATGTATGTATATATGAATGTATGTATGTATGTATGCGTGTTTGTAAGCTTACATATATATGTACGCACATACGTGCATAGGTATGAAAGTATGTAGGTATGTTGGCATTTGCGTATATATATATATATATATATATATATATATATATATATATATATATATATATATATATATATATATATATATATATATATATATATATGTATATATATATATATGTATATATATATATATATATATAATATATATCTATATATATATATATATGTATATATATATAAGTATATATATGCTATATATGTATATATATATATATATATATATATAGATATATATATATATATATATATATATATATATATAGATATATATATATATATATATATGTCTGTCTATATATATATATATATATATATATATGTATATATGTATATATATGTATGTAAGTATATGGTGTATGTATGTGTATGTCTGGTAGTTATGTAGTATGTATGTATGCATGAATGTATGTATGTATAGTATGTTTGTCATGTATGTATGCATTAATGTATGTATGTATGTATGTATGTATGCATGTATGTATATATGTATGTATGTATGTATGTATGTATGTATGTATTTTGTATGTATGTATGTATGTATGTATGTATGTATGTATGTATGTATGTATGTATGTGGTATGTATGTGTATGTATGTATGTATGTATGTATGTATGTATGTAGTGTATGTATGTATGTATGTATGTATAGTATGTATGTATGTATGTATGTATGTATGTAGGTATGTATGTATGTATGTATGTATGTAGGTATGTATGTAGTATGTATGTGGTATGTATGTATGTAGGTATGTAGTATGTATGTAGGTATGTATGTATGGTATGTATGTAGGTATGATGTAGGTATGTATGTAGGTATGTATGTAGTATGTATGTAGGTATGTATGTATGGTATGTATGTAGGTAAGTATGTATGGATTCATCGGACTGACCTACAGGCTACTGGTTCGAATCAACGATATACAGTTAGATCAAACAGCAGTAGTCGATCATGCTAGCAAAAATGCACAGACGCTGACATACAGAGTTGCCCCTTCTGCGATGGCATCTGCTCTCAATACTTCTGGGAGTGAGATAATTAACGTGTCACGTCTGACAGACATTAGTCTATGGTGTAATCAATCAATAACCTGACCAAGTCAGGCGTTGACATGGAATGGCGCCTGGCAATACACACAGGATGATTGGGGGAAGTGATAACTTTATCCGCTTTCTACGATGAGCGCTTCTTTCATAAACCGTTGGCGTCTATTCAAATTTTGGCAGTCACAAATGTGAGACATGAGGAGCTGTTCTGCCATGTATGGTACACTAATATCTCGTTCCCATATATTGTTGGTACCGAAATAACGAAAAAAGTAAGAGGTGGAAATGTGAATCAAATCCATTGGGGACAGAACCAGCTTACATACCCACTGCCTACGTTTGATTTGATTCCAAGCTACTTGTCGTTATCAACAACGCGCTGTGACACATTGACCATTCTGCTCCCAGTTCAAGCAATGACAAAGGAACAATGACCGCATGAATTTGGGATATGTGTGGCCATTGCGTCCGGGACTATTCAAACTACATAATTCAATGTATATGACCGTAATATGGAGCATATGTTATTTGTTTTCGATTACTACCAGCTAGCTGGAATTTTACGCGTTCACCAAATGCCTCCATCAGTGAATGCTTCCAGCGTCCATGCCGTGAAGCTGAGTAGACCTGCGTCGCTAAATGATTGTATGATGAGGAACATGTTCTGATATAAGTATGTACATGTGGTTGACTTTGATGAGTTAATCATACCGAAAACACATCGAACATACCGCGCGAACACATAACACATATCATGAACTGTTATCTGATATCAATATTACAGGAAACAGGTCAGAGCCTCGCCATTCTTACAGCATACGGAACGCCTTCTTTTTCATAGATTTTGCGCCTGACCCATCACAGCCAAGCATTCTCCGTACGATACCGGAAGCGAGCACCTCCTAGCTGGAAAGGATTCGCACCCAAATCATTTATCAACCCCCAACGATGCTTTTCCGTGTTCAATCATTACTGCTACATTCGCTTTCCCAATAGGGGACCTGCTATTGATGTTGACACAGAGCTATCTCTCTCCCACCACTATCGAAAATGTGGATTCCGTAAAGAAAAGTGTAATGACTATTTCAACCATCAATACCAAGATGATACTGTTTAGGCGTACAAACCACTATTGGAATCTCGAGTTAGAAAAGTGATGCACGCCTTGAATATATCAATTCATCCTGATAATGAAGTTGTTGTAATTTAGCTCGCGATTCAATGTGCACAACATAAACAAATGAAAAGTGTTGAAAGTGTTAAGTCAGCCAGTAAAGGTGTTGCACACGTCATCACAAGCCCCTTTTGTATCCCACATATACGGCTACAACATGCTCGTGTCCATTTGTACACATACGGACACAATGGGTGCGTTCTGTTCTCATGTGTTTGTCACTAAATAAGTTTGATTGTTGTAATGTTTCGTTCTGATCGTGATAAAAAGTGACATGAGTTGGCTGCAACATGCATTTGTTCAAGATCAATATTTTATTTGTGGCCGTATTTCCGCCGCTGCTAAATTTATAGTATGTGAGGACCAACTCGTAAAAATTCCTCGATATCAGCGCTTTTAAAACATCCCCTAAGAATTGTTTACAAAAATATGCAAATGAGTGTCGACCCATTCAAGTTACTAAGCGGGCGTGGTTTCATCCTCTTCATGTTTAATCCCTTGTTCAGCTTCGGATGCTACTAGGGCTTCTCATATGCCTTCAATGCCTTTAATTCACGTACAATAAAAATTATGCAGTAAGTCGATTGTAAGAAATCGGTACATGATATTCGTTTTTTACGTCAGTTATGTCAGGATTAGTTATGAAATGCGTAAAATCGCTGTTAATTTATCATGATTCCTCCTTGTGTTGACTATCCAGAATGTCGACAATATGTTCAACTAAGTGACCATGCAGTCTGGGATAACCAGTACCGTATCTATAACTATCATGTCCTTGCCCAAGCTTGACATTACATATAAATTTGACATTTAAATTTGTACTTTTGGGAAACAAGATTTTGTGTGCGAACAATTTTTTGGAAGTAATGTCTGGGGTGAAATAGTCGCTCTACACAAATGGCCCTTCAGCCATACACATTTATATATGCGTATATATACATATATATGAACATATATAAAAATATAAATATAGATATATATTCTTGTATACATACATATATTCATATATATAGTTTTATATATAAATAAATATATTTATAGATATTAATGTATATATATATACATGCGTATATATATATATATATATATATATGTATATATATATATATATATGCGTATATATTATGCGTATTTATATATTTATATGTTCATATATATATTTTGATATATGTTCATATATTTTATATATTTATATATAATAGATATATATATATAAATATATATATATATATATATATATATATATATATATATATATATATGTATTTATATATATACATAGATATATATATATATATATATATATATATATATATATATATATATATATATATATATATATATATATATATATATATATATATATATATATATATATATATATATATATATATATATATATATATATATATGAATCGATATAAATATGCATGTATGTGTTTGTGTGCGTATATACAATGATTACATGCATGTAACATACCTTATATGTATCCATACACGTCCCATTGTCACGTAGTTCATATAATCACAAACAATGGCATTACATACACTAACACTTGACGTGTTTACACACACCCGAACGGATATGCGCCGAACGAGTCATGCCCTTATACTAAAGATCATGCGCAGAAGGTTGTGCCATCCCAACTCTACAATAAATTAGAGTAATGTACGTGCGAACATGCAAAAAGCAGCTTTCTTGCTACAATGAGGAATGTCATGAGTTTTCATTCGACTGTGCCTTTACCGCCGGCGCTCACGTCTCCTGGTCTACATCACAACACGCCATTCAGTGGAATCCAGGATTCAGCGGGTATGATCAATCTTGATTTCCACAACGCAAGCTATTCGAGTAAAGGATTCCTAGGATTCCATTTCGTTCGTCAATTTATCATTTTCGATGGCTTCCTTTATTTCTGCGGTAGATTATCATATCACCATCCATTCTATCCAACGTGTACATATGTCCCCAGCAGCAGCCGCGAGTATGGTCGCCATAGTAACTAGGTGCATAAAGCAGATTAAGAGAATGACATCTTGACGCATTATATTGCTTTATACGTCGACAGCAATCACGTGCGCGGTTGGGACAGCATTTTTTTTTAGGACAGCATATTGTTTTTTTGCGGATACATATAGCTCAATTTATGTCTGAAATGCGAACTTTATGACATTGCGTCACAGCAAGTGGAGAGAAGAATGATGCTAAGATCGCAGAGATTCCATGAAGTTGTCGATGTAGCAGTAGTTAAAGAGAGCACAGTAGCGCCTGTCATAGACGCAGGGTTATATTCTGTCACTCGGTATTCCTACTGAACTAAACATTGCAACTGTTCAATGCATCAACGTATGCTGCCAAATAATTATACTCGAATAAAAGGGGCAAGAAATCTTCGTCGCCAACAGTATCAAGTTAACAATTCGACATTAGTGACTCACCTGCGAGCTTATTTACTTAATAAGTGGATGAGGGATGTCGTACTGGAAAATATGACAAGTTGTTCAGCATAACGAGAATTCGTGGCAGGCAACTTCGTTCTCCGTCCAACGCTGACGTTCTATTTATATCACAATCAGGTCAAGATTATCATGAGGCCTAATTCCAATATAACAAATCTCTCTGTATTGTTGACCATCGTAATTGCTTCGATGAGACGAAATGTTATAACATATGTGTTTCTAAGTGGTGAATGCATAATCGGGTGTAAAGTCATCCAATGTGCTGAGACATGCCACGGTAAGCATGCAGCTTTGCTACTCAACCCTTATTCATGACCGACAACTTTGTCTTATATGAGCTATGCAAAATGTAGAATGGCGGTATTATTCGTGATGGTTTCTAGCCCAAACTCATGCATCGATGGAGATGTGAGTGCACTGCATTTGATCAGGGAATAGGGAGTTAGGTATAAAGGAAGTGCAGATGTTGGTTCTTACTTGCGATGTAAATGGTAATGTTGAACAATATTGTTCAAAAGTTATGATAAACAACATGCAACGTGTTTTCATTGGTGTATTGGTTGGGTGATATAGTTTGTAAAATAACTCGAATGAACGTCTAATCGTTCGCTTAAATCATTATCACATCGTTAATATGCAACTTATTTATTCAAATAATTTTTTATGTTAATAATTTGGTATAACTTACTCAATCTGTCAGTAATTTACTCAATAAATGGGCGAGGTATGTCGCAGTGGAACCCTTGAATAGTTGGTCGGCTTAACGAGACATGCGAATTTGGACGACTGTCTAATTGCGCCGAGTATTTCGATGTATTTTTGTTTTCTCTGCACATGGTAAGGCAGAGATTAATTTGGTATCATAAGCATGTAAATTTACTGCAACAAATGACTTTTCAAATTTTATGTTGTGATTATGTTTTGTTCCTTTGAAAAATAAACCGACTAAGGTTAAAGAGACATCTGATGCTGTAATGGACAATATTTATATCAATGCTACTGAGGATTAAGATGCAAAAACGATATATGCGGAATGACGCTTCATTGCCTAACCGATCACTACCGACTTTATTTTATTCAATAACTAAATTCACGTGGCTCCTAATCAAGCAAATAACATTAAGCCCCGTTGGATCGAGCCTGTATTCCCCCATATCTTGCGAACAACATGTGTAAGCTCAATTTATATTTACATATTTTGTGCAAAAAATTATAGACCAGCATTATGCAGCATGTCATAGGTATTTAAACCATTAATGTGCACAATAATTTTGTGCGAGCATCATTGTTGATTCATCATTTTCAGCCCTTCTTAAAATTGGTGATGATATCAATATTGCTTTAGACACAAAAATCCATGCTGTTGGCGTGTTTATGTACTTGAAGAATTTGATACATATAATCGTGGGGGAAGGTGAATAATTTGTCGTATAGGACATGCGTCACGACACAGATCGTGAATAAAAAAGACCGGCAGACGTGTAACTGACTGGCAGAGTCTACTACCCTATATAATACCCTAGACATCATAAACGGATTAAGTCTGTCGAATATTGCTGAGTAATATAATCCGTTTGGTGATGTCAATACATATTGTAGAACATCATCAAACGTACGGATCATGTGTGGTGATCGCGATATAACATAGTGGCATATATATACAAATGACCTCATGTGAACATCTCCCTGTATTCGCTGTAAGTCCCATTGCAAAACATGTTGTCAATACTATAGTAATTGTACGTCATTAAGCTATTGAGCGAGGAAGTTTCATCTGCACCGGAACTCAGTCTCAAGCAGTAACAGGGGATGCTTCTGCGACAGAAACCAAGTAAAGCTTGCACCAAATTCTTATCACATTTGCCGATACCTAAACTGAATCACGCCCAACTTAAATGTTTTAACCCCGAGGCTAACCTATATAAAGAAAATCCCTGGAAAACTAAAAGCTTTTAAATGCCTGCAAAAGAGCACGTTATCTTTTCAAAACTATGTAACCTTCCACATGGGAGATGATATACGTCACCAGCTCATCTCGTTTTCATTGATTTTTCGTCAGCCGCTAACTTACCCACATCTCAACCTTATGACTTATCACACTACAGTCCTTAACCACGTTATGATGATAACAAGGACAATTATGATACTGACTTTGCAGGCAGCTGCACCTTGGAGGCCCATGGACGTTATGAGGCAGACGTTGCAGAATCTGCTCGACAGGGGCCTGTTGACGTTATGACGGCAGTGACAACAGCTTCACTGAACAGGGATGCTGCCTTCATCCGCATCACCTTTCACTCACCTTTGCAGCTAAATTTGTCCCTGATCATCATTTCTTGAGCACAGAGAGAACAGAGCAACTGCATCTCCGTTTTGGTCA
>CM067356.1:68053990-68063990 GCA_034190875.2 Urechis unicinctus
ACGTTATGGCATGACTCCCTTGTATTGTATGTTTATGTAAGGATGGGTCGATGATCGGATTGTGTTATCACAATGGTTTGAAATAAGACAGTAGCACTAAGCAATTATATACATAAGTTGAATGAACCTGGTTAGCCAATAACGTGTTTCCATGTTGTAATGTTCTTCGTTAGCGGAATAATGGGGACATTTACCGAATCAAGTTGTTGAACAAGCCAAGGCCCGTATCACATTGCCAGGGCGAATTAAGCTTCAAACCGAGTTAATTGCAAATGGAACCTTGCAATAATGAAGAAAGATTGCTGTCTACCAGTCAAAATGCGTGTTGCATAGGAGACATCATAATGTGAACTGGCCCGTGTTGATTACCATTGTATGAGTTGAAACGTTATGACATTGATCGCAAATTGTTACAATTCTTGAACCCTTATACATCATACTGAGCAAATTTTTGTGTTTAAGAAACATCAAAGTTTATTGTTAGGTACATTATATTAGAATGATAATGATTAGTACGTAAGGGAAACTATGATATGCGTTCTTAGTAGGTGATCGCAACACTTACAGCGTTCAGTTACTGGACAACTGTTCTGATCTGTGATTGTGAGAAGGCTACAACCATTAATCTCTGCATTCCTAAATCCCGAAATACAAGGAGCAGCAATCCACAACAAGGCCACCCTAAGAGTATCCTAATTGGCCTCAACTTAGATTTGCCCGTGGAAGCTCTTAGTGGGACAAAGATGAAGCTAATCGCTTTCGTTACAATATATGTGAGTATGTGTCTGTACCTTCATTTGACAAAGTCCCATGGTATTTGTTATCTAGCGTCGATATTGGCTGACTGAGTGCAAAAAGCATTGCACATACCATTTATTGTTTGTATTAAGAGATGATGTCGTGGATCTAGTATGAAGCAATTGCTCGATGTATTTACCGACGATTATACTACCAATGATAAGTTGGTTGCACATTTGATTGAAGGCAAATAAACAATGCGTGTTTAGAGTATACCATAGTGTATTTATATTAGTTTCTTACACAACATTTGAACATTAATTTCTCACCTAGCACACATCCATTGATTACATAATACCTAGCCATACATTACGTTATTACTTAGCAACATATTTCGATTTGTTAAATAGCATATTAACCCATCAAACATCAAATGGTTTAGTTTAAGCAGTGGACAAGCAAGCATTTCTTTTACCTCTATAGCTCCCCATCAACGCCCCCTCCTCCTCCGTACATAGGATTTAAAAAAAACAACTTTATGACACGTGTATTCTATGGACATCATAACAATCACAACTAATTTCCTTGTGCCTGACAACGTCCCTATAAATTGCCACCATTATTGACTCAATTTCATAATGTAATTCTGCTTTGGTGAAATTTGCATAAAGGCTCCAATTTCATCTCGTATCAGCTTTTTGTTTTTAAATATATCGAGGTTACTTCACCGAAACAGTCTTTAACAGTTTCTGATGCTTGTATTGGCCATTCCAAAAATTGATCCAATGCGAATGCCTGCAATGATCTCTTTTGCCATCAATGAGGCCAGTTGTTGTTGAATTAGAGTGTACGTGAGAGCTCTGACGGTCTGTTGTCCGTAATTTCGCACATTCTCATCCCCACTCAGCTACAACACTATAAAGTAACCCTCTCAAATACTGGGTATTTCGTTTCTGTTTTTGTTTTTCTTTAAGTCGCTCATTAGTTTTCTATTGACAGGGCTACGGATCAATGTCAGACATGGACAACCATGTCATACACATCTGTAAAACTGATACACTGTTTGAGTTTCTTTGTATCAACCATCAACCGGTAATCACTGGAACTTCTGTTTCGTCGGTGTTATATTTGGTTTTGTGAGCTATGTGCTATCCAAGCCAACCATTCGTCTTCTACATCACATCGTCGGGTCTGTACCTGTTTAACATCATGTGCATGTCGTCGTTTAGGGAAATGTGTTGGCATGGGTTGATACAGCGCCCAGGATACAATGCGTTTGCATCGTAGACCATGATTCCATCACCCAACTTCGCTTAATCTCCGTTTTGTTTTTGTCCAGGGCATTTTTTTCATAACGATGAAAAATAGTTAATGGTCCGCCCACTATTTAATTAAAATTTATTATGTCGTGGTTTTGTTCGTCTGGTAGGGTAAAATTATCTGGCAAGTCTTGAAGCAAATATCGCATGGTCGATTCAGTCAATGATATTCCATCCTTCAACATAACTATACATCTTTCACTGTAAAAACGATTTTGGCTTCCGGAAAAGTTTCGACGCCTAAATTGTTGTATTGTATTGAAAAAGTCTTTAGAAGATAGCATATAACGCGCTTCTCATGCTTCTTAACATTCAGTTCATTGGTCAGCTGTTTATATACACAACACCTCAAACATTTTTGCCAATCGTTGACATGAGTTACTACTTTACTACTAAATTGCTGTCAGAAGACGAGGTCGTATGAATCGAAAAACTCTTTAGTTGCCTTTTCTTGCAGAGGTCAGCAAACTGATTGTGTGATATCTGAGTAGATTAGGAAATCACCCTCAAATCGTTTGACAAGAGCCGTTACTTAATAACGATAGAAGCGCATCGAGAATTTGACGATAAGTAAATTGCATTACCCATTTGTGCAATAATACCACTGATTTGTCAAGTAAGATAACACCGCATTTCCTTGAATAACTAATAGCCACTTACAAACAAATTTCAAATAACTCTCCCCAAATCACAATAAATATCATTATATCACCCTCAAAACACTGTATACCTCTTCACTAGACTGCAGACTGACAATGTCAGCAGAAAAATTAATGCGCGTTATGTCACTAGATTGTGCAATCCCTCACAAGAATAGGTCAACAAAATGATCGTTTAATATTTGAGGAGATTGTGAAATCCGTCATCTGAAAAAGTCACCTGAAAATATCGCCCGAAAATCTGTACGGGTACCTACATCTGCAGATTAAATTGCCACCTCAGTGTTTAAAAAAAAGGGGCTCAACAGGACACCAACGTGACTGGGAACAAGAGACATTATTTGCGTTAAAAATAGAGCTAACATGGGTTCGTACTCTTCTTACTCATTCCGTCCTTGTCATGCACACACTCGATGCAAAACTTGTCTAACTCGACATTCCAAACGTGGTTTGTACGCCAAAACAGTATCATCTTGGTATTGATGGTTGAAATAGTCATTGCACTTTTCTTTACCAGCTCCACATTTTCGATAGTGATGGGAGAGAGAGAGCTCTGTATCAAAATCAGTAACAGGCCCGCAATTGGGAAATCTAACGTAGCAGTAATGATTGAACACGGAAAAGCATCTCCGCGCGTTGATAAATGATTTGGGTGCAAACAATTACCGCTAGGAGGCGCTCTCTTTCGGTATCGCATCGTGCGGAGAAAGCTTGGCTGTGATGGGTCAGGCGACATATCTCTGAAGAAGTAGGCGTTCTGTATAATGTAAGAATGGTGAGGCTCTGACATGTTTCCTCTCTTATTGATCTCAGACAACAGTTCATGATATGTGCTATGTGTTCGCGGTATGATTAACTCATCAAAGTCAACCACAAGAACATACTTATATCGGTACATGTTCCTAATCATACAATCATTCAGCGATGCAGGGCTGCTCAGCTTCACAGCATGTATGCTGGAAGCATTCACTGGTGGAGGCATTTGATGAACCTGTAAAATTCCCGATTGTTGGTAGTATTCAAATACAAATGACATATTCTCCATCTTACCGTCATAAATATGGAATTCTGTTACTCCCAACAATCTATTCATTTCGATCCATTCTACAAATGCAGTAGTTGGTATAGTCCCAAATCCAACGGCCACACATATCCCAAATTCGTGCGGCCATTGTTCTTTTGGCATTGCTTGAACTGGGAGCTGAATGGTCGATGTGCCACAGCGCGATGTTGATATCGACACGAAGATTGGCATTAGATCAAGGCAGGTAACAGACAAGTCAGCTGGTTCTGCCCCCAATTGATTTCACTCACTTTTCCACCTCTTCCAGTTTTTGTTATTTTGGCATCAACAATGTATGGGAACGTGACATTATTGTACCATACATGGCAGAAGAGTTCCTTTTGTTTAACATTTGTTACTGGCAAAATTTGAATAGACGGCAACGGTTTACGAAAGAAGCGCTCATCGTAGAAAGCGGAGAAAGTTATCACTTCCCTTATTTCATCCCGTGTGTATTGTCAGACGTGACACGTTAATTATCTCTCTCCCAAAAGAATTGATATCAGATGCCTAAGCAGCAGGCGCAGCTCTGTATGCCGGGTGCTGTGCATTTTTGCTAACATAATCCACAGCTGATGTTTGATGTAAATCGTTGATTTGAATCAGTGTCCTGATTGACAGTCCGATGATTACAGCCGTAGCGAATTTGAAGATAGCCCTGAAAGCATTACAGTAAGGTTAGGTATATGTGATATTTAGTAGCTTAGGTGAAATCCAGTTTTATTAGATTCCAACCAAGCAAATATTTATGAGACGAAGGTAAACGGGTACTAGGGGACTTAGCAAAAGATATCACATGCGCCTAAAACATACAAACAAACATACATACATACATACATATATGCATACATACATACATACATACATACATACACATACATACATACATACATACATACATACATACATACATACATACATACATACATACATACATACATACATACATACATACATACATACATACATACATACATACATACAAGCATGCATGCATGCATGCATGCATGCATACACACATACATACATACATACACACATACATATATACATGCATACATACATACATATATACATACATACATTCATACATACATACATACATACATACATACAGACATACAGACATACATACATACAGACATACATACACACATACATACAGACATACATACATACATACATACATACATACATACATACATACATACATACATACATACATACATACATACATACATACATACATACATACATACATACATACATACATACATACATACATACATACATACATACATACATACATACATACGTACATACGTTAATACGTACATACGCACATACATACATACATTCATACATACATTTTATTTTGCAGCTATCCAAAGCTTATGAAGAAGACATATAACGGGAAAAGGTCAATTGTTTTTCATCACAAATAGTCTATGACACCATAAATTTATATTTAAAAACAAAGTAGACTTTACATTTATATTATTATTATGATTTATTGACGGTATCATATTTGTTAAGGCAAAATAATCGATTCAAGAGTTGTCACCAGTTGTGGAAATTGACTCGGAAGACTCTCCAGAATATATTAGTGTAAAGGGCTGTAATGAAATGCAATACTTTTGCATCAATTTCATTGTTCCAATTGGCATTTCGTTATATCATTGTTTATATTATATATCATGATGGTAAACAATTTGTGAACCAAGATCTGAACAACAAACATCACCTTGGTATTGTTACAGCGACTAGTATGTAACAGTGGATTCCGACCATGACTACATGCAGAAACTGATGGCTGGTCAATTGGCTCCTACACTGGACAGCCACATTGGCATACACCTTCCATTTGCAAATGCGACGGAAGAATCCAGAAATACCAAGAAAGTGGAGGAACTTCACAAGTTTGATGGCAGAAAAGGGCCAGATGTCGAGTTTGAACATTACCAAGGAAAAATATTTCCATTTTCCCTATTACATAGTAATCCATCATATGAAACATTCAGTTTTTCACTACCTGGAGGATAAGGCAGAGGACATGCAGTATGTGTCACAGACTGGCAGTGATCATCACTCATCGAAATTCAAATCAAAACCTGGTTGACAAAGAGCATTGATTCTTAAAGAGAAACTTTTTGCAACACTCTGTCTACGTTTGCCTTTGAAAGATTTGGCCCGGCAATTTGGGATTGTGGAAAGTACTTCCTCAAATTTGTTCAACCCTTGTTGTATCTTGAAATTCCAGGATTTTGGGATTTGTCTTACTGGTGCTGATATTTATGTGTCTGACAAGGGGGGGGGGGGGGGGTCAGGCATCAGAATTGGATGCAGGTCACGTGATGGTGGTGACGTAGTAATGGTGGACGGAGGTTTAATTATTGCAAGAGATTTGCCTCTAGGGGGCCTCTAGGGAGCTATTTCCCCATTAAAAAACAAACTAACTGGCTATTCACTGCAGAACAGTTGGGGAATTCTGGAAGAAACATTTTCAAAGCATGTGTATTCCTTGTCTGTTAAAAAATTCATAATAACCTTTGTTCCAACCGTTGCATGTATATATATCCAACAACATTTGAACTCTCCCACCTGTATATTGCTATTGTGATAATACCCGTATACAGGGAACAGCATTCCATCCTTGCCAATTCATTCTTAAAAGTTGAATACACAAATTCATTCTGTTGTTATTATTATTTTATGCATATGTCTTTATACTGCTCCCAGTATTGATGTAAGTAAATGTTCGTTTTTTACATGCCCAGCTGTTGTTTGTTTATTACATTAACATACAATATAAATTAGATTTATGCCATAAAATCTGTAACATATATCAAGTAATCACTGGTTTATTAATCTTATCAAAGTTGATAACTTTGAAGGCTATTTAAAGTGCATTGTAACCAACAACAGAAGAGCAGAAAAACACTGATAGGTAATGATTCACAGACTTTATGCCTATATAAAGACTACAAAAATTATTTGGACAAAGCATACTTTAACACATGTTTACATGACAATCTTATGACACACTTATAGTACATGCTTAGTGCATTAACTATTGCCATACTCATGTATATTTAAACAACCAGTCTCACAACGAATTACATACAAATATACACTAAACTAGCCCCGCCCCGGTTGGACGGTAGTATACATAGCCCGAGTCGGACAGATGTATACATATATTATTATTAGACGTTTTGCACGGCTAACACTATGTATAACTTGTGTCACAGCCAAGCACATTTCCTTCCTGATTATCCAGAATGGTACTTGCATCTTGAATGAATGAGTCTCTTTGACCGGTTATTTCCACAAACGTATTGTTTGAGGAAGTCATTTCAAGCCACCTCGGTAACACTGACAGGGGGCGAGGTCGCTTGTCTATGGTTGATATTAGGAAATGAACAACAGGGGGCGAGGTAGCTTGTCTATGGTTGATATTAGGTAATGAACAACAGGGGACGAGGTAGCTTGTCTATGGTTGATATTAGGTAATGAACAACAGGGGGCGAGGTAGCTTGTCTATGCTTGATATCAGGCAATGAACAACAGGGGGCGAGTTCGCTTGTCTATGCTTGATATTAGGTAATGAACAACAGGGCATGAGGTCGCTTGTATATGGTTGATGTTAGGTAATGAACAACAGGGGGCGAGGTAGCTTGTCTTTGTGGGATATAAGATTGTCAACCATAGGCCCAGATAAGGAGCCAGGTAGCTTCCTTAGATCGTCGTTGGCATCAGTTGTTGGTCAATTACTCGGGGGCGCACTGACCCGATATCGACTTTAACACCAGACACCTGCGTTCCAGTGACTTCTCGTCCTCTGGTGTATTTTACTAACTTTATCGTCAGTTATCTTGCTAATCTGTGCCACAGGGAGTGGCTCGGGATCATCCTTGACACTACATCACTACATCACTCTTTTCGGTGCAAGTTGTCTTGGTCCCTGATGCGATAGTCGAGTAAGCGACAACAACTTTGGCACGTGGAGCGAAGTGAGATGCGAATTGTGGGCAATATATTGGACTTGAGGGAGCCGCTGCACCTCTCCAATGTAATACAAGCCAACAAGCTCTACGATTTTCCGGTTGTGGCAAATGAAAGGAAAATGTAGTTATGAAGGAAGAATGAGAGTGTAATACACACAAAATATGTACTAGCAACCAACGCGGTCGCGCGCAAGATGTCTAAATAAGCATCATATTTGTGATAAACATCATCATCATCACTATCTTCATCATCATAATCATCATAAACATCATCCTCATCATCGTTATTATCATCATCATCAACATCCATATATACCGTCATCAATTATCAATTATGTTGTAGAAAAACCAACGTGGAAAATGTCAATTGATAATGCTCTTAGTAAATAAAGCATGCTATACAACAACAGAAAACACGATTTTAAGCAAACAAACAACCGCCGATTGGCAAGATTTCTTACAAGATGTTTTCGAGAAGCAATTCCGATAATATTTAAACACATCCTAAGTGAAGAAAAATCAAGATTCAGATTTGGTGCCTCCCTGCAGTAGGATATAACGATGATCATTCAATTGTAGACCAGTGCTGTGGTGCCAAGAAGGTCTAGTAAGCACGGCATAGACTTAACGCACATCAAAGCCAGTATCAATCAGTTACGGCACTATATTGCATAGTAACGCTTGAATCGAGAGTTAAATTACGACACCTTAATCATCAGGATAAATAGATAAATTCAAGGCGTGCATAACTTGTCTAACTCGAGATTCCAAAAGTGGTTTGTATGCCAAAACAGTATCATCTTGGTATTGATGGTTGAAATAGTCATGGCACTTTTCGTCACCAAATCCACATTTTCGATAGTGATGGGAGAGAGCTAGCTCTCTATCAACATGAATAGTAGGTCCGCTATTGGGAAAGCTTATGTAGCACCAATGATTGAACACGGAAAAGCATCTTCGCGGGTTGATAAATGATTTGGGTACAAACCATTTACCGCCAGGAGGTGCTCGCTTCCGGTATCGCATCGTGCGAAGAAAGCTTGGCTGTGATGGGTCAGGCGAAATTTCTCTGAAGAAGTAAGTGTTCCGTATGCTGTAAGAATGGGGAGGCTCTGACCTGTTTCCTCTATTGATCTCCGATAACAGTTCATGATATGTCCTATGTGCTCGAGGTATGATAAACTCATCAAAGTCGACCACAAGAATATACTTATATCGGTACATGTTCCTCATCATACAATCATTCAGTGATGCAGGACTACTCAGCTTCACAGCATGTACGCTGGAAGCATTCACTGGTGGAGGCATTTGATGAATGCGTAAAATTCCAGCTTGTTGGTAATAATCGAAAACAGCTGACATTTCCTCCATCTTACCGTCATAAATATTGAATTCTGCTACGCCCAACAATCTATTCATTTCGATCCATTCTATGAATTCGGTTGTTGGAATAGTCCCAAACCCAATGGCCATACATATCCCAAATTCATGCGGCCATTGTTCGGTTGTCATGACTTTAACTGGGAGCAGAATGGTCGATGTGCCACAGCGCGTTGTTGATATTGACACGTAGCTTGGAATGGGATCAAACGCCGGCAATGGGCAAGTCAGCTGGTTCTGCCCCCAATGGATTTCATTTACATTTCCACCTATTCCTGTTTTTGTTATTTTGGTAGCAACTATGTGTGGGAACGAGACATTAGTGTACCATACATGGCAGAAGAGTTCATTTCGATTCAAATTTGTAACTGCCAAAATTTGAATAGACGGGAAAGTTTTATGAACGAAGCGCTCATCGTAGAATGCGGAGAAAACTATTACCTCCCCCATTCTATCCTGTGTGTATTGCCATGCGCCATTCCGTGTCAACGCTTGACTAGGTCGGGTTACTAGTTGATTACAGCATTGACTGGTGTTCCTCAGACATGACACATTGAGGATCTCTCTCAGAAAAGCCATCGCAGCATGCGAATCTCTATATGCCAGGTTATGTGCATATTTGCTTGCAAGATCCACAGCAGCTGTTTGATGGAGTAGTAAATCGTTGGTTCGAACCAGTAGCCTGATCGTCAGTCCAACGACTGCTGTCGTAGCGATTTTGAGGATAGCGCTGAAAACATCAAAACACGGTTAGACCAACTTATATATAATAGTTTAGAAGCAATTCAATTTTACTGCATTAAAAACCACCATGGGTAAATGAGAAAAATGTGA
>CM067356.1:68068990-68078708 GCA_034190875.2 Urechis unicinctus
ATCGGGGAAGAGATTGCCTGGCACGCCGCTTTGCAACCATACATTAAAAACCTAATGATCAATGTTTTCAAACCTTTGCACCCTGCACGATGCTGTAGATCCATACCCTTTGTTGTTATCGGAAAATAGGCTTGTCTCATCTTTGTGAAATGCAGTGATGAATAACAAGAATTAGGCTCGTTTATGATGTTATCTTTGACTCATCCTCATTGACCTGGCCAACTGTGACCGGCCCACCCGTAATTACAATTTCATGAACATAGCAGTGTCAATCTCTTGCGAGCGTCAGCGCAATTAATTGGCAGCCAAGTAACGATGAATGCAGTGCTAGGTAAATTTTGTAGAACAATGTAGGGAAAAAATAATCCCTGATTGTCTTTTATGGGGCTGGAGCCGTTCTTTGAACATTTCAGTTTCCTTTTAACACAACTGTCATTTGTGTAGTTTTATTCTGTTTTATTGACGAAAAGAGGCAAACTCTTGCGAATTATGCTATTTGCGAGTCTTTTTTTCACATTTGGAAAAACTGGGAAATAACATATAAAATGTCAGATTAGGTATCAATAATTTTATTACACCCTAAGAATTGGGCGAATATGAGTTGAAAGCTCACATTACGCACGTATGGGTAGGAAATGTTTCACAAAGAGAGCGAATCCTTCGTATGCCAAAGCTTACTAGCCAATGACCCTAAAGACACTTCACGGTCCTTGAGCGCGTACAATAAACTGTTCAAGTAGTGCTGGGCGAATGAATGGGATGTGGGGCGAGGGGGTGTGGAAAACCCGAGCCAGTCATATGGGGTTAAGGTGTGGTGGTTAGGTGTGGAAGTGCAGAAGGTGTAGAAGTCTGGGAAGGGGCGGTGTGTTAATGGGCATTTTGTTGCGGCAAGTGGCTTAAATGTGGATATCAGGAAATGGAGTTTATATAGAGGGCGTAAAGAGGAAACTGTTACGAGAAGTATTTGAAACAACACATTAAGTGCTGCTAATTCTAACTGCTACTGTTGCATCTATTGCATTTCACACAACGATCTTAAATTTTCCTCACGTAGAGCTCTTCTATTAAAAGGCCATATATATTCATACTTGTTGAAGACTATGCGTTTGCATACCCTGGTAGTTAAAAAGCCATTATATGGAAGCCTATTGATTTGCCCTGGTCATAATGGCGATATCAGTCTCACACTATACTAATAACCTTGCTAAATAAGCAAAATTCTTTTGACGCAGGTGCCGTAATAGAGGCTTTCTTAACTAGAAATATATCCGATTGATCATGACTGGTCGATTTTTACCGCTGGTAGCATTTAATATCTTTTGCGCATGTAAATGTCTTCTTTGTTAACCTGCTACTCATTGGTGGAGTTGTAATTAGATGGGTTTTGTTTGTCAAAGACTGTTTCGTCCATAGGAGCATAAACAACTTTATGACCTTGGGTGATGCTTCTTCTAAGTCAGCTGCATTTCGTATCAGTACAGGAAAAGGAAACTCCATAGTGGTTGGAATGCTGTTGTATCGCAGTCATATAGCCAACATTATGAGATAGTTCCGTGACATCATCATATTGATCACACGCAG
This sequence comes from Urechis unicinctus, assembly GCA_034190875.2. NCBI lineage: Eukaryota > Metazoa > Annelida > Polychaeta > Xenopneusta > Urechidae > Urechis > Urechis unicinctus. The sequence goes on from CM067356.1 coordinate 68,070,572, forward strand.
CTCACTTTGAGCTCAGCTTTTACTGCCCCCACATATAGCGAATGTTCTGGAGATAATAAACTTCCCAGCATCAGTCGGCTACTCTATTGATCAGTACTAGTCTGCCGCTGAACAGATCAGTATCAGTTGTTGGTTCGTTTGATGCTTATCAGGCGGCCATTCGTTAGGTCAAGATCAGTCGGCTTAATTGATTATTATTAGTCGGCGATTCTTTGGATCAATAACAGTCGGCCAATTGATTGATAAGTAACTGTCGACAATTTGTTGGATCAATATCAGTCGGCAGCTTGATTGATCAGTATCAGCTGGCCAATTAATTGAAAAGTATCAGTCGGCGGCTGTATTAAACAACAATATTCGGCCGCTTGATTGATCAGTATCAGTCGGCCTTTTAGTTGATCAGTATCAGTCGTCGGCAATATAAACCAATATCATTCAGCAGCTTCATTGATTCAGTCGGCAGTCTGGTAAATCTAGAGCTCCACATAGTTAGTATTTACCATTTACTCTCCATTATGTAGTTTATTTGCTACTCTATGTTTCATTGAAAGCAATACAATATGTACTTCAGCTCCGCTTGATGCCATAAATGTAGTTTTTATGTTGCGTCTGTTCATGATTTTGAATGAGAAAATGGCACCTCAATCGGTCTCGCTGAAATTCATCAATTCAAACACAGACTTCAAAGATTTCAATCCACGTCGAGAAGGAGCCACGCTGAATATCAAAACGCTTTTAATGTTACTTACAATATGTTGTTAATCCCCCTCAAAAGGCGCTAATAGCCGTCTCGTTGGCATTTCGTACCAACAGTCACGATGTTCGCAGGGTTTGCACTCACTATAAACGATGGTCGTCCGGGATGTGTGCTCAATCCTTTCAGCTCCATGCCCTAACATCATCTGGACATTGTGCGTTCATGGATTTATTGGCGCAAAGATTTGCTTTGTTCAGCATAAGCGGAGTGGAAAAGGACAGTGCTAAGGATATATATGCAGGGAGGGACGGGGACGGGCGGTTGTGGGCTATGATGGGGCAATGCAAACAGTAAACATTTCTTTGTTAAGAATTAATATGCAAGGGATATATGTAAGCAAACGTGCGGTTGGGAATGACTGACTCAAGGAGATACGGTATAAAAGCCTTCAAAACAATCCACCGTTTACTATTACCACAACATAAGGAGATGGCATCTCTAGTGAGAATAGAAAAAAGAGTCACATGCGTAGTGAGAATATTAACGAGGGCAAAGTGTGCATGGCAAAGCGGTGTGGAAAGATAAGCTGACAGAAAATGCATTCTCAAAGGCGTTTTGAACCTACCGCAAATATGGCAATTATACATTGGTGCGTTTTCTTAAGAGATCCAAATATGAGCACGTTGACATGTATGTTAGTATTCATGTATCTATGTATACATGTATGATAGTATGCATGTATGTTTATTTGCATGTATAAATGAATGTGTGTATGTATGCATGCATGAGTGTGTGTATGTACCCGCCAGCAAGTACGTATGTACGTGCCAAGGATGAAGGTATATACGTATGTACATATCGATACATATTTTCATGAATATACGTTTGTATATATGAATGTGTATATATGTATGAAAGTTTGTATATATATATATATATATATATATCTATATATATATATATATATATATATATATATATATATATAGATATATATATATATATATATATATAGATATCTCTCTATATATATATATATATATATATATATATATATATGTGTAATTATGCATATGTGTATGTATTGGTTAAGGTATGCATGTATGTATATATGAATGTATACATGTATTCATGCACATGCATGAATGTATGTATGTATGTATGTATGTATGTATGTGTGCATGTAGATGTGTATTTATGCATGTATGAATGATTATATGTGTGCATATATGAGTATGTGTGTATGTATATGAGTATATGGGTTATATGGGTGAATGTTTGGTCAAGAATACATTTGACATCCACACCCTACCCTCCCCCCCCCTCTCCCAACCTCATTCATTCGCCCAACTCTACTTGAACAGTGCCTTGTGATATAAAGAACTCCTCGAACGTTTATTATACGTGCTCAAGGACTGTGAAGTGTCCTAAGGGACATTGACTAGTAAGTTACGGCATCCTAATGGGTAGCTCTCTTAGTGAAACATTTTCTTACCCAGTGCATCCGGTGTAGCTGTTATTTACTTCGTATTCTTGTTTTATTTCACTGGTTTTTATGAACGATCAATAATAACATTATCTGCTAATGCCATTAAACAATTATACCACACATTCTTCTGGTGCCCAGTTTCTGTGTCTGTAAGCGTTATGTTCATGGGGCATATCGTCCCGAGACGACGGCCTGGCCAAAATGTTGGACTTGAGTGAGCTGCTCTACCTCTCCAATGCAATACAAGCCAACAAGATCTAGATTTTCCGGTTGTGGCAAATGGAAGGAAAATGTAGTTATGAAGGGAGAATGAGAGTGTATTTTATACAAAATATGTCCTAGCAACCAACGCTGTCGCGCACAATATGTCTAAATAAGTATAATTTTTATCATAAACATCATCATCATCACTCTCATTATCATCATCATCATCATCAGCATCATCATCATTGTTATTATCACCATAAACATCATCCATATATATATATATATACCGTCATCAATTATCAATTATACTTATATCTTAGTATGTAAGCATACTATACAAAAATAGAAGACACTTTTGTAAGCAAACACACAACTGCCGATTGACAAGCTTTCTTACAAGATGTTTTCGTGAAGCAATCCCGATAATATCTAAACATATCCTAGGTGAAGAAAAATCAAGATTCAGTTTTGTTGCCTCCCGGCAGTAGGATATAATGATGACTAATCAACTGTAGACTATTTTAGTGATCGCCATTTCAGAGTAGCCAAGAACGTCTAGTAAGCACGGCATAGACTTAACTCACATCCAAGCAAGTATTAAACAATTACGGCACTATATTGTATTGTACCGCATGAATCGAGAGTTAAATTACGACACCTTAATCATCAGGATAAATAGATATATTCAAGGCGTGCATAACTTGTCTTACTCGTGATTCCAAAAGTGGTTTGTACGCCAAAACAGTATCATCTTGGTATTGATGGTTGAAATAGTCATGGCATTTTGTGTCACCAAATTCACATTTTCGATAGTGATGAGAGAGAGCTAGCTCTTTATCAACATGAATAGCAGGTCCGCTATTGGGAAAGGCTATGTAGCACCAATGATTGAACACGGAAAAGCATCTTCGCGGGTTGATAAATGATTTGGGTACAAACCATTTACCGCTAATAGGTGCTCGCATCCTGTACCGCATTGTGCGGAGAAAGCTTGGCTGTGATGGGTCAGGCGAAATATTTCTGTAGAAGTAGGTGTTCCGCATGCTGTAAGAATGGTGCGGCTCTGACCTGTTTCCTCTTGTATTGATCTCCGATAACAGTTCATGGTATGTTCGATGTGCTCGGGGTATGATTAACTCATCAAAGTCGACCACAAGTACATACTTATATCGGTACATGTTCCTCATCATACAATCATTCAGCGATGCAGGACTACTCAGCTTCACAGCATGTACGCTGGAAGCATTCACTGGTGGAGGCATTCGATGAATGCGTAAAATTCCAGCTTGTTGGTAATAATCGAAAACAGCTGACATTTCCTCCATCTTACCGTCATAAATATTGAATTCTGCTACGCCCAACAATCTATTCATTTCAATCCATTCTATGAATTCGGTTGTTGGAATAGTCCCAATCCCAATGGCCACACATATCCCAAATTCATGCGGCCATTGTTCCGTTGTCATGACTTGAACTTGGAGCAGAATGGTCGATGTGCCACAGCGCGTTGTTGATATGGACACGTAGCTTGGAATGGGATCAAACGCCGATCAATGGGCAAGTCAGCTGGTTCTGCCCCCAATGGAATTCATTCACATTTCCACCTATTCCAGTTTTCGTTATTTTGGTAGCAACTATGTGTGGGAACGAGACATTAGTGTACCATACATGGCAGAAGAGTTCATTTCGATTCAAATTTGTAACTGCCAAAATTTGAATAGACGGGAAAGTTTTATCGAAGGAGCGCTCATCGTAGAATGCGGAGAAAACTATTACCTCCCCCATTCTATCCTGTGTGTATTGCCATGCGCCATTCCGTGTCAACGCTTGATTAGGTCGGGTTACTGATTGATTACAGCATTGACTGGTGTTCCTCAGACATGACACATTGAGGATCTCTTTCCCAAAAGCCATCGCAGCATGCGAATCTCTATATGCCAGGTTATGTGCATATTTGCTTGCAAGATCCACAGCAGCTGTTTGATGGAGTAGTAAATCGTTGGTTCGAACCAGTAGCCTGATCGTCAGTCCAACGACTGCTGCTGTAGCGATTTTGAGGATAGCGCTGAAAACATCAAAACACGGTTAGACCTACTTATATATAATAGTTTAGAAGCAATTCAATTTTACTATATTTAGAACCGGCATGGGTAAATGAGACCTACATGTTCCATCCATCTATCCATCCATCAAATCCATCAACATCACCATCCATCCATCCATCCATCCATACATACATACATACTACATACATACATACATACATACATACATACATACATCCACATACACATACATCAACAAACATCACATACACACATACCATACATACATACATACATACATACATACATACATACATACATACATACATACATACATACATACATACATACATCCATACATACATACATACATACATACATACATACATACACTACATCCATACATACATACATACATACATACATACATACATACATACATACATACAGACATACATACATACATACATACATACATACATACACCCATACATACATACATACATACATACATACATACATACATACATACATACACATACCATACATACCTACCTACCTACTACCTACAGACCTACCCTACCTACCTACCACCTACATACATACACCTACCTACCTACCTACCTACCTACCTACCTACTACCTACCTACCTACCTACACCTACCTACCTACCTATACCTACCTACCTACCTACACCTACCTACATACATACCTACCTACCTACCTATACCTACCATACCTACCTACCTCCTACCTACCTACCTACCTACCTACATACCTACATACATACCTATACCTATACATACATACATACATACATACATACAACATACACCTACATACACCTATACATACATACATACATACATACACCTACATACATACATACATACCTACCTACATACTACACATACCTACATACCCTACCTACCTATACACCTACATACCTACATACATACCAACCTACCTACCTACACCTACCTACCTACCTACATACATACATACATACATACCTACCTACATACCTACTACACATACCTATACCTACACTACCTACACTACACCTACACCTACCTACCCTACACACCTACCTACAGACACATACAGACATACACCTACAGACACCTACATACATACATACACCCTACCATACATACATACACTACCTACAGACAGACATACATACACCTACCTACCTACATACCTACCTACACCTACCCTACACCATACATACATACATACCTACCTACCTACCTACAGACACCTACACCTACATACATACCTACCTACCTACCTACCTACCCTACACTACAGACACATACCTACATACCTACATACATACATACCACAGACCACCTACATACCTACATACCACACACACCTACATACCCCTACATACATACATACACCTACATACATACACCCTACATACACACATACAGACATACCTACATACATACATACACATACATACATACATACAGACATACATACATACCTACATACATACATACATACATACATACATACATACATACATACATACATACCTACATACATACCTACCTACATACCTACCTACCTACCTACCTACATACCTACCTATACCTACCTACCGACCTACATACATACATACCTACATACCTAATACCTACACATACCTACATACATACATACCTACATACACTACATACATACATACATATACACCTACGCACATACATACATATTAACATACATGTTAACGTACTCACTAACATATTTGGATCTCAGGGGAAAACGCCACCTATGTAAATTTTGCCATATTTAAGGTAGGTTTAAACCGACGCCACTGAAGGACTCTCCTCTCAGCTTATCTTTCCGACCCTCTAGTCAATTCTTTTTTGAGACGTCCCTGGTTTTGTGACTCCTCGTGTTGCCGTGATACTTGACAATGAGTGATGTATACCGTTTTAAAGGCTCTGTGCCGAATTTCCTTGAGACAGTCATTCTCAACCGCATGTTTGCTTTCATAGATCCCCTGCATATTAAACCCCAACACTGTAATGTTTACTGGCAAATATGCTGAGCCCTGTCACCCCCCAACACCCGCTGCATATAAATCCTAAGCACTGCTCTTATCCTCTCTGTTTGTGCTGAGCAAAGAGAGTCCTCGCCCTTTAGAACTATTGACATGCAAATGTAGGCACAATAAAGTTGAAGCATGGATCTCAGGTGATAAAAGGAACGTCGTCGACGACCATCGTTTATAGTGAGTGCAAAAGGCGAACGAGACAGCGATAAGAGCCTTTTGAGAATACAATATATTCTATGGTCCATTATAAGCCTTTTCATATTATCAGCGTGTTTCCTTCTTGAAGTGAGTTGAAATCTTGAAAGTTTTAGTTTGAATTGATGAACTCCAGCGAGACTAACGGACGTGTCATTTGCTCATTCAAAATCATGAACAGACGCATATACAAACAACATAAATGGCTTGAAGTGGAGCTGAAGTATATATTGAATTGCTTCTTAACGGAAAATAGAGCAGTAAATAAACTAAGTAACGGAGCGTAAAAGGGTCAATATTAACTTTGTGGACCCCGGACTGAAACTTATCAATAAAGCAGCCAAATGATATTATTTAATAGAGTCGCCGATTGATACCGAACGATTTAGCGGCCACTGATATTTACTAAGCGGAGCGCCGACTTATGCTGATCATTAGAGCCGCCGACTGATACTGGATAAGTGTCATATCGCCATATTCGTGATATGTTGGGGCAGTGCAAGCTGAGCTCAAGGTGAGCCGCGTGTGTTCAATATGATGTTGTCATTGACGTATATGGTTATGTCAGCTGGATGACTGCGATACAACAGCATTGCAACCACAGGGGGCGTAACACTTGGTGCAACGTCATATGTTTGCTATAAAATAAGCCAATGTGTCGTGGGAATTGCTTTAAATGTGTGTAATGTTATATGCTTAAAGCATGGTATGGCAGCCTTATTCTGTATGTTTATGTGGGGATGGGTCTCTGATCGGGAGTTGTTATCATCATGGTTTGAATTAAGGCAGTAGCGCTAAACAATTATAAAGTTGAATGAACTTGGTAAGCCAATAACGTGTATCCATGTTGTTATGTTGTTAGTGAGAGAAATAATGGGGAGATTTACCGAATTAAGTTCTTCAACAAGTCAAGGCCCTTATCACATCACCAGGGCGAATGAAGCTTCAAATCAAGTGAATTGCAAATAGATCTTAGCAATAATGAGGAACGCTAGCTGTCCACCAGTCATAATGTGAGTTTTATAGAATACGTAATACTGGCACACTATGATTACCTAGCATGAGTTGAAACGTTATGATCTAGATCGCTATATGTTACAATTCTTGAACCCTTATGCATCATACTGTGAGAAATCTGGTCCTTAAGCCTATGATTTAATACTCAACACATAAGCTAACAACCAACAACTGGTGAATCAGAGGTCCAATTTGATGAATCTCAAGTAGGCGCAGTGAAAGTTGATCAATGTCTGATTTGTCAAACACACAATATACAATGTTGTCATGGATATTTTTGATCTATCACTGTGAATAGATTAATTGATTTCAGCTATTGCAACTGAGATGCATAGAGCCAAACGTGCCACGGTAACATTTTCCCGACGACTGCCCACTTTGGATATCAATTACTTTAGTTCACGCCTGGGTC
>CM067356.1:68086569-68114069 GCA_034190875.2 Urechis unicinctus
GTTGCACATTTGATTGAAGGCAAATAAACAATGCGTGTTTAGAGTATACCATAGTGTATTTATATTAGTTTCTTACACAACATTTGAACATTAATTTCTCACCTAGCACACATCCATTGATTACATAATACCTAGCCATACATTACGTTATTACTTAGCAACATATTTCGATTTGTTAAATAGCATATTAACCCATCAAACATCAAATGGTTTAGTTTAAGCAGTGGACAAGCAAGCATTTCTTTTACCTCTATAGCTCCCCATCAACGCCCCCTCCTCCGTACATAGGATTTAAAAAAACAACTTTATGACACGTGTATTCTATGGACATCATAACAATCACAACTAATTTCCTTGTGCCTGACAACGTCCCTATATATTGCCACCATTATTGACTCAATTTCATAATGTAATTCTGCTTTGGTGAAATTTGCATAAAGGCTCCAATTTCATCTCGTATCAGCTTTTTGTTTTTAAATATCGAGGTTACTTCACCGAAACAGTCTTTAACAGTTTCTGATGCTTGTATTGGCCATTCCAAAAATTGATCCAATGCGAATGCCTGCAATGATCTCTTTTGCCATCAATGAGGCCAGTTGTTGTTGAATTAGAGTGTACGTGAGAGCTCTGACGGTCTGTTGTCCGTAATTTCGCACATTCTCATCCCCACTCAGCTACAACACTATAAAGTAACCCTCTCAAATACTGGGTATTTCGTTTCTGTTTTTGTTTTTCTTTAAGTCGCTCATTAGTTTTCTATTGACAGGGCTACGGATCAATGTCAGACATGGACAACCATGTCATACACATCTGTAAAACTGATACACTGTTTGAGTTTCTTTGTATCAACCATCAACCGGTAATCACTGGAAACTGTTTTTTTCTTCTGTTTCGTCGGTGTTATATTTGGTTTTGTGAGCTATGTGCTATCCAAGCCAACCATTCGTCTTCTACATCACATCGTCGGGTCTGTACCTGTTTAACATCATGTGCATGTCGTCGTTTAGGGAAATGTGTTGGCATGGGTTGATACAGCGCCCAGGATACAATGCGTTTGCATCGTAGACCATGATTCCATCACCCAACTTCGCTTAATCTCCGTTTTGTTTTTGTCCAGGGCATTTTTTTCATAACGATGAAAAACAGTTAATGGTCCGCCCACTATTTAATTAAAATTTATTATGTCGTGGTTTTGTTCGTCTGGTAGGGTAAAATTATCTGGCAAGTCTTGAAGCAAATATCGCATGGTCGATTCAGTCAATGATATTCCATCCTTCAACATAACTATACATCTTTCACTGTAAAAACGATTTTGGCTTCCGGAAAAGTTTCGACGCCTAAATTGTTGTATTGTATTGAAAAGTCTTTAGAAGATAGCATATAACGCGCTTCTCATGCTTCTTAACATTCAGTTCATTGGTCAGCTGTTTATATACACAACACCTCAAACATTTTTGCCAATCGTTGACATGAGTTACTACTTTACTGTTAAATTTCTGTCAGAATACGAGGTCGTATGAATCGAAAAACTCTTTTGTTGCCTTTTCTTGCAGAGGTCAGCAAACTGATTGTGTGATATCTGAGTAGATTAGGAAATCACGCTCAAATCGTTTGACAAGAGCCGTTACTTAATGACGATAGAAGCGCATCGAGAATTTGACGATAAGTAAATTACATTACCCAATTGTGCAATAATACCACTGATTTGTCAAGTAAGATAACACCGCATTTCCTTGAATAACTAATAGCCACTTACAAACACCTTTCAAATAACTCTCCCCAAATCACAATAAATATCATTATATCACCCTCAAAACACTGTATACCTCTTCACTAGACTGCAGACTGACAATGTCAGCAGAAAAATTAATGCGCGTTATGTCACTAGATTGTGCAATCCCTCACAAGAATAGGTCAACAAAATGATCGTTTAATATTTGAGGAGATTGTGAAATCCGTCATCTGAAAAAGTTACCTGAAAATATCGCCACCGAAAATCCGTACGGGGTACCTTCGTCTGCAGAATAAATTGCCACCTCAATGTTTAAAAAAACGGGGCTCAACAGGACACCAACGTGACTGGGAGCAAAATACCATATTTGCGTTAAAAATAGAGCTAACATGGGTGTGTACTCTTCTTACTCATTCCGTGCTTGTCATGCACAAACTCGATGTTGTGTATATGCTATGCGCTATCGACCGATTTGCGCCATCGATCAATAGCGCTGCGATATCTATGGATCCGTCGTTAGCGCAAGCATCGGTAGATCGCGCTGCGCTATCAATCGATAGTTCGTGGGTCATGTAGGATTAGATTTAAAGCGGAACTGCAGGTTTTGCCGTATGCTTGTTGCATCTTGAGATGATTTTAAAGGGAAACTGATGAGTTTGCATGGGAGATTTAGTGACGATTTTGTACTAAAGGTAACAAAGGAATCCAATAAATGGGTCTCTTAGTTTAATAAGCTATAAGCATGATAAGCCCTATACTCTCTTAACTTCACCCCTTAATAGGCTACTATTCACTAAATTTACTTACTTTTTTTGCAGTTTGATATTTCCAGACGATCTGCATTAAATAAAGAATAATTTTGATGAATCTAACCATCTCATGATCAGTGTCAATTTCCCGTTCTCTCTTGTTGTAAAAATATGTACTTTAAAGAAGTAAATTAGCTTCACATGTATGCTCTGGTCTTCCTTTTCTTTCTTCTGATCTCACCAGGACACACATTGGCACCGGTAACTTAGCACAATAATAACAGTTATAACAAACTGTAAACTGTGTGTCTTCAGAAACTGCCAAATAAACATGCACATTGCGTGATAATTGTCGATAAACGATTGTTTGACAAATAATTCATTGTTTATCAAACTCCCGGATCGGACTGAGAGGAACTCACGTCTCACAAGGAAGGTGTTAATCTTCTTGATGTATTTGACACAGATGTCATTAAGCCATAGGGGGAGAATTAAAAGCAAAGTTTCCATGCCCTCAGGGAGCTTGGATGTGGGGCATTTTTTGGCGAGATAAGTAAAGCACAAATTGTAAAAAAAAACCGGTCGATTAGTTAGACTAGCAGAGTTACCAACAGGTAGAATGAAGGATTATAAAAATGAGCATCAGAAATGAAGGTAAAAATGCCGAAAGTTAATGCGAAACAACCAGAGACGTGATCACGGGTGCTCCCGGTAGAGGCCTCTTCAAACCATACATGCAAAAATTATACTATTTTAATGCCTAATACTGATGTGTGTTTCTGCACCACTGTAAGATCCCAAGAATTATTGATAATTTATTGTAATAATCGGTTACATGTTCATACTTGATAAATTGAATGCCATGCGTTACAACGTGGGATTAAATCATTATCCTTATAAAGAACACAATTATAAAATGAATGAAGTGAATGCTATTTGCAGACTTCAGAACAAGTGAATAAAACGGTTAAAATGATGTCACAGGCCTCCAAATTGGGAACTACATTAAAAATCATCGATGCTAATTGATTATTTTACACATTATTCTCAACAGTTTATCAATTATTAAAATCATTAAACGTGAAATAATGTCATTAAAGTCATGCTATAGTCCAATTTTTGTACAAGAGTTAAAATCCAGCGAATAGTCCAAAACTTTAGAGTTCATCACACAAACATGATACGCAACGTTTCCACTGTCGGGCAGATTTCTTAGTTAAATTCAAACATCTCCCGTGAAACCATTGTGCACATCCTTCGCATTCAACCATCAGATCCTCAGCATCCGGGCAACGACAATCACAGTAAATGTTGTGGCTGATCGGTTAAACACTTTCGGTTGATGGTAAAGCAAATTGGCGGGAAACCGGGAAATTTGCCAGTCAACGATGCACTTGGCGAAATGGAGTCGTAACAATTTTGTATCGTAGGCAAGTTCGGTCGGATTGTCGTCGAATAATAGTGCAGTTGCGAAAGCGATCGCGTATGCTCCACAATCGAATGCGTTTGGCTGCTGTACGACGTTCATAACGTTGATGAAAAGTTGATCCTCTCTGCAATGAACGTACTTCCTATGTTCGATATCGTAATCCAATGTCTGTCGTTGACGTGGAGGGATTGCGCGAATTCACCAATCGGGACAGCGAACGAGTTGTTTTGCTGGGAACTCTTTCTTCAGGAGATCGTTTGCGGCGCTCATATGTCAGTCGTTAAGCCATACTTTCTTTTTGATGTCTCGAGGGTCTTTTGGCGAAAGATGATGTTTCTTCTCTGTTGGCACAGGTCGACTTCGGGTGGCAGTGTGTTGAACATTTAATCTTCTTGACGCGGCACGTACATTTATCAGCTTTGCAGCTGCCCCTGCACGAACAATGTTTCTTAAGGAAGCGGTTTTCGGGGTGGAACTTTATGGTGTTACGATGTTGGCTGGTCGGCGGCTGAAGACGGTTGCGGCGATGATGGTGATGCTAGTTGGTCTGTGATCCGTTCTTCATCTGTAGCGGATGATGATGGCTTGAAAAGACGTGGTGCAGGAGTCGGCTTGATTCTGGATTGACGAGGAGCTGGAATCGATCGAGTCTTTGTAGTGTTGTCGTCGTCCGTCTGCTGAATACCAATATCTTCCTCCTCAAAGCAGCCTTTGGCACCAGGAAATAACCCAGCTGGGACGCTTCTACCGAAAACAACGTGGTATGGAGCATCTTTGATGGTCTCTTGCCTGGCACAATTCATGGAAAATTGTATACGTGGCAGCCACGAAGCCCATGGGTACTGCAAGGCATCATCGTCGATCTTTTCTTCTTGCTTCATTGCTGCAATCTTCTTTTCAACCGTACGATTTCCTCTCTCCAAGAGGCCCTGGGACTGGGAATGGCGGGGTCGACTGTTGACAAACGTTGTATCACCACCTCATCTCTCGAACAGCACCCTGATGAGTTGGTTGACGAATTCTCTACCATGGTCCTAGTGGAAGATGTTTGGTGGACCGAAGAAGGCTAAAACCCTCTCCTCAATCAGCCTTGCCACTTCTTCTGCTGTCTTCTGCATGAGGGGAAACAACATGTGATACATGGAGAAGTGGTCCATGAAGTGGCCGATGTAGTTGTAGTCTTCGTCAGGCGAATGTCGCATATCAATGAGGTCGACTTGAACTCTTTCCAAGAAATCTGTTTGGATGATAGGCCGAAGAGGAGGTCTTGTAACTTGCGGTTGACTCAGCTGGCACACTGGACATTGTTTACAAAATTCTTGGATGAAACCTCGTGTCACACCAAAGTAGTGGCGCTGCACGTAGTCCATCACTTTCCTGTACCCGCTGTGCTTGAGTTTGTCTACGTGAATACCCTATACGACATCGAACACGTTGTCAGCATGGACAACTCACAGGAACTTGGCGCTTCCCTCAACTTGTATCTTCTGCACGTTTGGGATGACCAGAACTTGATTAAGACCAAGGCCAGGAAGGTCGACAATCCGAAAATTCTGTGTTTTGACCCAATGTTGGAAGTGCGAGTCCACCTTGATGCTTGGATCAAGAAGATGAGATTTTATGGCATCGTACTTCTCCGCGCTGATGACTGGGCTCTTTGTTGAAGCAGCTTGGCGGTCGACGATCTCCTGCATGTGTTCTCGAAAAGCTGGCTCTTTTTCCATTTTTACGAATATCGTCACTATATATCAGTACTATATGAGGTCGATAGTCACTGTTGGCCCAATCACATCAGTAATTTAGCAGATTTCTTAGAATCTAGGCCTGAAGACATATGATACAACCTGAAACATATGCCTGATTCAGCAATGAATTTAGGCTACCTCCATGATACTGTAACGGATATATATCCCTTTAAGTAATTTGTTAGTGTAATATTATCGTCATAGGATTGAGCGTTCCCTCAGTTCTACCCGTCGATGGCCCCCAGAAGTCTGTAATTGTATCTCTCCCAAAATATGTGTAGAGCTTTTACGAGTTGCAGGTGGGGACAGCCAATGAAAATCTTTCCCCATTTGTTTGTAAACTTTGTTGAATCAGCACCCGAGTTTGTAGATGTTTCGCCCTTGTTAGTGGTAGCGCAGATTGTTTGATTAGCTTTAGCTCACCACGCTCACGAGGTATTCCGAGATTGGCCTCTGACAGAGAAAGAACTGAGGGAACCGCCTATTTCCTGTAAATTGCTATCACTTAACTGGTATATTTGTTCTATAACACGATTATGTGCTTGGCATGACTTCTAGGTTTAATTGTTTGTCTTAGGAAAGATAAATTCGGGTATCTTTGGGGTGATGGGGGATATTGTTCGTACACCTAAGAAATTCTAAGAAAACTATCGTTGCGCTAAGTGCATTTAAGTAACAAGAAACGAGGGTGTATTTTTTTAAGAGACATCATATTTGTTGTCACTTTCTATAGGGTTTCGATAATTGTAATTTCGACTTCACTAGGGGGCTCACAAACGCTAGAACATGTGTTACATATGGGTGTATGTCTTGTATATATCTTTTATGTTTTCTTAATCAAAGCAAGTAGTGAGCAAGAGTAGTGTCAACTAACGCTAGTATTATCCTTCATCTGTACATACATTCACCCACGTAATGGTTGGGTTGTGATTCGAAAAGAGATGTTTTATTTAGTAATCTAAAATGTTTTAACCTGTTGTTGAGTGAGTGCCAACAAAATATCTTGTATGCCTCCACGAGTTAGTGTAACTGAGTATGTGCGTAATTGCGTAGCTACGTAAGTGCGTAGTTGCGTAACTGCGTAACTACCTAGCTGCATAACTGCGTAAGTGCATAACTACCTAACTGCATAGTGCATAAGTGCTATCTGCATAACTGCGTAACTGCGTAACTTCCTAAGTGCGTAACTGCATAGCTGTGTTACCGTTTAAGAGTACAGACAATTCCTGTACCATTTCTATTAACTGTTTATCAAAGTCTCGGTAAAGTCTGTCGATGCCGTAATCTGTGGTAAATTCATTTGCCAGTGAATCTAAGATCGACTGAATACATCATCAAATAAGAGATCAACCAGTCTTCAACCTCTTATCTGATTTTTGTCTTTATATGTGTTAAGATTTTTATTAGTTCAAGCAGCTGGAGTTCGGGAGACACTGGTCAACGTTACACTACAACCAATTTATTGGAACTCATAATTTTTCATTGTATCACTATCAATTGATAAAATTTTATTGAATTTATCATAAATATTTACATAAAAAATGGTAATTAAACGGGCAAATTTTAGAAAAATCAGTGAGGTGTCCTATAAACAGCACTTGGCGTCATCCTGAAATTAAAAAAAAACATTGTCATTATCAAATCATACAATCCGTCGATTTGCCTGCGCCATTGATCGATACCTGCGCTATCTACCGATGCTTGCGCTAACGACGGATCCATAGATAGCGCAGCGCTATCAATCGATGGCGCTAATCGGTCGATAGCGCCTAACCCATTGACTATTCATGATTGGCTTTGCTTGTAAAACAGGTAAAATTTATGCCATGTAAACAATCAATATGTACTCTGGTGAGCCCTAGCAACGACTCCCCTCGCCCTCAATATCCTGTGACAAATACCCCCTGACATCCTCTATTTACACATCCGCCTTGACATTGACATTTAAGCCACCTGCCACAACAAAATGTCCATTAACACACCGCTCCCACCACAAAATCAACACCTATGTACCACACCTTAACCCATCAAGACTGGTTCGGATCATCCACACCTCCCCTACTTGCCAAACACTAACCCTCACGCTAACCTTAACCATTTTTTACAAACAACGCAACCCCGTAGACACCAACCCTCTTCTTAACCTCAACCCCGTTCTACAAAAAATAGAAACCTTAAAGATGGGACACACAGTGATCGTTCAATGCACGCAGCACAAACACAGCAGTACAATATAATACAACAGGACGCATTTTCATGCAAATCTGTAGACACAATAAGCACAGTACTAGTACTGATATTAATTAGTAAGGTGACACATAAATTACGAGCTATTGCAGAAAACCTATGGGTAAACAGATATATTTTTGCCTCCGACACTAATTTTGACGAAGATTGATGTTCAATAGCGTGACCATTATATGAATTTGTAAATCGTAGAGAGGCAGATGTTCTTATCAATCATGATGTCAGAACGTGTTAGTGTAATGGCCAGCGGATCATTTCCCTGAATCGTCCATGATATGCATCATAGCAGTCATATGCAACGATTAAAATACATTTAGCTCAATATACATAATGACACTAGTAAACCCGGAAGTTGCACTATGAGCGACGTATGTGACGAGCGCGAACGCATTACAATACTAACATTTATATTGAGTATTAACATGACTGAGCTCGTTTCAATGTTTTGCCGAATATGAGTACAAAAGTCACTCCATGATATCAAACCGCTTCTGTTATTCGATTACCAATCACCTCATGCCATATATAGATAAACACTTCCTATTGGTGCTTGTTGATGGTCTTAGTCAAAGTCAACAGGGTACTTTCAGCATCCTTAAATGTATAAATTATGTGGGTGCAATACTTCAACCATGCCTTGTGATGCTAATAATGTGAAGTGTCTTAAGGGACATTGACAAGTAAGCTACGGCATCCTAAAGTTTGCTCTCTTAGTGAAACATTTCCTACCCAGTGCATCCGGTGTAGCTGTTAGGCTAGAAAACCGTTGAATATTACCTCTGACAGGTAAACCAATTGAATAAGACTATGTCGTAGAGTATCGGGTCACGCATATAGTGTAGGAAAGGATATACACCCCCAAACAAAGAGCGGAGGGCACTTGTGCAGCTAACATGAGTCTCCCAGTTCACGTAGGGATATCCATGTCCGATATATAAAAGGGAACCAACAGGGCTTACGATATCAGGAGAACAGAGTATTAACTGAAATGGTCAGCATGAATTGCTCTTCTTATGATGAGCGACAGACCAATCTTTGGTGCTGACAGTAAAACGCAACGCAGATTCGCTGGCCAAATATTGTTTTTGTTATATTGGTGACTAAAAAAGCACCAGACACTGGTATCCAAGTAACATTCTAGTGCTGATGTGCATATAACCATCTTTATCGTCAGTTATCATGCTAATCTGTCGAACTTTGCCCCATGGAGTGGCGCTGGATCATTCCAATCACAAAAATACTCTTTCTCGTCAAACTTTGGTAAAAATTCCTTTCTTAATGCGTGCAGGACGTCTTGGTCGCTGACGCGATAGTCGAGCAAAGCAGCGACAACTTTGGCACATGGAGCATGGTGGGATGCAAATTCTGGGACATTGTTACACTTGAGTAAGCTGCTGCACCGGTTCCATGCAATACTAGCCAATGTTCTTTTTTACAAAATAAGTACTAGCAATCATCGATGTCGAGCAAATTATGCCTAAGTAAGCATCATTTGAATCATAAACATTATCATCATCATCAATATCATTATCATCATCATCATCATCATCATCATCATCATCATCATCATCATCATCATCATCATTGTTATAATCATCTTCGTCATCATAATCATCGTTCATAAAGATACCTTTATCAATAATTACGTTGGAGAAAAACCGACATATATCTCATGGAAAAAGTCAATTTATAATGCTCTTAGTATGTAACATTAGTTTACAATAATGAACACGCTTTTGTAAGCAAACTCGCTATTGCAGCTCTACAGGTATAATGTTTTCGAGAAGATCATTCCGAAAGTACCAAAACACATCGTAAGTGAAGAAACATCAGGACCTATATTTGATGTCTCCCTGCAACAGGGTATAGCGATGACCATTCTGTTGTAGACCGATTCTGTGGTCGCCATTTCAGAGTAGCCAAGAACGAGTAGTTAGCCTGCGTATACTTAAATCACATTCAAGCCATAATCAAACAATTACAGCACCTTAATGTATTATAACGCTTAAATCGAGAGTTAAATTATGACACCTTAATTATCAGGATTAATCGATATATTCAAGGCGTGCAAAACTTGTCTAACTCGAGATTCCAAAAGTGGTTTGTACGCCAAAACAGTATCATCTTGGTATTGATGGTTAAAATAGTCACTGCACTTTTCTTTACCAGCTCCACATTTTCGATAGTGATGGGAGAGAGCTAGCTCTTTATCAACATCAGTAACAGATCCGCTATTGGGAAATCTAACGTAGCAGTAATGATTGAACACGGAAAAGCATCTTTGCGGGTTGATAAATGATTTGGGTGCAAACAGTTTACCGCTAGGAGGAGCTCTCTTTCGGTATCGCATCGTGCAGAGAAACCTTGGCTGTGATGGGTCAGGCGGCATATCTCTGAAGAAGTAGGCGTTCCGTATAATGTAAGAATGGTGAGTCTTTGACCTGTTTCCTCTCTTATTGATCTCAGACAACAGTTCATGGTATGTTCGATGCGCTCGCGGTATGATTAACTCATCAAAGTCGACCACAAGTACATACTTATATCGGTACATGTTCCTCATCATACAATCATTCAGTGATGCAGGACTACTCAGCTTCACAGCATGCACGCTGGAAGCATTCACTGGTGGAGGCATTCGATGAACCTGTAAAATTCCAGATTGTTGGTAATATTCAAATACAACTGACATATTCTCCATCTTACCGTCATAAATATGGAATTCTGTTACTCCCAACAATCTATTCATTTCGATCCATTCTACAAATGCTGTAGTTGGTATAGTCCCAAACGCAATGGCCACACATATCCCAAATTCGTGCGGCCATTGCACCTTTGGCATGG
The DNA here is from genome assembly GCA_034190875.2 of Urechis unicinctus. Classification (NCBI taxonomy): domain Eukaryota; kingdom Metazoa; phylum Annelida; class Polychaeta; order Xenopneusta; family Urechidae; genus Urechis; species Urechis unicinctus. The sequence goes on from CM067356.1 coordinate 68,097,313, forward strand.
CCTGAACTGGCAGCAGAATGGTCGATGTGCCGCAGCGCGATGTTGATATCGACACAAAGCTTGGCATTGGATCAAACGCAGGCAATAGACAAGTCAGCTGGTTCTGCTCCCAATGGATTTCATTCACATTTCCACCTCTCCCAGCTTTCGTTATTTTGGCATCAACAATGTATGGGAGCGAGACGTTGTTGTACCATACATGGCAGAAGAGTTCCTTTTGTCTCACATTTGTGACTGCCAAAATTTGAATAGACGGCAAGGGTTTATGAAAGAAGCGCTCATCGTAGAATGCGGAGAAAGTTATTACTTCCCCCATTTCATCCTGTGTGTATTGCCATGCGCCATTCCGTGTCAACGCTTGACTAGGTCGGGCTATTGATTGATTACACAAAAGACTAATGTCTGTCAGCCGTGACACGTTAATTATCGCACTCCCAGAAGTATTGATATCAGATGCCATCGCAGCAGGCGCAACTCTGCATGTCAGGTTCTGTGCATTTTTGCTAACATAATCCACAGCTGAAGTTTGATGCAACGGTATATCGTTGATTCTAAACAGAACCCTTATCGTTAGTCCAATGATTACAGCCGAGGCAAATATGAAGATAGCCCTGAAAGCATTACAGTAAGGTTAGGTATATGAGATATATTGTATCCAATGTTATCAAATTTCAACCAAGTAATTATTAATGAGACGCAGATAAACGGGCGTTATATATTCAAGACAGAACCATAGACATCACATACGTCAAGGCTTGGGTCTAGAATATTGAGAACGATATATATATATATATATATATATAGGCGGCACGTTCAGGTTGATGTTCCAAAGTGTATCTTTTTTTATTGTATGCAAGCTTCCTCATATACAATCGAGAGCCGACCTGTGTATTGGGTGCGTATCATACCGGCCAACTCTGGTTAGGTAACTATGTCATACACTAAGGAGATCCCATCAATTTTGTGCCGCCCGTTGCGTGAGTCACACTTCTGTAGTCGTTGAATGTGAGCCAGTACTCTAGTCTGTCACTAAGTGCTATCTGGTTGAATTGCAAGTGGCTCTCGAGGAGTTCAAAGTCAAGCGGAAAGTCGAACCTGTTACCATAGACATCGCCTACGGCCGTGTCCTCTTCCTCGGTCTCGTATTTGTCTCCTGCCCCACTCGTATCTTAGTTGCGTTTCTGCCATCTGATGTGTCAATACCCTGATACTAAAGGCCTTGTCTCTCCTCTGCAGTACGCCACAAGTCGTGGTAACAGCGGTACACATCGCTGTCATCGATGGACATGACCTCATTGCCAGAAATCTTGATTGTCGTTTTCTTAACCACGGCGCGACCCAGCTTTTGATACCTGTTGATTGATGAGGGAATGTCAACTGGTGAGTGGACAGCATCCTCAATATTAGCCTGAATATGCTTTCGGGTTTCAAAGGATGATGCTGTACACCGTATATCTGAGCGGGTCTGCGCCTGAGCACCAAGAATAGGCCGAACATAGGTTCGAATACTGTCAATAATCCATGAGAAACCTGGGGCTGTGAACCCCTCAAATGTTTCCAGTATGTGAGTACTCCAGGCGGTGATTTCACCCTCTTGGTCCTGTTTTATATTATCAATATGAACTTGCCGCCCTGGAAAATAAAGCCGTCTGTTGATTTGTCAAAGATATGCCTGATGGATTGGTATAAGTGTTTTTTTTCATAATGAGTGATTGACCGTACTATGTGTGTCTCCAGTTCGGTGAAGTAGACCCATCCGAGAACCTGGTTTCCACTTTTTATCCTTCAATCAGTATTTTCAGAAAAACCGAACTCATGGCAGAGTTCATGGTAGATTCTCCTCTCAACGGTATCATCGGTGGCTGACCATATAGCGTCATCTGGTAGTGCTACGCTCATTTCGTTCAGAAGTCTCCGAATGGTGTAGTACACGTGAAGCCTATAAAGATCACTTATTAGTGGGATTCTAGAGTTAAGGTGGACCAACGCAGATACACCTCAGCTGGAGGTTGAGCAATCTAGAAACAAATTTACCCGGTTCTGCCAGTAGTGCATGTGGTTGGCTCTTCAGCCAACTACAGGCTTATCGTCGCTTATGTTTGGCACCAAGTAGTGCTTAAACAGGTTGGTGAACTCCACCTTGAACGCCTCTGTACTGTCGTCCGCTTGCACCTGGATGAGGAGATGTGTCATCTACTCAGCTGCTATATGGGATAGATACAGCGGGTCTGATTTGTATGTTCCATTTCTATTGAATCTAAAGGCTTGTTTATCCAGTGTTAATTATCAAACTCTGACAAATGTTCACAGCAGCGCGGCCCGTGTCCCTGCGAAATACCATTGACAGCAGTGCGGGTGATCTATGTGTTGGCCTAAGATCAATCACGTATACTGTGGGCTGGTACAACATTGAATCTAATATATTAATTATATGGCGGTTTGAAACTCCAGATAAAGGAGAAGGTGTCCGTTTGATACCTTGAACTTCAAACGTATACAGGAGGCATTTGAATTTAAATACCTTAGTTTCGCTCTCAATTCTTTAGATGGAAGGATTACCCTCGAAATTGATAATGGGACTTTAGAACGTGACGACCGTGTGTTAAAAATGTTGGGTCTGGATGGAAAAAGGATAACTTCAGGTATTTACAGAGGTGACTGGCACATCAACTTTAGCATCTGTGACCCACTTTATTTACACCTCGATCAAGTCAGTACCACACCCACTACGCTCCTTGAAGTTGTGGGCTTTGAGGGTGGCTCTTTGTGGGGATATTATAACCACAAACATTGCTAATACTGTGTCAAAACCCGTTACTTGCGGAGATGTGAAAGACTTAAACGTTTTTTTAAGGGATAATACGTGACGTCTTTTGGACCATCACGACCTTCCTATTGGTGTTGCTCTTCAATTTACAAGATGTCAATAAAAGCGAGTATTTATGGAAGTCAACAGCAAACGGATCAGAGTGCCGACCTCTATGAATATGTTAAAACACCTATGTTATGCGCTTCACAACTAGCCCTCACTGAAGCCGAAGCCCCTCATTACTACACTGTATCTTCCTGCATGTCGTAAGAGGCGACAAATAGGGAGCAACCTGTTGGCTGTGGGTTGCGACTCGTGTTGGTGAACAATGGGATCCAAGCAGTTGAGTGGAGTGGTCCTTTTGAGGGCCGTATCTGCAACACACTACTCTGGCCCGGATTTCGCCTAGACGAGAGGCTGGAATGGCCTGGTCCGGTCAATTGGCTGGTGGTGACTTGCCCTTGGATACTATTTTCATCTTTATCTTTTTCAACATCATCCACTTGTATGTCCCTCTTTTTTCCATTTATCATAGAAGGCGGCTGCTTAATCAGGTCCAACTTATTAATTAATCTTTCTAGGCGCCATATAACACATTCGTGTTGGTGTGCCGTTAAAACCCTATTCTCACTCACTCACCCTCATTACTATTAGGGCGGAAGAAAGAGGTCGGTTGGTTAATGGAATACATGAATGGTCATTTGATGAGAATGTCAGGGGTGATGACCATGGATATCCTATACTGGTGCCGTGTCGAGGTTTGCGTATGGAGCTATCAACAGCCTTCCTTTCTAGGTGTAACTATTGTTGTTAATCGTGTACAAGAAATATAGGCGTGCAGTGAACACAGTGGACGCAGTAGACACATATTTAGTTACTGTCGGTATGTGTCTTGGCGCAAGTGGTATAGGTATAATGTCTACAGTAGTTGCCAATCCTATTGTCACAGTGCTGGGTGTTACTGGAGCCGCTAGTGGGCTCCTTGGAGTTGCTGGAAAATTCATTAGTCGGCAACTGACCATCAAGGTGAAAAAACATGATCAGATCCGCATTCTAGCGCATTAGCAAATTGGGACAAATGCTGACATTGTATTGACAGCACTTGAAGATGGTAATATCTCGGATTATGAGTTAAAAATCGTTATAGCTGAGGTCACAAAATATACCCAAATGAAGAGCGCTGATCCAACGTGAAAAGAATTGGAAGATCAGGCCAAAAGCATTGGAAGATCGTATAGAAATGAAACTCCGAAAAGCGTGTATTACCAATCTATTTGAAACATAAGGTTAGAAAAAAAAAAGGTTATGTGAAAAGAGTTATTAAAAGAGTTTAAGTTAGATATAGATATCTGAAAGACGAGAAAATAAATCTGGAGTATAAATTGAGAGATGGTGAGGGTGATATGGTGACCTTGTGGAATTGAAGGACATAGTGAGAGATCTGGAGTTTAAGAACGATGACCTTATGGAGCGAGTGCAATGCCTAGAGGAGCATGTCAGCAAGTGTCACGCGAGCTTGTGATTCATAGAGGTGGATAGCTGCGATCGGTATAGATACCTTGACCTATGCAAACACTAGTTTACCGACACAAATCTTGTATAAGCTGTCGAAGAGAGAATATTGTTGATGAGTGTCGATGCGCCAGAACCGCCATTCTTTATAAAACATACATAGATACATATATGCATACATACATACATTGATACATACATACATACATTACATACATACATACATACATACATACATACATACATACATACATACATACATACATACATACATATACATACATACATACATACATACATACATACATACATACATACATACATACACATACATACACAGACACATACATACATACATACATACATACATACATACATACATACACATACATACATACATACATACATACATACATACATACATACATACATACATACATACATACATACATACATACATACATACATACATACATACATACATACATACATACATACATACATACATACATACATACATACATACATACAACAAACCTACACGTACGTACATACATACATACATACATCCATACATACATATACATACAAGCATACATACATACATACATACATACATACATACATACATACATGCATACATACATACATACATACATGCATAATAACATACATGTTAACGTACTCACTTATATTTGGATCTCTGGGGAAAACGCCATCTCTGTGTAGTTGCCATATTGCGGTAGGTTTAAAACACCACTTAGAAGTTGTGAATGCATTTTCTGTCCGCTTATCTTTCCACACCGGCTGTGCCATGCACACTTTGCCCTCGTTGATATTATCGATATGTAGGTACGCACCGCGACCCCTTTATCGATTACACTTGTCATTTGTTATCTTCTCATGTTGTGGTATTACAAACGGTAGATTGCTTTGATGGCTCTTGACCGTATCTCCTTGAGACAGCCATTCTCAACCGCATGTTTGCTTACACACATCTCGTTCATATTAATCCTAGATACCGCAATGTTTACATATATGATAGGCCCTGTCATCCCTCCCTCTGCATATATATATATATATATATATATATATCCTAAGCACTGTCCTTTTCCCTTTCCCTTATGCTGAACAAAGCAAATCCTCGCGCTAATGAAACCATGACAGCACAATGCACAAATGATGTTGGGGCATGGAGTTGAAGGGATAAAACACACGTCCCTGACGACCATCGTTTATTGTGAGTGCAAACCCAGCGAACATCGTGACTGTTGTTACGAAATGCCCACGAGATAGTTATGAGAGCCTTTAGAGGGGATTAAAAACATATTGTAAGCTACATTATAAGCGTTTTGAAGTGAATTGAAATCTTTGAAGTCTGTGTTTGAACTGATGAATTCTAGCGAGACGGACTGAGGTGCCATCTTATCGTTCAAATTCATAAACAGACGCAATATAAAAATAACATTAATGGCTTGAGGCGGAGCTTAAGTACATATTGTATTGCTTTCAATGTAACATACAGCAGTATATAAACTAAATAATGCAGTGTAAAAGATAAATACTAACTATGTGGAGCACTAGATTAACCAGACCGCTGACTGAATCAATGTAGCTGCTGAATGATATTGGTCAATGTTGTCGCCGACTGATGCTGATCAAGTAAGCAGTCGACTTACACTGATCAACCAAGCGACTGACAGTTATTGATCCAAAGAATCGCCGACTGATAATGATCAATCAAGTGGCCGACTGATAATGATCAATCAAGTGGCCGACTGATATTGATCAATACTCTCGCCGACTGATGCTAATCCATTAAGTAGCCGACTGAGAGTGATCAATCAAGCGGCCGAATGGTATTGGTCAGTACAGTCGCCGACTGATATTGATCTATTAAACGGCGGACGGATACTGAGCAATCAAGCGGCCGACCGATGAAAATAATCGCCGACTGATACTGATCAAACAAACCGACTAATCTTTACCTAACGAGTGGCTGCCGGATACGCATCAGAAGAACCAACGACTGATACTGACCAGTTGAGCGGCAGACAGGATTGATCGATAGAGCAGCCGACTGATGCTGCATAAGTTAATTATCGCCAGAAAATTTGCGATATGCAGTGGCAGTACAAGCTGAGCTCCAGGTGGGCTGAGTGTGATCAATATGATGATGTCAGGAACGTGTCTGGAAATGTTGTCTAGATGACTGCTATACAACAGCATTGCAACCACTAGGAGAGAAACACGTGGTATAGCGTCATATGAGTCATATACAGTTAACCCATGTGGCATGGAATTCATCTACATGTGTGTAATATAACGTGATAATATTACGGGATGGCACCCTTATTCTGTATTTTTATGTGGGATGGCTCTTTGATTGAAGGTGTTATCATTATGATTTGAATTGAGGCAGCGGTGCTAAACAATTATATAGATAAGTCGAATGAACTTGATTAGCCTATAACGTGTATACATCTTGTTATTTTCTTCGTTAAAGGAATAATGAAAAAAATTACCAAATCAAGTTCTTGAACAAGCCCGTGTCACATTGCCAGGGCGGGTGATGCTGCAAACCTAGTGAATTGCAAATGAACATTTGCAATAGTGACGAGAGCTTGCTGTCTACCAGTCATAATGAGTTTCATAGGAAACATGATAATGTGAACTGACACGTTATGATTACCGAAGCATGATTTGAAACGTTATGACATGGACCGCTTAGAGTTACAATTGTTGAGCCCGTACGCATCATACTGAGATGAAGCTGATCCTTAACCCTATGATTTTATACTCATCATATAGGTTAACAACCAACAACTGAAATAACCATTGGTCCAAATTGATTAACATCGAGTAGGCTTAGACACAAGGTTGATCAATGTCTTATTTGTAAAACACACAATATAATATGTTTTCATGGATACTTTTTTGACTCTTCTGTGTGAATAGATTAATTGACTTTAGCTATTGCAACTGTGATGCATAGACATATACGTGCCACAGTAACATTTTCCCGACGACTGCCCACTTTGGATAGCAATAACGTTGGTTTACGCCTGGGTCAGTCCACACTGAGGCATGTCATTTTTGACAATCAAACCTATGCCAGCTTTGGTAGTGTTGTAACACACAGGAACGGGTTAGCTATGCTACTAGTCATACCTCTTCGAACAACGATCAACTCCTTCCTTTGTCTGTACTGATACGAAATGCAACTGACTTAGAAGAAGCGTCACTCAATAGTCGTACAATTGCTCCTACAGACGTAAAAGTCTTTGACAAACAAAAACCATCTGTTTACAGCTGCACCGATGAGCAGCCGGTTAAGTAAATTTGCCACCTTAAAGATGATTGTGCTGACCGGATTGTTTTTTTCACACAAGTGATCAATCATAAACTGTAACTGGTTAATATTCCGTTCAAATGGCAAGTATGATGAATTTGTACAGTAATGTAATTGTACGTACTGGCCGTGATACGAGTTAGCTCAGTTGAGATGAATGCTCCATTTAAATGATCGCTATCATTACCTAACATTGCGAACCGCACTTGGGCCTGTTGGGTGTGTCCACAACTTCCTTATTAGTACAGCATTGTGCATATTCGCATTGTGCATGGCACATTATTCAGACTAACGCCAACAGGCAATATGGCTGTATACTGATTGTTCTTGATATGAAGGAGTGAGGAAGCTATCCTTTATAAATGGGTTCATGTTTGTCAAAATATATCTCCGGTGTTCAAAAACTTCCCATTATCTTCAAAGCAATCTCAAATTGCAAAATATGCTGCAAAAGATGAACATTACGAGAAAGCGCTGCTTTGAATTTTCTTAAATTCGTCCCCATTATCTTAAAAGTAATCTAAAATCGCCAAAATATGGTGTAAAAAGATGGGCATTACTAGAAAGCGCTGCTTGGCGCAGATGCGTTCATTGCAAATTAGATTTGAACCATGGGTGTGGCTACTCTGCTCATGTCGATGAACAGCTACATGGTATGTCAAATTGAAGCTTAATGCTGTAACAAAACTTTCTGAACAATTGCTTGCACACACAAACTCGCTTCACAAAAGTACAAATGTGAATGTCAACTATATATATAATAACAACCGCAGGCGAGGCCATGACTCAAGGTTATCCCAGAGTGCCCGATCACTTCGTTGGACATATGATCGACATTTCTGAAGCCTACCATAACGAAGCATTATGTCATATGAACAGCGATACACCTTGGTAAAGATGCATTTCATAACAAATCCTGAGAAAGCTGATTAGAAAAATAAATTTCATGGACCGCTTCCGAACAACGGTTGTATTGATAATTATAGAGACGTCCAACTGCATGTATTTTACTGAGCGCGAATTATTACCGGTGAAAGGCATATTGGATGTGCTAAAAGACGTTCTAAGCTGAAAACGGAATGAAACCGGAAGTGGAAGGATTAACGTATGTGTGGTTACTTGACAAGGTGACCACTCATTGCATATTTTCGTAACCAATGCTAACAATATGCTTGTACAGCGCTGATATCAGGCAATTATTGCCCTTAATACCACATAATCGAATAATTTTAGCAGCAAGGAAAATACGTCCTAAAGTTAAAAAAATATGCACGTGGCAGCCTACTCATGTGAATGTTAGTCACGATCAGAAAGAAAGATTATAACAAACAAACTTATTTGGTGACAACAGCATAAGAAAAGTACGCACAACTAGCAGTTACAATGTACTTTTTGTAACATCACCGCCGATGTCTTCAGCTACACACAATATGCTTGCATGTACGTATATATATATATATATATATATATATATATATATATATATATATATATATAGAGATAGAGATAGATATATATATATATATATATATAGATATATCTATAGATATATAGAGATATATATAGATATATAAAGATATATATATTAAGCTATAGAGATATATATATATATATATATATATATATATATATCTCTATATATATAAAGATCTCTCTCTATAAAGATCTCTATATATATATACCTAAATATATCTTTCTATATATATCTTTATATATATACATATGCATATATATATATATATATATAATGTGTATATGCATACATATATATATAAAACATATGAACATATATATAAATATATATACATATAAATATCTATATATATATATATTTATATATATATATATATAAAAATATATATATATATATAATATATATCACCGCCGATGTCTTCAGCTACACACAATATGCTTGGCATGTACGTATATATAATATATATATATAAATATATAGAGATATATAGATATATATAGATATATAGATATATATAGAGATATATATATATCTAGAGATATATATATATATATATCTTTATATATATATATACAGATGTATATATATATATGTATATATGTTTATGCATACATAGAGAGATATATATATATATAGATATATATATATATATATATATAAATATATATAAATATATAAAATATCAGGGGATATAGTGAGATAAATCTATGGTATATATGTATATATAGATATATCTTTCTCTATATAATAGATAGAGATCTATATCTCTATTCTATCTGATAGATAATATCTCTCTCTCTACTCTCCCTCTAGAGATAGATAGAGATCTTATATCTCTATCTATCTCTCTCTAAGATATCTATATATCTCTCTCTCTCTCTCTATATATCTATATATATATATATCTATATCTCCTCTATATATATATATATATATTTGTATATGTATACATAGCACATGAAAAGATAACTTTGCTCGGCATATGTTAGCCCCTAATCTATTATGTTTTCCAGGTAGTTATGTATGGATGTCTATTATCTAGCATCCAAAAATGTTACACTACCAAAAGTATGGGTTTGCAGGAATGGTCAGTGGAGTAAATGCTATCAAATGTGTTATAAATCATATCCGCCTGACTTTAAGAAGATTACAAGCCCCATATCGGGGAAGAGATTGCCTGGCACGCCGCTTTGCAACCATACATTAAAAACCTAATGATCAATATTTTCAAACCTTTACACCCTGCACGATGCTGTAGATCCATACCCATTGTTGTTGTCGGAAAATAGGCTTGTCTCATCTTTGTGAAATGTAGTCATGAATAACAAGAATTAGGCTCGTTTATGATGTTATCTTTGACTCGTCCTCATTGACCTGGCCAACTGTGACCGGCCCACCCGTAATTACAATTTCATGAACATAGCAGTTTCAATCTCTTGCGAGCGTCAGCGCAATTAATTGGCAGCCAAGTAACGATGAATGCAGTGCTAAGTAAATTTTTGTAGAACAATATAGGGAAAAAATAATCCCTGGTTGTCTTTTATGGGGCTGGAGCCGTTCTTTGAACATTTCAATTTCCTTTTAACACAACTGTCATTTGTGTAGTTTTATTCTGTATTATTGACGAAAAGAGGCAACATTCGTGCGAATTATGCTATTTGCGAGTCTTTTTTCACATTTGGAAAAACTGGGAAATAACATATAAAATGTCAGATTAGGTATCAATAATTTTATTACACCCTAATAATTGAGCGAATGTGAGTTGAAAGCTCACATTACGCACGTATGGGTAGGAAATGTTTCACAAAGAGAGCGACCCCTTCGTATGCCGTAGCTTACTAGCCAATGACCCTTAAGACACTTCACGGTCCTTGAGCACGTACAATAAACTGTTCAAGTAGTGCTGGGCGAATGAATAGGATGTGGGGCGAAGGGGTGTGGAAAACCCGAGCCAGTCATATTGGGTTAAGGTGTGGTGGTTAGGTGTGGAAGTGCAGAAGGTGTAGAAGTCTGGGAAGGGGCGGTGTGTTAATGGGCATTTTGTTGCGGCAAGTAGCTTAAATGTGGATATCAGGAAATGGAGTTTATATAGAGGGCGTACATAGTTTCGTGAAACATCGTTTAAAAAACAGTGTGTACGGGTTTTAAAGCATCGATACAAATCCACGGCTTGGTGATATACTTCTTCAAATATCAATAAGGGATAGTTTTTCTAACGCCATCGTATCAGTGTACAGCCATATTGCCCGTTTGTGTATGCCTCTATATTGTACCATTCGCTTGGTTTTCGAATATGCATCATGCTGTACCAATTAGGAAGCTGTGGACACACTCAACATGCACAAGTGCAGTTGGTCAATTAAGGCGGTGATAGCGAGCATTCAAATGTCAATCTCGACTGATCTAACTCGTATCACGGCCGGTATGTACAATAACATTTTAATACAAATTCAATATATTGCCATTTGAACGGAATATAGACCAGTAACTGTATATATATCGAATAAAACAATCTGGTCAGCATAATCATCTCTTAGGTTGCGAATCTATTTAACCTGCTACTCATTGGTGGAGTTGTAATTAAATGGGTTTTGTTTGTCAAAGACTTTTGCGTCCATAGGAGGATAAGCAACTTTATGACCTTGGGTGATGCTTCTTCTAAGTCAGCTGCATTTCGTATCAGTACAGGAAAAGCAAACTCCATAGTGGTTGGAATGCTGTTGTATCGCAGTCATATAGCCAACATTATGAGATATTTCCGTGACATCATCATATTGATCACACGCAGCTCACTTTGAGCTCAGCTTTTACTGCCCCCACATGTACCCGCCAGCAAGTACGTATGTACGTGCCAAGGATGAAGGTATGTACGTATGTACGTATCGATACATATTTTCATGAATATACGTTTGGATATATGAATGTGTATATATGTATGAAAGTTTATATGTATATATATATATATATATATATATATATATATATATATATATATATATATATATATATATATATGTAATTATGCATGCGTGTATGTGTATGTATGTATGTATGTATGTATGTATGTATGTATGTATGTATGTATACATGTATGTATGTATGTATGTATGTATGTGTGTATGTGTGTATGTGTGTATGTGTGTATGTGTGTATGTGTGTATGTGTGTATGTGTGTATGTGTGTATGTGTGTATGTATGTATGTGTGTATGTGTGTATGTATGTGTGTATGTATGTGTGTATGTATGTGTGTATGTATGTGTGCATGTATGTATGTATGTATGTATGTATGTATGCATGTGTGCATGTATGTATGTATGTATGTGTGCATGTAGATGTGTATTTATGCATGTATGAATGATTATATGTGTGCATATATGAGTATGTGTGTATGTATATGAGTATGTGTGTATGTATATGAGTATATGGGTTATATGGGTGAATGTATGGTCAAGAATATGTACATGTACGAACATTGGTATGAATTCATGTGGGAATGCATGTATGTACGTCTCTATCCATGTATGTATGCGTTTATATATGCATATATAAATATATATATACATAAAATTTAATTTATATATATATATATATACATATATATATATATATACAATGAGGGATGTCATGAGTTTTCATTCAACTGTGCCTTTAACACCGGCGCTCACGTCTCCTGGTCTACATCATAACATGCCATTCTGTGGAATCCAGGATTCAGCGGGTATGATCAATCTTGATTTCCACAACGTAAGCTTTTCGAGTAAAATAACATATCAGGTTTCCTAGGATTCCATTTCGTTCGTCAATTTATCATTTTCGGTGGCTTCCTTTATTTCTGCGGTAGATTATCATATCACCATCCATTCTATCCAACGTGTACATATGTCCTCAGCAGCAGCCGCGAGTATGGTCGCCATAGTAACTGGGTGTATAAATTAGATTAAGAGAATTACTTTTTGACGCATTATATTGCTTTATACGTCCACAGCAATCAAGTGCCCGGTTGGGACAGCATATTGTTTTTAGGACAGCATATTGTTTTTTTGCGTATACATATAGCTCAATTTATGTCCGAAATGCGAACTTTATGACATTGCGTCGCAGGCATCAGAGAGAAGAATGATGCTAAGATTGCAGAGATGGTAAGCATGCAGCTTTGCTACTCAACCCTTAATCATGGCCGACAACTCGCAAAATGTAGAATTTGCGGTAATTATTCATAATGGTTTCTAGCCCCAAACTCATGCATAGATGGAGATGTGAGTGCATTGCATTTGATCAGGGAATAGAGAGTTAGGTATAAAGGAAGTGCAGATGTTGGTTCTTACTTGCGATGTAAATATTGTTCAAAAGTTATGATACACAACATGCAACGTGTTATTCCATACAATTTGCGATCAAAGCAAAATATAGCTTAGAAGTCACATACAAATACAATGTGGTAATATTTGATTCACATTTACTAGTATGCACTGCTTTTCATTGTAGTATTGGTTGGGTGATATAGTTTGTAAAATAACTCGAATGGACGTCTAATCGTTCGCTTAAATCATTCTCACATCGTTAATATGCAACTTATTTGTGTATTTTTATCTTAGGTAGGTCGTATTTCGGTATCTGCGATTTCTACTTGACGTTTAATCACAACATTTGAATGCTTCAAAATATGCTTCAAAATAATCATTTGGTTAATCTGTCAGCTAATTTACTCAATAAAGAGTGAGGAATGTCGCAGTGGAACCCTTGAATAATTGATCATCATAACGAGACCTACGAATTTGGACGACTGTCTAATTGCGCCAAGTATTTCTGTGTATTTTTGTTTTCTCTGCACAAGGTAAGGCAGAGATTAATTTCGTATCATAAGCATGTAAAGTTACTGCAACTAATGACTTTTCAAATTTTATGTTGTGATTATGTTTTGTTCCTTTGAAAAATAAACCCACTAAGGTAAAAGAGACATCTGATGCTCTAATGGACAATATCTATATCAATGCTACTGAGGATTAGGATGCAAAAACGATATATGCGGAATGACGCTTCATTGCCTAACTGATCACTACCGACTTTATTTTATTCAATAACTAAATTCACGTGGCTCCTAATCAAGCAAATAACATTAAGCCCCGTTGGATCGAGCCTGTATTCCCCCATATCTTGCGAACAACATGTGTAAGCTCAATTTATATTTACATATTTTGTGCAAAAAATTATAGACCAGCATTATGCAGCATGTCATAGGTATTTAAACCATTAATGTGCACAATAATTTTGTGCGAGCATCATTGTTGATTCATCATTTTCAGCCCTTCTTAAAATTGGTGATGATATCAATATTGCTTTAGACACAAAAATCCATGCTGTTGGCGTGTTTATGTACTTGAAGAATTTGATACATATAATCGTGGGGGAAGGTGAATAATTTGTCGGATAGGACATGCGTCACGACACACACCGTGAATAAAAAAGACCGGCAGACGTGTAACTGACTGGCAGAGTCTATACCCTATATAATACCCTAGACATCATAAACGGATTAAGTCTGTCGAATATTGCTGAGTAATATAATTCGTTTGGTGATGTCAATACATATTGAAGAACATCATCAAACGGATCATGTGTGGTGATCGCGATATAACATAGTGGCATATATACAAATGACCTCAGTGAACATCTCCCTGTATTCGCTGTAAGTCCCATTGCAAAACATGTTGTCAAATACTATAGTAATTGTACGTCATTAAGCTATTGAGCGAGGAAGTTTCATCTGCACCGGAACTCAGTCTCAAGCAGTAACAGGGGATGCTTCTGCGACAGAAACCAAGTAAAGCTTGCACCAAATTCTTATCACATTTGCCGATACCTAAACTGAATCACGCCCAACTTAAATGTTTTAACCCCGAGGCTAACCTATATAAAGAAAATCCCTGGAAAACTAAAAGCTTTTAAATGCCTGCAAAAGAGCACGTTATCTTTTCAAAACTATGTAACCTTCCACATGGGAGATGATATACGTCACCAGCTCATCTCGTTTTCATTGATTTTTCGTCAGCCGCTAACTTACCCACATCTCAACCTTATGACTTATCACACTACAGTCCTTAACCACGTTATGATGATAACAAGGACAATTATGATACTGACTTTGCAGACAGCTGCACCTTGGAGACCCATGGACGTTATGAGGCAGACGTTGCAGAATCTGCTCGACAGGGGCCTGTTGACGTTATGACGGCAGTGACAACAGTTTCACTGAACAGGGATGCTGCCTTCATCCGCATCACCTTTCACTCACCTTTGCAGCTAAATTTGTCCCTGATCAGCATTTCTTGAGCACAGAGAGAACAGAGCAACTGCATCTCCGTTTTGGTCATCTCAAACATAACGGTCGTCCGTTCTTATTCCACTGGACCCTTTGTTTGACGATTCGATCGACTTATCAATACAACATTGCTTAGTTACATTTATCAGCGGGTGACTTTTAAGTGCATCCTAGACAAGTTTAGTAGGCACGCAAGTCTATGAAAGCAATTGTTACAGAGAGAATTAGTAAAGATTATGATTAACATTAACTACAGTGCCTTGACATCAAAGCCATTCATGTAGCACCTAGACTTAGCTTATTCTACAATCTAGCACTCAGGGTTGGATACCCCAGTCAAGTTGTGTCACTGCCGTATTGACATGCTATGAACACACTCATGAAACTGGAACGTTACAATTCTATTTCGATGATAACGATAAACTAATGTCTTGAACACCACTCATTTGCATATTTTGTAAATAATGATTTGGGGACGTTTTAAAAGGCGCTGATATCGGTGAATTTTCTACAAGTTAGTCCCTGAATACTTTAGTTTTAACAGCGGGGGAAATACGGCCACAGCTAAAATATTGATCTTGAACAAATGCATGTTGCAGCCACCTCACGTCACTCTTTTTCACGATCAGAACGAAACATTACAACAATCAAACTTATTTAGTGACAAACACATGAGAACAGAACGCACCCATCGTGTCCGTATATGTACAAATGGACACGAGCATGTTGTAGCCGTATATGTGGGATACAAAAGGGGCTTGTGATTACGTGTGCAACACCTTTATTGGCTTAATGGAGATATGTGGAGAAATCAAACACTTGTTGTACACATTGAATCGCGAGCTAAATTACAACAACTTCATTATCAGGATGAATTGATATATTCAAGGCGTGCATCACTTTTCTAACTCGAGATTCCAATTGTGGTTTGTACACCAAAACAGTATCATCTTGGTATTGATGGTTGAAATATTCATTGCACTTTTCTTTACCGAATCCACATTTTCGATAGTGGTGAGAGAGCTCTGTATCAACATCAATAGCAGGTCCGCTATTGGGAAAGCGAATGTAGCAGTAATGATTGAACACGGAAAAGCATCTTCGCGGGTTGATAAATGATTTGGGTGCGAATCCTCTACCGCTAGGAGCTGCTCGCTTCCGGTATCGCATCGTACGGAGAAAGCATGGCTGTGATGGGTCAAGCGAAATATCTCTGAAAAAGTAGGTGTTCCGTATGCTGTAAGAATGGTGAGGCTCTGACCTGTTTCCTCTCATGTTGATCTCAGATAA
>CM067356.1:68117215-68124715 GCA_034190875.2 Urechis unicinctus
TGTATGTGAGTTTGTAGGTAGGTATGTATGTATGTGAGTTTGTATGTAGGTAAGTATGTATGTGAGTTTGTATGTAGGTATGTATGTATGTGAGTTTGTATGTTGGTATGGATGTATGTGAGTTTGCATGTAGGTATTTATATATGTAGGTTTGTATGTATGTAAGTATGTATGGATATGTGCCTATGTCATGAATACTTAGTGTCCGTTTACCTGAGTCTGAATAATATTTAATAAATAATACATAATATTTAATATTTATTCACCTAGACTACTACATATCTCATAAACCTAACCTTACTGTAACGCTTTCAGGACTATCCTCATATTTTCTGCGGCTGTAATCATCGGACTGATGATAAGAGTACTGGTTCGAATCAACGATATACAGTTACATCAAACTTGAGCTGTGGATCATGTTAGCAAAAATGCACAGAAACTGACATACAGAGGTGCGCCTTCTGCGATGGCATCTGATATCAAAACTTCTGGGAGTGAGATTATTAACGTGTCTCGTCTGACAGACACAAGTCTTTGGTGTAATCAATCAATAACCCGACCAAGTCGAGCGTTGACACGGAATGGCGCATGGCAATACACACAGGATGACATGGGGGAAGTAATAGTGTTCTCCGCATTCCACGATGAGCGCTTCGTTCATAAAACCTTGCCCTCCATTCAAATTTTGGCAATAACAAATGTGAGACACGAGGAACTCTTCTGCCATGTATGGTACAATAATGTCTCCTTCCCATACATTGTTGGTACCGAAATAACGAAAACTGGAAGAGGTGGAAATGTGAATAAAATCCATTGGGGGCAGAACCAGCTTACATGCCCATTGCCTGCGTTCGGTTCGATTCCAAGCTACGTGTCGATATCAACATCGCGCTGTGGCATATCAAGCATTCTGCTTCCAGTTCAAGCAATGACAAAGGAACAATGGTCGCATGAGTTTGGGATATGTGTGGCCATTGCGTTTGGGACTATACCAACTACAGCATTTGTAGAATGGATCGAAATGAATAGATTGTTGGGAGTAACAGAATTCAATATATATGACGGTAATATGGAGCATATGTCAGTTGCTTTCGATTACTACCAACAAGCTGGAATTTTACGCGTTCATCGAATGCCTCCACCTGTGAATGCTTCCAGCGTACATGCCGTGAAGCTGAGTAGTCCTGCATCACTAAATGATTGTATGATGAGGAACATGTATCGATACAAGTATGTACTTGTGGTCGACTTTGATGAGTTAATCATACCGAGAACACATCGAACATACCATGAACTGTTATCTGAGATCAACATGAGAGGAAACAGGTCAGAGCCTCACCATTCTTACAGCATACGGAACACCTACTTTTTCAGAGATATTTCGCTTGACCCATCACAGCCAAGCTTTCTCCGTACGATGCGATACCGGAAGCGAGCAGCTCCTAGCGGTAGAGGATTCGCACCCAAATCATTTATCAACCCGCGAAGATGCTTTTCCGTGTTCAATCATTACTGCTACATTCGCTTTCCCAATAGCGGACCTGCTATTGATGTTGATACAGAGCTAGCTCTCTCCCACCACTATCGAAAATGTGGATTCGGTAAAGAAAAGTGCAATGAATATTTCAACCATCAATACCAAGATGATACTGTTTTGGTGTACAAACCGCAATTGGAATCTCGAGTTAGAAAAGTGATGCACGCCTTGAATATATCAATTCATCCTGATAATGAAGTTGTTGTAATTTAGCTCGCGATTCAATGTGTACAACATAAACAAATGAAAAGTGTTGAAAGTGTTTGATTTCTCCAAATATCTCCATTAAGCCAATAAAGGTGTTGCACACGTCATCACAAACCACTTTTGTATCCCACATATACGGCTATAACATGCTCGTGTCCTTTTGTACATATACGGACACGATGGGTGCGTTCTGTTCTCATGTGTTTGTCAATAAATAAGTTTGATTGTTGTAATGTTTCGTTCTGATCGTGAAAAAGAGTGATGTGAGGTGCCTGCAACATGCATTTGTTCAAGATCAATATTTTAGCTGTGGCCGTATTTCCCCCGCTGTTATACTAAAGTATTTAGGGACTAACTTGTAGAAAATTCACCGATATCAGCGCCTTTTAAAACGTCCCCAAATCATTATTTACAAAATATGCAAATGAGTGGTGTTCAAGACATTAGTTTATCGTTATCATCGAAATAGAATTGTAACGTTCCAGTTTCATGAGTGTGTTCATAGCATGCCAATAAGGCATTGACACAACTTGACCAGGGTATCCAACCCTGAGTGCTAGATTGTAGAATAAGCTAAGTCTAGGTGTTACATGAATGGCTTTGATGTCAAGGCACTGTAGTTAATGTTAATCATAATCTTTACTAATTCCTTCTGTAACAATTGCTTTCATAGACTTGCGTGCCTACTAAACTTGTCTAGGATGCACTTATAACTCACCCGCTGATAAATGTAACTAAGCAATGTTGTATTGATAAGTCAATCAAATCGTCAAACAAAGGGTCCAGTGGAATAAGAACGGGCGACCGTTATGTTTGAGATGACCAAAACGGAGATGCAGTTGCTCTGTTCTCTCTTTGCTCAGGAAATGATGATCAGGGAAAAATTTAGCTGCAAAGGTGACTGAAAGGTGATGCGGATGAAGGCAGCATCCCTGTTCAGTGAAGCTGTCATCACTGCCGTCATAACGTCAACAGGCCCCTGTCGAGCAGCTTCTGCAAAGTCTGCCTCATAACGTCCATGGGCCTCCAAGGTGCAGCTGCCTGCAAAGTCAGTATCATAATTGTCCTTGATATCATCATAACGTGGTTAAGGCCTGTAGTGTGATAAGTCATAAGGTTGAGATGTGGGTAAGTTAGCGACTGACGAAAAATCAATGAAAACGAGATGAGCTGGTGACGTATATCATCTCCCATGTGGAAGATTACATAGTTTTGAAAAGATAACGTGCTCTTTTGCAGGCATTTAAAAGCTTTTAGTTTTCCAGGGATTTTCTATATAGGTTAGCCTCGGGGTTAAAACATTTAAGTTGGGCGTGATTCAGTTTAGGTATCGGCAAATGTGATAAGAATTTGGTGCAAGCTTTACTTGGTTTCTGTCGCAGAAGCATCCCCTGTTACTGCTTGAGACTGAGTTCCGGTGCAGATGAAACTTCCTCGCTCAATAGCTTAATGACGTACAATTACTATAGTATTTGACAACATGTTTTGCAATGGGACTTACAGCGAATACAGGGAGATGTTCACTGAGGTCATTTGTATATATGCCACTATGTTATATCGCGATCACCACACATGATCCGTTTGATGATGTTCTTCAATATGTATTGACATCACCAAACGGATTATATTACTCTGCAATATTCGACAGACTTAATCCGTTTATGATGTCTAGGGTATTATATAGGGTATAGACTCTGCCAGTCAGTTACACGACTGCTGGTCTTTTTTATTCACGGTCTGTGTCGTGACGCATGTCCTATACGACAAATCATTCACCTTCCCCCACGATTATATGTATCAAATTCTTCAAGTACATAAACACGCCAACAGCATGGATTTTTGTGTCTAAAGCAATATTGATATCATCACCAATTTTAAGAAGGGCTGAAAATGATGAATCAACAATGATGCTCGCACAAAATTATTGTGCACATTAATGGTTTAAATACCTATGACATGCTGCATAATGCTGGTCTATAATTTTTTGCACAAAATATGTAAATATAAATTGAGCTTACACATGTTGTTCGCAAGATATGGGGGAATACAGGCTCGATCCAACGGGGCTTAATGTTATTTGCTTGATTAGGAGCCACGTGAATTTAGATATTGAATAAAATAAAGTCGGTAGTGATCGGTTAGGCAATGAAGCGTCATTCCGCATATATCGTTTTTGCATCCTAATTCTCAGTAGCATTGATATAGATATTGTCCATTAGAGCATCAGATGTCTCTTTAACCTTAGTCGGTTTATTTTTCAAAGGAACAAAACATAATCACAACATAAAATTTGAAAAGTCATTTGTTGCAGTAAATTTACATGCTTATGATACCAAATTAATCTCTGCCTTACCATGTGCAGAGAAAACAAAAATACATCGAAATACTCGGCGCAATTAGACAGTCGTCCAAATTCGCATGTCTCGTTAAGCCGACCAACTATTCAAGGGTTCCACTGCGTCATACCTCGCCCATTTATTGAGTAAATTACTGACAGATTGAGTAAGTTATAGCAAATTATTAACATGACAAATTATTTGAATAAATAAGTTGCATATTAACGATGTGATAATGATTTAAGCGAACGATTAGACGTTCATTCGAGTTATTTTACAAACTATATCACCCAACCAATACACCAATGAAAACACGTTGCATGTTGTTTATCATTTACATCGCAAGTAAGAACCAACATCTGCACTTCCTTTATACCTAACTCCCTATTCCCTGATCAAATGCAATGCACTCACATCTCCATCGATGCATGAGTTTGGGCTAGAAACCATCACGAATAATACCGCCATTTTACATTTTGCATAGCTCATATAAGACAAAGTTGTCGGTCATGAATAAGGGTTGAGTAGCAAAGCTGCATGCTTACCGTGGCATGTCTCAGCACATTGGATGACTTTACACCCGATTATGCATTTTCACCACTTAGAAACACATATGTTATAACATTTCGTCTCATCGAAGCAATTACGATGGTCAACAATACAGAGAGATTTGTTTTATTGGAATTAGGCCTCGTGATAATCTTGACCTGATTGTGATCTAAATAGAACGTCAGCGTTGGACGGAGAACGAAGTTGCCAGCCGCGAATTCTCGTTATGCTGATCAACTTGTCAGATGTTCCAGTACGACATACCTCATCCACTAATTGAGTAAATAAGCTCGCAGGTGAGTCACTAATGTCGAATTGTTAACTTGATACTGTTGGCGACGAAGATTTCTTGCCCCTTTTATTCGAGTATAATTATTTGGCAGCATACGTTGATGCGTTGAACAGTTGCAATGTTTAGTTCAGTAGGAATACCGAGTGACAGAATATAACCCTGCGTCTATGACAGGCGTTACTGTGCTCTCTTTAACTACTGCTACATCGACAACTTCATGGAATCTCTGCGATCTTAGCATCATTCTTCTCTCCGATGGCTGCGACGCAATGTCATAAAGTTCGCATTTCAGACATAAATTGAGCTATATGTATCCGCAAAAAAAACAATATGCTGTCCTAAAAAAATATGCTGTCCCAACCGCGCACTTGATTGCTGTGGACGTATAAAGCAATATAATGCGTCAAGATGTCATTCTCTTAATCTGCTTTATGCACCTAGTTACTATGGCGACCATACTCGCGGCTGCTGCTGAGGACATATGTAGACGTTGGATAGAATGAATGGTGATATGATAATCTACCGCAGAAATAAAGGAAGCCACCGATAATGATAAATTGACGAACGAAATGGAATCCTAGGAAACCTGTTATTTTACTCGAATAGCTTGCGTTGTGGAAATCAAGATTGATCATACCCGCTGAATCCTGGATTCCACTGAATGGCGTTATGTGATGTAGACCAGGAGACGTGAGCGCCGGTGGTACAGTCGAATGAAAACTCATGACATTCCTCATTGTAGCAAGAAAACTGCTTTTTGCATGTTCGCACGTACATTACTCTAATTTATTGTACAGTTGGGATGGCACAACCTTCTGCGCATGATCTTTAGTATACGGGCATGACTCGTTCGGCGCATATCCGTGCGGGTGTGTGTTTGCACGTCAAGTGTTAGTATATATTATGCCATTGTTTGTGATATATATGAACTACATATATGACAATGGGCATAACATGTATAAATATATATATATAAGGTATATATATATTTGCATGTACATATATTATATATACGCAAATATATATGTATATGTAACATATCAAAATATAAATACGCATAAGTATATACATATATATATACATATATATATATATAGACACAGATATATATATATATTTATATATATAAGTTTATATATCCGTTATATATATATATATATTTATATTTATATAAAACTATATATATTAATATATGTATGTATACAAGAATATATATCTATTATTTATATTTTATATATGTTCATATATATGTATATATACGCATATATGAATGTGTATGGCTGAAGGGCCATTTGTGTAGAGCGACTATTTCACATCAGACATTGCTTTCGCAAAATTTTGCGCACACAAAAACTTGTTTCCCAAAAGTACAATTTTAAATGTCAAATTTATATGTAATGTCAAGCTTGGGCAAGGCCACGACAGCTATAGATAAGGTACTGGTTATCCCACACTGCATGGTCACTTGTTGAACACATTGTAGACATTCTGGATTTTACGCATTTCATAACTAATCCTGACATAACTGACGTGAAAAACGGACACATTGCACACATTTGATATGTTTATATTGTACAAATTGAATCGAGAGCTAAATTACAACAACTTAATCATCAGGATGAATTGATATATTCAAGGCGTGCATCACTTTTCTAACTCGAGATTCCAAGTGTGGTTTGTACACCAAAATATTATCGTCCTGCTGTTGATGGCTGAGATAATCATTGCACTTTTCGTTACCGAATCCACATTTACGATAGTGGTGAGAGAGAGCTAGCTTTAGTCAACATCAATAGCAGGTCCGCTATTGGGAAAGCGAATATAGCAGTAATGATTGAACATGGAAAAGCATCTTCGTGGGTTGATAAATGATTTGGGTGCGAATCCTTTCCAGCTAGGAGCTGCTCGCTTCCGGTATCGTACGGAGAATGCTTGGCTGTGATGGATCAGGCGCAAAATCTCTGAAAAAGAAGGCGTTCCGTATGCTGTAAGAATGGTGAGGCTCTGACCTGTTTCCTCTAATATTGATATCACATAACGTTCATGATATGTGTTATGTGCTCGCGGTATGTTCGATGTGTTTTCGGTATGATAAACTCATCAAAGTCAACCTAGTACATACTTATATCGGTACATGTTCCTCATCATACAATCATTTAGCGACGCAGGTCTACTCAGCTTCACAGCATGGACGCTGGAAGAATTCACTGACGGAGGCATTCGATGAACGCGTAAATTTCCAGCTTGCTGGTAGTTTTCAAAAACAACTAACATATGCTCCATATTACGGTCACGTACATTGAATTCTGTTACTCCCAACAATCTATTCATTTCAATCCATTCTATAAATTCTGTAGTTTGAATAGTCCCGAACGCAATGGCCACACATATCCCAAATTCATGCGGTCATTGTTCCTTTGTCATTGCTTGAACTGGGAGCAGAATGGTCAATGTGCCACAGCGCGTTGTTGATAACGACAAGTAGCTTGGAATCAAATCAAACGCAGGCAGTGGGCATGTAAGCTGGTTCTGTCCCCAATGGATTTGATTCACATTTCCACCTCTTACTGTTTTCGTTA
>CM067356.1:68127215-68147215 GCA_034190875.2 Urechis unicinctus
TTCATCCGATTAAGGACTGGGTTCGCGCTGTGTGGTCGCGTCGCTACAGCTAGCGTTAAATTAGATTATCTGTGGATGCATTTGCGGCAGGGCGCAAATGGATTTGTCATGGCAGCGTTGACGATAGTTATTGATGCGGTGGACGTCGAGGCAGTCTGTTATAGTGACATAAAAACAAGGCAGTGATAAATAGACCAATCATCATTTCGTTCGCTAGTGGATTTCAAAATGAGTGATTTATCCGATGATTTAGTTCTATTTGATTTAGATATTTTTTGATTGCCACCAGACTTGCAATATCACACTTGTTTCTAGACAAGAAATGAACACAACATGAACGATGGCTTATACTGGCTATTAAATCCGCAAGCTATGACATAGTCTTTTAGTGTTTTCGTTCGAAAAGCGTTTATCCTGCTCAGGTTGCGAATATATGAATATGGTGTGCCCATTTAGTTTTACACTAATGTTTGAAGCCTTGTAAAACAATTCCTAGTATATTCACAAGATGGGTGTAAAATCTTTTATATTAAATATTTATACGTATTCACCTCTGTTTGTTAGGTCAGTACATCTGCCACTCAGTAAGGAAAAGCGGGAAATAGATCAAACGCCGGTAGAATACTTTCTCTCTTTGTTCACCTAATGTGAATAACAATTACCAAGCAGAAGCAAATAACCTGCACATTTCAAAAGTATTAGATTATTATTAAAGCACTGAATAATGATTCTTTGTTTTACTTGTCAACGCGATATCTCAAGACAAATCTTCGGTAAGTTAAGATATTCGTCGTGAACTACCAATGACACTGCATTATTGAATGTTGAGCAAAAGAAGCAATTAGCATTCTGTACAGAAAGAATACCGCAGACACAATGTTATGTACATTATGTCTATGTGCTTTATTTTATTCTACCCCAAAGAAGTGATCAATTTGACATCGATAAAGCAATATAAAAGTACTGCCAGACATCAGTAGGCAAACAGGCCATTTGATCAATCTATATGGCAACCGATTTCGACAGAAATAATCACTGAGGTCAGTTACAAAGGCAGGATTGCCATTGCAAGGTTGATTAATGGAGATATCTTGCAGAGTAACTCCTTTACATGTTGGATAATCAGCACTCTAGAGATGAATCTCTCTCCGCTGATTGAATTGTTTTTGCTTAACATTTAGCTTTTCTTCTCAAATACTGATCGGATATATTCCAAGCATAACCATCATCTGCCTATCAGTAATGATAACATATTAGATTGTTTTGCTATGAAATATGGAACAGATTCATCAAAGCATTCCGATTTGGAAACGTAGGCAGCGAGGTTTTCAAGCATTATATATGTGTATGTGTAAATGATATTTTGAACACCACATACAAGTATTCATTACTGTTCCATCACGTTGGGCGTACGCTAATATTGCCTATACGTACAATGTTCGATAGTATAGAGCTAAACGCCGTTCCTGCGCAAGACATTTGTTAGAAACCAACATGTGATTAATCAGTTGATAAACAAAGCAACACTACACATGATTGATATTCCTTGTTTTTCGAAGCAGGCAGAAATATACTATGATATGGATTCCATTTACAGAATGTTACCCTAACATAAATCGTTAATACATCTATACAATAGCAGTGACCAGAACACCAGATGATCGATGCCCACAGAGTATCGCCGTTGAAGTGAGTCACTAGTTATATCAATTGTGGCCGTAGGTATTCACTTTCAGCAGAATACACAGTTTTCTGTTTCTAAATAGAACTCTGAATCTCTTGCAGCCGCATATCCTAATTTAATGTGCTGCGTTGCACAATCCGTTTGCATTAGGTAGCAGAATTCCTGAACTGTCACCGTAAAGATGAGCGACATCAATATATGCTTTATGCTGTCCCTGCGCCGCTTTAATATCGGCTGTATATAAGATGGCGGTTTAGTCTACAGAGCTGTTTGCGAGTGCAAAGTTATCATTATTCGATCACTAAAGCCTTGATACACGTCGCTAGCAAGGCTGTTTATGCAAGACTGCTTTTCCTTGTGCGGATGTGTCACCCCAACCCCCACCCCCTACCCTTCGAGGTCTGATTACATATTACCATTTGCAATGAAAACTAGTTAGTGCCGCCATTACACACATTTGATCAAGCAACATTGATGACGCGCCCAGGGTGTTTATAGCATACCACAAGTTCATAAATTAGAGAAGCAGTGCTAGGATCCGGTGATGAATGTTTGATCGAAATTTGTGCAGTCATGTGTGCATATATCTGTACACGGAGCTTAATGCGTAGTGCTGCATGCGACAGACTGCAATGCTTCATGTGTGAGGTGAACGGATGTTTCCTCATTTACAATTAGAGTTCCCGCCGCTACCACACGTTACTTGCCGTTTGTACATTCAGCAATTCTGTACTGCTAGTGACCGGGTGTAAGTCTTACAAGTTACAATTTGTCGTCAGTATGGTAAATGATTACTCGAGCATGGCTCTATTAATGCATACCATGGATGCAATGTTGAAAACACATTGCAAGTGCTTTGTTTTCTACCAACTTCATCTTACCTTTGAAAAAGGGTATAATTTTTTGTTGGTGGATGATGATATAACTGATTTGCGAAAGGCTCGAATAATTCATACATTCTTCAAACTCCTAGTCACAGTTTGTCACAATTAAAAACGAATAACCATGATCTTTTAACTTTGACGATTAATTTGATCAGCCATATTCTCTGTGCAATATACAGTCGAATGAAATGGTCGTTGACGCATGACAATATATCCATATATATTCATATTCATCATGGTAATGTGTGACGGTGTATTACTGCATTAATCAGATGGTCAATAACTATGAGTAAATCACAATTTGTAATCAATCAGACAAAGGCATTTCATCGAGAACTCACATTTTCAAAATCTGTATGATATATGCAATGCCAGCGAATTACTATTTGTGAACTGCAGTGGCAAATGCTAGATGTCAACATCCAACATTACATACCAATCGTCCTCTGATAAACACTTCTTCAAGAGTATGAGTTAACACACCGTGGCTGTCAGAAAGCCATAGTATAGAGACCCATTGGTTGACTTGGTCATAATGGCGTATAAATCACATTATATACTATCATCCGAGCCTCTCTTGCTAACTAAGCGAAATTCTATTGATGCAAGTGTCGTAATAGAGGGTTTCGCAGCCAGAAATATATTCGATCTTTAATGATCGGGCGATTGTTACCGCTGTCAGCATTTACGATATTTGACGGATGTAAATGTCTTGGATGTTCTTGATGCCATACATACTACCTCACTGAAGCAGTGACAGAACGTCATGGATTGATGTATTGTAAGATCCACAATCCTGGCTACAACGTAGCGCTTTTGAATAGTGTTCATCTATTAACAGCAAATATCCGCAATTTACGATTGCTTTGGAGAAAATGGTGACGAGAATTCAAGAATATCCAAATCACATAGTTTCGTGAAAAAACAGTTTGTGGGGGTTTGGTGATATATTTCTACCAATACGAACCCGTCTACAAAAGATAGCTTCTCTCACTTTATCATATTAGGAAGAATCAGCATACAGCCATGTTGTCTGCTGACGTACGCCTATATATTGTACAATGCGCTTGGTTTTCGAATATTTATCATGCTGTACTTATAAGGAAGTTGTGGACAAACCCATCATGGACAAGTGCAGTTCATCGTTTTAGCTGATGATAGCGATCATTTAAATCTCGACTGAGCTAACTCGTATCAAGGCCTATATGTACTGTGTAACATTACAGTACAAATTCATCATTCTTGCCATTTGAACGGAATATAAACCAGCTACAGCATATAAACGATCACTTGTGTGAATATCACCCTCCAATCAGCATAATCACCTATAAGGTTGCAAATCAACTTAACCTGTTACTCATTGGGGGAGCTGTAAATAGATGGGTTTTTGTTGTCAAAGACTTTTACATCCGTAGGAGCATAAGCAATTGTATGACCAAGGCCCTTGGGTGATGCTTCTTCTAAGTCAGTTGCATTTCGTATCAGTATGTACAAAGCAAGGAGTTGATCATTGTTCGAAGAGTCATGACTAGTCGCGTAGCTCACCCTTTCCTGTGTGATCCAACACTACCGTAGCTCGCATTGATTTAAAAAGCATGAGTGTTATTGTCAAAAATGAAACGCCCTAGTGTGGAAGGACCCAGGCGTAAACTAAAGTAATTGATATCCAAAGTGGGCAGTCGTCGGGAAAATGTTACCGTGGCACGTTTGGCTCTATGCATCTCAGTTGCAATAGCTGAAATCAATTAATCTATTCACAGTGATAGATCAAAAAATATCCATGACAACATTGTATATTGTGTGTTTGACAAATCAGACATTGATCAACTTTCACTGAGCCTACTTGAGATTCATCACATTGGACCTCTGATTCATCCAGTTGTTGGTTGTTAGCTTATGTGTTGAGTATCAAATCATAGGCTTAAGGACCAGCTTTCTCACAGTATGATGCATAACGGGTTCAAGAATTGTAACATATAGCGATCCAGATCATAACGTTTCAACTCATGCTAGGTAATCATAATGTGCCAGTATTACGTATCCTATGAAACTCACATTATGACTGGTGGACAGCAAGCGTTTCCTCATTATTGCTAAGATCTATTTGCAATTCACTTGATATGAAGCTTCATTCGCCCTGGTGATGTGATAAGGGCCTTGACATGTTGAAGAACTTAATTCGGTAAATCTCCCCATTATTTCTCTCACTAACACATAACAACATGGATACACGTTATTGGCTTACCAAGTTCATTCAACTTATGTATATAATTAATTTAGCGCTACTGCCTTAATTAAAACCATGATGATAACAACTCCCGATCAGAGACCCATCCCCACATAAACATACAGAATAAGGCTACCATACCATGCTATAAGCATATAACATTACAACACCATTATAGCAATTCCCCACGACACATTGGTTTATTTTATAGCAAACATATGACGTTGCACCAAGTGTTACGCCCCCAGTGGTTGCAATGCTGTTGTATCGCAGTTATCTAGCCAACATAAACCATATACGTCAATGACAATCATCATATTGAACACACGCGGCTCACCTTGAGCTCAGCTTACACTGCCCCCGCATATCGCGAATATGGCGATATGACACTTATCCAGTAGTGATCAGCAGTCGGCGCTCCGCTTAGTAAATATCAGTGGCCGCTAAATCGTTCGGTATCAATTGGCGACAATATTGATCAATATCATTTGGCCGCTTTATTGATAAGTTTTAGTCCGGGGTCTGGCTTATCAAGTGCTCCACAAAGTTAATATTGACCCTTTTACACTCCGTTACTTAGTTTATTTACTGCTCTATTTTCCGTTGAGAAGCAATTCAATATATACTTCATCTCCGCTTCAAGCCATTTATGTTGTTTGTATATGCGTCTGTTCATGATTTTGAATGAGCAAAATGACACGTCCGTTGGTCTCGCTGGAGGTCATCAATTCAAACTAAAAACTTTTAAGATTTCAACTCACTTCAAGAAGGAAACACGCTGATAATATGAAAGGCTTATAATGGACCATAGAATATATTGTTGTATGCTCTCAAAAGGCTCTTATCGCTGTCTCGTTCGCCTTTTGCACTCACTATAAACGATGGTCGTCGACGACATTCCTTTTATCACCTGAGATCCATGCTTCATCTTTATTGTGCCTACATTTGCATGTCAATAGTTCTAAAAGGGCGAGGACTCTCTTTGCTCAGCACAAACAGAGAGGATAAGAGCAGTGCTTAGGATTTATATATGCAGCGGGACGTTGGGCATCCTATGTGACAGGGCTGTCAGCATATTTACCAGTAAACATTACAGTGTTGGGGTTTAATATGCAGGGAATATATGTAAGCAAACATGCGGTTGAGAATGACTGTCTCAAGGGAATGCCGGAACAGAGCCTAAAAAAACGTATACATCACTCAATGTCCCAGTAGTATCACGGCCAACACGAGGATCACAAAACCAGGGACGTCTCAAAAAAAGAATTGATGTAGAGGGTCGGAAAGATAAGCTGAGAGAGGAGTACCTTCATAACTATCTCAAGAGTGGCGTTTTAAACCTACCTAAAAATATGGCAAATTTACATAGGTGGGCGTTTTCCCCTGAGATCCAAATTTAAGTAGTACGTTAACATGTATGTTTGCATGTGTGAGTATGTATGCAGGTATGACGTAGGCATGTATGCATGGTGGCGAAGAGGTGTGTATATAGTAGTAGATGTCTGCAGTGAGTGTGTATGTATGCGTAAGTATCGGTAGGTATTACGTTCAATGTACGAATATGTTGTATGTATGAGTCTTGTACTGTATGTAGGTGTATGTATGGTAGGAGGTATGAGTATGTATGTATGTATGTATGTGTGTATAATGTGTATGATGTATATGTGGTGGTATGTGGGTATGTATGATGTATGGCCAGCCGAATATTATGTAGTATTGGTCACATGTACCGTGTGATGTATGTATGTATGCTAGTTGTAGACCACTAGGTATGTATCGTTGTTCGAACGAGGTATGAATAGTAGCGTAGCCTTAGGTAGTATGTATTTATTCTACCCCAAAGAAGTGATCAATTTGACATCGATAAAGCAATATAAAAGTACTGCCAGACATCAGTAGGCAAACAGGCCATTTGATCAATCTATATGGCAACCGATTTCGACAGAAATAATCACTGAGGTCAGTTACAAAGGCAGGATTGCCATTGCAAGGTTGATTAATGGAGATATCTTGCAGAGTAACTCCTTTACATGTTGGATAATCAGCACTCTAGAGATGAATCTCTCTCCGCTGATTGAATTGTTTTTGCTTAACATTTAGCTTTTCTTCTCAAATACTGATCGGATATATTCCAAGCATAACCATCATCTGCCTATCAGTAATGATAACATATTAGATTGTTTTGCTATGAAATATGGAACAGATTCATCAAAGCATTCCGATTTGGAAACGTAGGCAGCGAGGTTTTCAAGCATTATATATGTGTATGTGTAAATGATATTTTGAACACCACATACAAGTATTCATTACTGTTCCATCACGTTGGGCGTACGCTAATATTGCCTATACGTACAATGTTCGATAGTATAGAGCTAAACGCCGTTCCTGCGCAAGACATTTGTTAGAAACCAACATGTGATTAATCAGTTGATAAAACAAAGCAACACTACACATGATTGATATTCCTTGTTTTTCGAAGCAGGCAGAAATATACTATGATATGGATTCCATTTACAGAATGTTACCCTAACATAAATCGTTAATACATCTATACAATAGCAGTGACCAGAACACCAGATGATCGATGCCCACAGAGTATCGCCGTTGAAGTGAGTCACTAGTTATATCAATTGTGGCCGTAGGTATTCACTTTCAGCAGAATACAGTTTTCTGTTTCTAAATAGAACTCTGAATCTCTTGCAGCCGCATATCCTAATTTAATGTGCTGCGTTGCACAATCCGTTTGCATTAGGTAGCAGAATTCCTGAACTGTCACCGTAAAGATGAGCGACATCAATATATGCTTTATGCTGTCCCTGCGCCGCTTAATATCGGCTGTATATAAGATGGCGGTTTAGTCTACAGAGCTGTTTGCGAGTGCAAAGTTATCATTATTCGATCACTAAAGCCTTGATACACGTCGCTAGCAAGGCTGTTTATGCAAGACTGCTTTTCCTTGTGCGGATGTGTCACCCCAACCCCCCACCCCCTACCCTTCGAGGTCTGATTACATATTACCATTTGCAATGAAAACTAGTTAGTGCCGCCATTACACACATTTGATCAAGCAACATTGATGAACGCGCCCAGGGTGTTTATAGCATACCACAAGTTCATAAATTAGAGAAGCAGTGCTAGGATCCGGTGATGAATGTTTGATCGAAATTTGTGCAGTCATGTGTGCATATATCTGTACACGGAGCTTAATGCGTAGTGCTGCATGCGACAGACTGCAATGCTTCATGTGTGAGGTGAACGGATGTTTCCTCATTTACAATTAGAGTTCCCGCCGCTACCACACGTTACTTGCCGTTTGTACATTCAGCAATTCTGTACTGCATAGTGACCGGGTGTAAGTCTTACAAGTTACAATTTGTCGTCAGTATGGTAAATGATTACTCGAGCATGGCTCTATTAATGCATACCATGGATGCAATGTTGAAAACACATTGCAAGTGCTTTGTTTCTACCAACTTCATCTTACCTTTGAAAAAGGGTATAATTTTTTGTTGGTGGATGATGATATAACTGATTTGCGAAAGGCTCGAATAATTCATACATTCTTCAAACTCCTAGTCACAGTTTGTCACAATTAAAAACGAATAACCATGATCTTTTAACTTTGACGATTAATTTGATCAGCCATATTCTCTGTGCAATATACAGTCGAATGAAAATGGTCGTTGACGCATGACAATATATCCATATATATTCATATTCATCATGGTAATGTGTGACGGTGTATTACTGCATTAATCAGATGGTCAATAACTATGAGTAAATCACAATTTGTAATCAATCAGACAAAGGCATTTCATCGAGAACTCACATTTTCAAAATCTGTATGATATATGCAATGCCAGCGAATTACTATTTGTGAACTGCAGTGGCAAATGCTAGATGTCAACATCCAACATTACATACCAATCGTCCTCTGATAACACTTCTTCAAGAGTATGAGTTAACACACCGTGGCTGTCAGAAAGCCATAGTATAGAGACCCATTGGTTGACTTGGTCATAATGGCGGTATAAATCACATTATATACTATCATCCGAGCCTCTCTTGCTAACTAAGCGAAATTCTATTGATGCAAGTGTCGTAATAGAGGGTTTCGCAGCCAGAAATATATTCGATCTTTAATGATCGGGCGATTGTTACCGCTGTCAGCATTTACGATATTTGACGGATGTAAATGTCTTGGATGTTCTTGATGCCATACATACTACCTCACTGAAGCAGTGACAGAACGTCATGGATTGATGTATTGTAAGATCCACAATCCTGGCTACAACGTAGCGCTTTTGAATAGTGTTCATCTATTAACAGCAAATATCCGCAATTTACGATTGCTTTGGAGAAAATGGTGACGAGAATTCAAGAATATCCAAATCACATAGTTTCGTGAAAAAACAGTTTTGTGGGGGTTGGTGATATATTTCTACCAATACGAACCCGTCTACAAAAGATAGCTTCTCTCACTTTATCATATTAGGAAGAATCAGCATACAGCCATGTTGTCTGCTGACGTACGCCTATATATTGTACAATGCGCTTGGTTTTCGAATATTTATCATGCTGTACTTATAAGGAAGTTGTGGACAAACCCATCATGGACAAGTGCAGTTCATCGTTTTAGCTGATGATAGCGATCATTTAAATCTCGACTGAGCTAACTCGTATCAAGGCCTATATGTACTGTAACATTACAGTACAAATTCATCATTCTTGCCATTTGAACGGAATATAAACCAGCTACAGCATATAAACGATCACTTGTGTGAATATCACCCTCCAATCAGCATAATCACCTATAAGGTTGCAAATCAACTTAACCTGTTACTCATTGGGGGAGCTGTAAATAGATGGGTTTTGTTTGTCAAAGACTTTTACATCCGTAGGAGCATAAGCAATTGTATGACCAAGGCCCTTGGGTGATGCTTCTTCTAAGTCAGTTGCATTTCGTATCAGTATGTACAAAGCAAGGAGTTGATCATTGTTCGAAGAGTCATGACTAGTCGCGTAGCTCACCCTTTCCTGTGTGATCCAACACTACCGTAGCTCGCATTGATTTAAAAAGCATGAGTGTTATTGTCAAAAATGAAACGCCCTAGTGTGGAAGGACCCAGGCGTAAACTAAAGTAATTGATATCCAAAGTGGGCAGTCGTCGGGAAAATGTTACCGTGGCACGTTTGGCTCTATGCATCTCAGTTGCAATAGCTGAAATCAATTAATCTATTCACAGTGATAGATCAAAAAATATCCATGACAACATTGTATATTGTGTGTTTGACAAATCAGACATTGATCAACTTTCACTGAGCCTACTTGAGATTCATCACATTGGACCTCTGATTCATCCAGTTGTTGGTTGTTAGCTTATGTGTTGAGTATCAAATCATAGGCTTAAGGACCAGCTTTCTCACAGTATGATGCATACGGGTTCAAGAATTGTAACATATAGCGATCCAGATCATAACGTTTCAACTCATGCTAGGTAATCATAATGTGCCAGTATTACGTATCCTATGAAACTCACATTATGACTGGTGGACAGCAAGCGTTCCTCATTATTGCTAAGATCTATTTGCAATTCACTTGATATGAAGCTTCATTCGCCCTGGTGATGTGATAAGGGCCTTGACATGTTGAAGAACTTAATTCGGTAAATCTCCCCATTATTTCTCTCACTAACAACATAACAACATGGATACACGTTATTGGCTTACCAAGTTCATTCAACTTATGTATATAATTAATTAGCGCTACTGCCTTAATTAAAACCATGATGATAACAACTCCCGATCAGAGACCCATCCCCACATAAACATACAGAATAAGGCTACCATACCATGCTATAAGCATATAACATTACACACATTTATAGCAATTCCCACGACACATTGGTTTATTTTATAGCAAACATATGACGTTGCACCACGTGTTACGCCCCCAGTGGTTGCAATGCTGTTGTATCGCAGTTATCTAGCCAACATAACCATATACGTCAATGACATCATCATATTGAACACACGCGGCTCACCTTGAGCTCAGCTTACACTGCCCCCGCATATCGCGAATATGGCGATATGACACTTATCCAGTATCAGTCGGCGCTCCGCTTAGTAAATATCAGTGGCCGCTAAATCGTTCGGTATCAATTGGCGACAATATTGATCAATATCATTTGGCCGCTTTATTGATAAGTTTTAGTCCGGGGTCTGGCTTATCAAGTGCTCCACAAAGTTAATATTGACCCTTTTACACTCCGTTACTTAGTTTATTTACTGCTCTATTTTCCGTTGAGAAGCAATTCAATATATACTTCATCTCCGCTTCAAGCCATTTATGTTGTTTGTATATGCGTCTGTTCATGATTTTGAATGAGCAAATGACACGTCCGTTGGTCTCGCTGGAGTTCATCAATTCAAACTAAGACTTTTAAGATTTTAACTCACTTCAAGAAGGAAACACGCTGATAATATGAAAAGGCTTATAATGGACCATAGAATATATTGTTTAATGCTTCTCAAAAGGCTCTTATCGCTGTCTCGTTCGCCTTTTGCACTCACTATAAACGATGGTCGTCGACGACATTCCTTTTATCACCTGAGATCCATGCTTCATCTTTATTGTGCCTACATTTGCATGTCAATAGTTCTAAAGGGCGAGGACTCTCTTTGCTCAGCACAAACAGAGAGGATAAGAGCAGTGCTTAGGATTTATATGCAGCTGGGATGACAGGGCTCAGCATATTTGACAGTAAACATTACAGTGTTGGGGTTTAATATGCAGGGAATTTATGTAAGCAAACATGCGGTTGAGAATGACTGTCTCAAGGAAATCCGGCACAGAGCCTTTAAAACGGTATACATCACTCAATGTCAAGTATCACGGCAACACGAGGAGTCACAAAACCAGGGACGTCTCAAAAAAGAATTGACTAGAGGGTCGGAAAGATAAGCTGAGAGGAGAGTCCTTCATAACTTCTCGGTGGCGTTTTAAACCTACCTAAAATATGGCAAATTTACATAGGTGGCGTTTTCCCCTGAGATCCAAATTTAAGTGAGTACGTTAACATGTATGTTTGCATGTAAGTATGTATGCATGTATGCACGTATGCATGTATGCATGGTGGCGCAGATGTGTATATATATTTGTATACGCGCAGTGCGTGTGTATGTATGCGTAAGTATCTAGGTATATACGTTCATAAGTACGAACGTATGTAGGTATGTTGGCATATACGTATCTATGCATGTATGGTTGCATGTATGGTTGCATGAATGGACGTACGTTTGTTTGAATGTGTATGAATGTATATATGTATGTTTGCATGTACGCATATTTTCCGCAGCAGAATATTAGACACTATTTGTCACATGTACCGTTTGCTGTTAGTAATCTATGCTAAGTTACAGACACCTTGGAATTGATCGTTGTTCGAAGAGGCATGACTAGTAGCGTAGCTTACCTGTTCCTGTGTGTTCCAACACTACCAAAGCAGGCATATAATTTAAAATCATGGGTTTGGTTGTCAAAAATGACACTCCCTTGTGTGCACTGACCCAGGCGTAAACTAGCGTTATTGATATCCAAAGCGGGCAGTCGCCGGGAAAATGTTACTTTGGCAAGTATATGTATATGCATCACAGTTGCCATAGCTAATGTCAATTAATCTATCCATACTGATGGATCAGAAAAAGTATCCATGACAAAATTTTATATATTGTGGTTGACAAATCAGACATTGATCAACTTTACTTATGTCTAAGCCTACTTGAGGTTTATCAATTTGGGCCAATGGTTCTTCCAGTTGTTGGTTGTTAACTTATATGCTGAGTATCAAATCATAGGGTTAAGGACCAGCTTCATCTCAGAATGATGCGTCAGGTTAAATAATTTTAACAGCAAGCGATCCATGTCATAGCGTTTCGACTCATCATAATCATAAAGTGTAAATTCACATTATGATGTCTCCGATGAAACTCTTAATATGACTGATTGACAGCAATCTCTCATCACATTTGCAAATTCCATTTGCAATTCACTAGGCAACAGAGAGAATACCGCAGACACAATGTTATGTAAATTATGTATATGTGCTTTATTTTATTCTACCCCCAAGAAGTGATCAATTTGACATCGATAAAGCAATATAAAAGTACTGCCAGACATCAGTAGGCAAACAGGCCATTTGATTAATCTATATCGCAACAGAGTTCGACAGAAATCTTCTCTGAGGTCAGTTACAAAGGCAGGATTGCCATTGCAAGGTTGATTGATGGAGATATCTTGCAGAGTCACTCCTTTACATGTTGGATAAACAGCACTCTAGAGATGAATCTCTCTCCGCTGATTGAATTGTTTTAGCTTAACATTTAGCTTTTCTTATAAAATACTGATCGGATATATTCCAAGCATAACCAACATCTGCCTATCAGTAATGATAACATATTAGTTTGTTTTGCTATGAAATATGGAACAGATTCATCAAAGCAATCCGATTTGGAAACGTAAGCAGCGAGGTTTGCAAGCATTATGTAGCGACACTGGTGCCGACAAAAACACCGCTGTGATACAATGGCTAATCAGCACAGCATTCGCAATTTAGTCACGCACACATTTCAATTTTTATCTCTCGTTATTACGCTGTTGTAAAAAGCCCAAGTTGATGCTGCTTCCTGCCTATTCAGTCCAGCAGCTCTAATACAGTCTATTGAAAAATATGCATGTAATTCCTGCTTGATGCCGAATTACACTTATTTATTTAATTGATTTGGGTTATTATTCCCTGGCATACGTGTATTCATGGCTATTGTATGTGTAAATGATATTTAGAACACCACATACAATTATTTCTGTTCCATCACGTTGGGCGTAGGCTATTATTGCCCATACGTAAAATGTTCGATAGGATAGAGCTAAACGCCGTTTCTGTGCGAGACATTTGTTAGAAACCTACATGTGATTAATAATTAATAAACAAAGCAACACTACACATGATTGATATACATTGTTCTCGAAGCAGGCAGAAATATACGTATGATATGGATTCCATTTACATAATGTTACCCTAACATAAATCGTTAATACATCTATACAATAGCAGTGACCAGAACACCAGATGATCGAGGCCCACAGAGTATCGATGTGAAGTGAGTCACTAGTTATATGAATTGAGGCCGTAGGTATTCACTTTCAGCAGAATACAATTATCTGTTTCTAAATAGAACTCTGAATCTTTTGCAGCCGCATATCCTAATTTAATGTGCTGCATTGGAAAATCCGTTTGCATTAGGTAGCAGAATTCCTGAACTGTCACCGTAAAGATGGCCGACATCAATATATGCTATATGCTGTCCCTGCGCCGCTTAATATCGGCTGTATATAAGATGGCAGTTTAGTCTACAGAGCTGTTTGCGAGTGCAAAGTTATCATTATTCGATCACTAAAGCCTTGATACACGTCGCTAGCAAGGCTGTTTATGCAAGACTGCTTTTCCTTGTGCGGATGTGTCACCCCAACCCCCCCCCCCCCACCCCCTACCCTTCGAGGTCTGATTACATATTACCATTTGCAATGAAAACTAGTTAGTGCCGCCATTACACTCGTTTGATCAAGCAACATTGATGAACGCGCCCAGGGTGTTTATAGCATACCACAAGTTCATAAATTAGAGAAGCAGTGCTAGGATCCGGTGATGAATGTTTGATCGAAATTTGTGCAGTCATGTGTGCATATATCTGTACACGGAGCTTAATGCGTAGTGCTGCATGCGACAGACTGCAATGCTTCATGTGTGAGGTGAACGGATGTTTCCTCATTTACAATTAGAGTTCCCGCCGCTACCACACGTTACTTGCCGTTTGTACATTCAGCAATTCTGTACTGCATAGTGACCGGGTGTAAGTCTAACAAGTTACAATTTGTCGTCAGTATGGTAAATGATTACTCGAGCATGGCTCTATTAATGCATTAATGCATACCATGGATGCAATGTTGAAAACACATTGCAAGTGCTTTGTTTCTACCAACTTCATCTTACCTTTGAAAAAGGGTATTTTTTTTTGTTGGTGGATGATGATATAACTGATTTGCGAAAGGCTCGAATAATTCATACATTCTTCAAACTCCTAGTCACAGTTTGTCACAATTAAAAACGAATAACCATGATCTTTTAACTTTGACGATTAATTTGATCAGCCATATTCTCTGTGCAATATACAGTCGAATGAAAATGGTCGTTGACGCATGACAATATATCCATATATATTCATATTCATCATGGTAATGTGTGACGGTGTATTACTGCATTAATCAGATGGTCACTAACTATGAGTAAATCACAATTTGTAATCAATCAGACAAATGCATTTCATCGAGAACTCACATTTTCAAAATCTGTATGATATATGCAATGCCAGCGAATTACTATTTGTGAACTGCAGTGGCAAATGCTAGATGTCAACATCCAACATTACATACCAATTGTCCTCTGATAACACTTCTTCAAGAGTATGAGTTAACACACCGTGGCTGTCAGAAAGCCATAGTATAGAGACCCATTGGTTGACTTGGTCATAATGGCGGTATAAATCACATAATATACTATCATCCGAGCCTCTCTTGCTAACTAAGCGAAATTCTATTGATGCAAGTGTCGTAATAGAGGGTTTCGCAGCCAGAAATATATTCGATCTTTAATGATCGGGCGATTGTTACCGCTGTCAGCATTTACGATATTTGACGGATGTAAATGTCTTGGATGTTCTTGATGCCATACATACTACCTCACTGAAGCAGTGACAGAACGTCATGGATTGATGTATTGTAAGATCCACAATCCTGGCTACAACGTAGCGCTTTTGAATAGTGTTCATCTATTAACAGCAAATATCCGCAATTTACGATTGCTTTGGAGAAAATGGTGACGAGAATTCAAGAATATCCAAATCACATAGTTTCGTGAAAAAACAGTTTTGTGGGGGTTGGTGATATATTTCTACCAATACGAACCCGTCTACAAAAAAAGATAGCTTCTCTCACTTTATCATATTAGGAAGAATCAGCATACAGCCATGTTGTCTGCTGACGTACGCCTATATATTGTACAATGCGCTTGGTTTTCGAATATTTATCATGCTGTACTTATAAGGAAGTTGTGGACAAACCCATCATGGACAAGTGCAGTTCATCGTTTTAGCTGATGATAGCGATCATTTAAATCTCGACTGAGCTAACTCGTATCAAGGCCTATATGTACTGTAACATTACAGTACAAATTCATCATTCTTGCCATTTGAACGGAATATAAACCAGCTACAGCATATAAACGATCACTTGTGTGAATATCACCCTCCAATCAGCATAATCACCTATAAGGTTGCAAATCAACTTAACCTGTTACTCATTGGGGGAGCTGTAAATAGATGGGTTTTGTTTGTCAAAGACTTTTACATCCGTAGGAGCATAAGCAATTGTATGACCAAGGCCCTTGGGTGATGCTTCTTCTAAGTCAGTTGCATTTCGTATCAGTATGTACAAAGCAAGGAGTTGATCATTGTTCGAAGAGTCATGACTAGTCGCGTAGCTCACCCTTTCCTGTGTGATCCAACACTACCGTAGCTCGCATTGATTTAAAAAGCATGAGTGTTATTGTCAAAAATGAAACGCCCTAGTGTGGAAGGACCCAGGCGTAAACTAAAGTAATTGATATCCAAAGTGGGCAGTCGTCAGGAAAATGTTACCGTGGCACGTTTGGCTCTATGCATCTCAGTTGCAATAGCTGAAATCAATTAATCTATTCACAGTGATAGATCAAAAAATATCCATGACAACATTGTATATTGTGTGTTTGACAAATCAGACATTGATCAACTTTCACTGAGCCTACTTGAGATTCATCACATTGGACCTCTGATTCATCCAGTTGTTGGTTGTTAGCTTATGTGTTGAGTATCAAATCATAGGCTTAAGGACCAGCTTTCTCACAGTATGATGCATACGGGTTCAAGAATTGTAACATATAGCGATCCAGATCATAACGTTTCAACTCATGCTAGGTAATCATAATGTGCCAGTATTACGTATCCTATGAAACTCACATTATGACTGGTGGACAGCAAGCGTTCCTCATTATTGCTAAGATCTATTTGCAATTCACTTGATATGAAGCTTCATTCGCCCTGGTGATGTGATAAGGGCCTTGACATGTTGAAGAACTTAATTCGGTAAATCTCCCCATTATTTCTCTCACTAACAACATAACAACATGGATACACGTTATTGGCTTACCAAGTTCATTCAACTTATGTATATAATTAATTAGCGCTACTGCCTTAATTCAAACCATGATGATAACAACTCCCGATCAGAGACCCATCCCCACATAAACATACAGAATAAGGCTACCATACCATGCTATAAGCATATAACATTACACACATTTATAGCAATTCCCACGACACATTGGTTTATTTTATAGCAAACATATGACGTTGCACCACGTGTTACGCCCCCAGTGGTTGCAATGCTGTTGTATCGCAGTTATCTAGCCAACATAACCATATACGTCAATGACATCATCATATTGAACACACGCGGCTCACCTTGAGCTCAGCTTACACTGCCCCCGCATATCGCGAATATGGCGATATGACACTTATCCGGTGATCAGTCGGCGCTCCGCTTAGTAAATATCAGTGGCCGCTAAATCGTTCGGTATCAATTGGCGACAATATTGATCAATATCATTTGGCCGCTTTATTGATATGTTTTAGTCGGGGTCTGGCTTATCAAGTGCTCCACAAAGTTAATATTGACCCTTTTACACTCTGTTACTTAGTTTATTTACTGCTCTATTTTCCGTTAAGAAGCAATTCAATATATACTTCATCTCGCTTCAAGCCATTTATGTTGTTTGTATATGCGTCTGTTCATGATTTTGAATGAGCAAATGACACGTCCGTTGGTCTCGCTGGAGTTCATCAATTCAAACTAAGACTTTTAAGATTTTAACTCACTTCAAGAAGGAAACACGCTGATAATATGAAAAGGCTTATAATGGACCATAGAATATATTGTTTTATGCTTCTAAAAGGCTCTTATCGCTGTCTCGTTCGCCTTTTGCACTCACACTATAAACGATGGTCGTCGACGACATTCCTTTTATCACCTGAGATCCATGCTTCATCTTTATTGTGCCTACATTTGCATGTCAATAGTTCTAAAGGGCGAGGACTCTCTTTGCTCAGCACAAACAGAGAGGATAAGAGCAGTGCTTAGGATTTATATGCAGCTGGGGGGGGGGATGACAGGGCTCAGCATATTTGACAGTAAACATTACAGTGTTGGGGTTTAATATGCAAGGGATTTATGTAAGCAAACATGCGGTTGAGAATGACTGTCTCAAGGAAATCCGGCACAGAGCCTTTAAAACGGTATACATCACTCAACGTCAAGTATCACGGCAACACGAGGAGTCACAAAACCAGGGACGTCTCAAAAAAGAATTGACTAGAGGGTCGGAAAGATAAGCTGAGAGGAGAGTCCTTCATAACTTCTCGGTGGCGTTTTAAACCTACCTAAAATATGGCAAATTTACATAGGTGGCGTTTTCCCCTGAGATCCAAATATGAGTGAGTACGTTAATATGTATGTTAATATGTAAGTATATATGTATGTGCGTATGAATGTATGCATGTGTGTATGTATGTATGTATGTATGTATGTATGTATGTATGTATGTATGTATGTATGTATGTATGTATGTATGTATGTATGTATGTATGTATGTATGTATGTATGTATGTATGTATGTATGTATGTATGTATGTATGTATGTATGTATGTATGTATGTATGTATGTATGTGTATGTATGTATGTATGTATGTATGTATGTATGTATGTATGTATGTATGTATGTATGTATGTGTATGTATGTATGTATGTGTATGTATGTACGTATGCATGTATGATGTATGTATGCATGTATGTATGTGTTGTATGTATGTATATGTATGTATGTATTCATGTATGCACGTATGCATGTATGCATGAAGGCGCAGATGTGTAAATATATTTGTATATGCACGGTGCGTGTGCATGTATGCGTAAGTATCTACGTATATACGAACGTATGTAGGTATGTTGG
This sequence comes from Urechis unicinctus, assembly GCA_034190875.2. Classification (NCBI taxonomy): domain Eukaryota; kingdom Metazoa; phylum Annelida; class Polychaeta; order Xenopneusta; family Urechidae; genus Urechis; species Urechis unicinctus. The sequence continues at coordinate 68,146,168 of CM067356.1, forward strand.
CAAATGCGTATCTATACATGTATGTTTGCATGAATGAACGTACGTTTGTTTGAATGTGTATGTATGTATTTATGTATGTTTGCATGTACGCACATTTTCCGCAGCAGAACATTAGACACTATTTGTCACATGTACCGTTTGCTGTTAGTAATCTATGCTAAGTTACAGACCCCTTTGAATTGATCGTTGTTCGAAGCGGCATGACTAATAGCGTAGCTTACCCGTTCCTCTGTGTTCCAACACTACCAAAGCAGGCATTGAATTTAAAATCAGGGGTTTGGTTGTCAAAAATGACACTCCATTGTGTGCACTGAACCAGGCGTAAACCAGCGTTATTGATATCCAAAGCGGGCAGTCGTCGGGAAAATGTTACTTTGGCAAGTATATGTAAATGCATCACAGTTGCAATAGCTAAAGTCAATTAATCTATCCATACTGATGGATCAGAAAAAGTATCCATGACAAAATGTTATATAATGTGGTTGACAAATCAGACATTGATCAACTTAACTTATGTCTAAGCCTACTTGAGGTTTATCGATTTGGACCAATGGTTCTTCCAGTTGTTGGTTGTTAACTTATATGCTGAGTATCAAATCATAGGGTTAAGGACCACCTTCATCTCAGAATGATGGGTACGGGTTAAATAATTTAGCAGCAAGCGATCCATGTCATAACTTTTCGACTCATGCAATGGTAATCATAATGTGTAAATGCACATTATGATGTCTCCTCTGAAACTCTTATTATGACTTGTAGACAGCAAGTTCTCATCACTATTTCAAAGTTCTATTTGCAATTCACTATGTTCGAAGCTTCACATGCCCTGGCAATGCGATACAGGCCTTGGCTTGTTCAAGAACTTGATTCGATAAATCTTCCCATTATTGCTTTAACAAAGAATATAACAACATGTATACTCGTTATAGGCTAACCAAGTTCATTATGGTTCAAGCTGCGTGCGCTCTGCTTGCACTGCCCCCACATATAGCGAATTTTATGGCGATATAACATTTATCGGTTATCTGTCGGCGGCTGTATTGAACAG
>CM067356.1:68152215-68154715 GCA_034190875.2 Urechis unicinctus
CAACAACGCGCTGTGGCACATCGACCATTCTGCTCCCAGTTAAAGTCATGACAACAGAACAATGGCCGCATGAATTTGGGATATGTGTGGCCATTGGGTTTGGGACTATTCCAACAACCGAATTATAGAATGGATCGAAATGAATAGATTGTTGGGCGTAGCAGAATTCAATATTTATGACGGTAAGATGGAGGAAATGTCAGCTGTTTTCGATTATTACCAACAAGCTGGAATTTTACGCATTCATCAAATGCCTCCACCAGTGAATGCTTCCAGCGTACATGCTGTGAAGCTGAGTAGTCCTGCATCGCTAAATGATTGTATGATGAGGAACATGTACCGATATAAGTATATACTTGTGGTCGACTTTGATGAGTTAATCATACCTCGAGCACATAGGACATATCATGAACTGTTATCGGAGATCAATAGAGGAAACAGGTCAGAGCCTCCCCATTCTTACAGCATACGGAACACTTACTTCTTCAGAGAAATTTCGCCTGACCCATCACAGCCAAGCTTTCTTCGCACGATGCGATACCGGAAGCGAGCACCTCCTGGCGGTAAATGGTTTGTACCCAAATCATTTATCAACCCGCGAAGATGCTTTTCCGTGTTCAATCATTGGTGCTACATAAGCTTTCCCAATAGCGGACCTGCTATTCATGTTGATAGAGAGCTAGCTCTCTCCCATCACTATCGAAAATGTGGATTTGGTGACGAAAAGTGCCATGACTATTTCAACCATCAATACCAAGATGATACTGTTTTGGCGTACAAACCACTTTTGGAATCTCGAGTTAGACAAGTTATGCACGCCTTGAATATATCTATTTATCCTGATGATTAAGGTGTCGTAATTTAACTCTCGATTCAAGCGTTACCATGCAATATAGTGCCGTAACTGATTGATACTGGCTTTGATGTGCGTTAAGTCTATGCCGTGCTTACTAGACCTTCTTGGCTACTCTGAAATGGCGACCACAGCACTGGTCTACAATTGAATGATCATCGTTATATCCTACTGCAGGGAGGCACCAAATCTGAATCTTGATTTTTCTTCACTTAGGATGTGTTTAAATATTATCGGAATTGCTTCTCGAAAACATCTTGTAAGAAATCTTGTCAATCGGCAGTTGTTTGTTTGCTTAAAATCGTGTTTTCTGTTGTTGTATAGCATGCTTTATTTACTAAGAGCATTATCAATTGACATTTTCCACGTTGGTTTTTCTACAACATAATTGATAATTGATGACGGTATATATGGATGATGTTGATGATGATAATAACAATGATGAGGATGATGTTTATGATGATTATGATGATGAAGATAGTGATGATGATGATGTTTATCACAAATATGATGCTTATTTAGACATCTTGTGCGCGACCGCGTTGGTTGCTAGTCCATATTTTGTGTGTGATACACTCTCATTCTCCCTTCATAACTACATTTTCCTTTCATTTGCCACAACCGGAAAAACTAGAGCTTGTTGGCTTGTATTACATTGGAGAGGTGCAGCGGCTCCCTCAAGTCCAATATATTGCCCACAATTCGCATCTCACTTCGCTCCACGTGCCAATGTTGTTGTAGCTTTACTCGACTATCGCATCAGCGACCAAGACAACTTGCTCGGAAAAGAGTGATTTAGTGATGTAGTGTCAAGGATGATCCCGAGCCACTCTCTTTGGCAAAGTTCCACAGATTAGCAAGATAACTGACGATAAAGTTAGTAAAATACACCAGAGGACGAGAAGTCACTGGAACGCTGGTGTCTGGTGTTAAGTCGGTATCGGGTCAGTGCCCCCGGGATGATCTGCCTTAGTGCTGATCCTCCCTCGCCAGGACGATGCCCCCGGGTCGATGCGCCCCTGGGACAATGCGCAGCCGGAATGATACGCCCTCATGATGAAGAAAGGAGGCTTATGTATATACTGAACTCTACATACTTCATTTATTAAAGGAACAGTATTAATCTGCACAATATATCAATGTCAAGAGAAACCGTACATTGCACCATCGCCCGTGGATAGAGTGCGGTAGGGGCGTTTGCTTTCGGCAGCCAGGGCATCTGGCCAGGCCGTCGTCTCGGGACGATATGCCCCATGGACAAAACGCGTACAGACACAGAAACTGGGCACCAGAAGCATGTATTGTATAAAGATGACAGCTACACCGGATGTACCGAGCGACCCCTTAGTATGCCGTAGCTTGCTAGTCAATAACCCTCAAGACACTTCACAGTCCTTGAGCACGTACATAAACGTTCAAGGAGTTCTTTATATCAAAAGACACTGTTCAAGTAGTGCTGGGCGAATGAATGAATGTGGTAGGGGTTGGGGGGTTGTAGATGACCTGGGCCAGTCGTGTTGGGTTAAGGTGTGGTAGTTAGGTGTGTAAGTGCAGAAGTGGTAGAAGTCTGGGAAGGGGCGGTGTGTTAATAAGCATCTTGTTGCGGCAGGTGGCTTAAATGTGAATATCAGGAAATGGTGTTTATAT
>CM067356.1:68159715-68199715 GCA_034190875.2 Urechis unicinctus
ACGACTTGTGGCGAACTGCACAGGAAAGACATGGCCTCCAGTATAAGGGTATTGACACATCAGATGGCAGAAACGCAACTAAGATACGAGTGGGGGCAGGAGACATATACGAGACCGAGGAAGAGGACACGGCCGTAGCCGATGTATATGGTAACATGTTCTACGTTCCGCTTGACTTTGAACTCCTCGAGAGCCACATGCCATTCTACCAGATTGCACTTAGTGACCGACTGGAATACTGGCTCACATTCAACGACTACAGAAGTGTGATTCACGCAACGGGCGACACCGACGCCAGCTACAAAATTGATGGGAACTCATTAGAGTATGACATGGTTACCCATCAAGAGTTGGCCCGTATGATAACACCCAGCACACAGTGCGCAGTAGGATGCCCTTCATGCTGCGAGGCGGCACGTTCAGATTGATGTTCCAAAGTGTATCATTTTTTGTTGTATGCAAGCTTCCTGTGACGAAGCACACGCTCATACACAATCGAGAGCCGACCTGTGTGCTGGGTGTCTGTCTGTCTGTATGTATGTATGTATGTATGTATGTATGTCTGTATGTATGTATGTATGTATGTATGTATGTATGTATGTATGTATGTATGTATGTAATGTATGTATGTATGTCTGTCTGTATGTATGTATGTCTGTCTGTATGTATGTATGTATGTATTATGTATGTATGTCTGTATGTATGTATGTCTGTATGTATGTATGTATGTATGTATGTATGTATGTATGTATGTCCTGTCTGTATGTCTGTCTGTCTGTATGTCCTGTCTGTCCTGTCTGTCTGTCCTGTATGTATGTCTCTGTATAAGCTTGTCTGTTGTATGATGTATGTATAGATGTGTTGTATGTATGTATGTATGTGTCTGTATGTATGTATGTATGTATGTGTCTGTATGTATGTATGTATGTATGTATGTATGTATGTATCTGATGTATGTATGTATGTGTCTGTCTGTCTGTCTTATCTGTCTGTCCTGTATGTATGTATGTATGTATGTATGTATGTATATGTATGTGTCTGTGTATGCCTGAATGTATATGTATGTATGTTGTGTGTATGTATATATGTATGCCCGTTTAATGTATGCTTTGATGTATTTGACAAAATTCGATGTCATGTAGGTATGTATATATCTATGTATGTATGTATGTATGTATGTATGTATGTATGTATGTATGTATGTATGTATATATATATATATATATGTATGTCTCTATCTATGTATGTATGTGTATGTATGTATGTATGTATGTATGTATGTGTATGTATGTATGTATGTGTATGTATGTATGTATGTATGTATGTATGTATGTTGTATGTATGTATGTATGTATGTATGTATGTATGTATGTATGTATGTATGTATGTATCTATGTATGTATGTATCTGTGTATGTATGTCTGTATGTATGTATGTATGTATGTATGTATGTATGTATGTATGTCTGTCTGTCTGTATGTATGTATGTATGTATGTATGTCTGTCTGTCTGTATGTATGTATGTATGTATGTATGTATGTCTGTCTGTATGTATGTATGTATGTATGTCTGTCTGTATGTATGTATGTATGTATGTATGTGTCTGTATGTATGTATGTATGTATGTATGTATGTATGTATGTATGTATGTATGTATGTTTGTATGTTTTCGGCCCATGTGATATCTTTGCTAAGTCCCATAGAACCCGTTTACCTGCGTCTCATAAATATTTCACCTAAGCTACTAAATATCACATATACCTAACCTTACTGTAATGCTTTCAGGGCTATCTTCAAACTCGCTATGGCTGTAATCATTGGATTGTCAATCAGGACACTGATTCGAATTAACGATTTACATCAATCATCAGCTGTGGATCATGTTAGCCAAAATGTACAGCATCCGGCATACAGAGCTGCGCATGCTGCTTTGGCATCTGTTATCAATTCTTTTGGGAGAGAGATAATTAAGGTGTCACGTCTGACAGACATTAGTCTATGGTGTAATTAATAAATAACCCGACCTAGTCAGGCGTTGACACGGAATGGCGCATGGCAATACACACGGGATGAAATGGGGGAAGTAATAACTTTCTCCGCTTTCTACGATGAGCGCTTCTTTCATAAACCGTTGCCGTCTATTCAAATTTTGGCAGTCACAAATGTTAAACAAAAGGAACTCTTCTGCCATGTATGGTACAATAATGTCACGTTCCCATATATTGTTGGTGACAAAATAACGAAAACTGGAAGAAGTGGAAAAGTGAGTGAAATCCACTGGGGCAGAACCAGCTGACTTGTCTATTGCCTGCGTTTGATCCAATGCCAAGCTTCGTGTCGATATCAACAACGCGCTGTGGCACATCGACCATTCAGCTCCCAGTTCAAGCAATGCCAAAAGAGCAATGGCCACACGAATTTGGGATATGTGTGGCCGTTGGATTTGGGACTATACCAACTACAACATTTGTAGAATGGATCGAAATGAATAGATTGTAGGGAGTAAAATAATTCCATATTTATGACGGTAAGATGGAGAATATGTCCGTTGTATTTGATTACTACCAACAATCGGGAATTTTACAGTTTCATCGAATGCCTCCACCAGTGAATGCTTCCAGCATACATGCTGTGAAGCTGATCAGCCCTGCATCTCTAAATAGTTTTATGATGAGGAACATGTACCGATATAAGTATGTTCTTGTGCTTGCCTTTGATGAGTTAATCATACCGCGAACACATAGCACATATCATGAACTGTTGTCTGAGATCAATAAGAGAGGAAACAGGTCAGAGCCTCACCATTCTTACATTATACGGAACGCCTACTTCTTCAGAGATATGTTGTCTGACCCATCGCAGCCAAGCTTTCTCCGCACGATGCAATACCGAAAGAGAGCTCCTCTTAGCGGTAAACTGTTTGCACCCAAATCATTTATCGACCTGCGAAGATGCTTTTCCGTGTTCAATCATTACTGCTACGTTAGATTTCCCAATAGCGGACCTGTTACTGATTTTGAGACAGAGCTAGCTTTCGCCCATCACTATCGAAAATGTGGAGCTGGTAAAGAGAAGTGCAATGACTATTTCAACCATTAATACCAAGATGATACTATTTTGGCGTACAAACCACTTTTGGAATATCGAGTTAGACAAGCTTTCCACGCCTTGAATATATTGATTAATCCTGATATATAAGGTTTCATAATTTAACGTTACAATACAATATGGTGCTGTAATTGTTTGATCATGGCTTGAATGCGATTTAAGTATACGCAGGCTTACTACTCGTTCTTGGCTACTCTGAAATGGCGACCACAGAATCGGTCTACAACAGAATGGTCATCGTAATACCCTATTGCAGGGAGACATCAAATCTAGGTCTTGGTGTTTTTTCTTGATGTTTTGGTACTTTCGGAATTATATTCTCGAAAACATTATGTAAGAAAGCCTTTTCTTCCATTTGCAACAACCAAACAAACCACATTGGCTAGTATTGCATGGAAGCGGTGCAGCAGCTTACTGCTGCCTTGCTCGACTATCAAGTCAGCGACCAAGACGTCCTGCACGCTTTAAGAAAGGAATTTTTACAAAGTTGTATGAGAAAGACTATGTTAGTGTCTAGGATGATCCAGCGCCACTCCCTAGGGCAGAGTTCCACAGATTAGCAACATAACTGACGATTAAGATTGTTATATGCACAGCAGCACGAGAATGTTACTTGGAGACCGGTGTCTGGTGCATTCGTAGACACCAATATAACAAAACAAAATTTGGCCAGCGAATCTGCGTTGCGTTTTACTCTCAGCACCAAATATTGGTCTGTCGCTCATCATAACAAGAGCAATTCATGCTGACCATTTGCGCTTCATACCCTGTTCTCCTGATATCTTAAGCCCAGTAGGTTCCCGGTGATGTATCCGACATGGATTCCGCTACGGGAACTGGGAGACTCATGTAAGCTGCACCAGTGCCCTCCGCTCTTTGTTTGGGGGTGCATATCCTTTCCTACGCTATATGCATGACCCGATACTCTATGACATAGTCCTATTCAATTGGTTTACCTGTCAGAGGGGTGCTTAAAGTGTTATGTTCAACGCTTTTCTCGCCTAACAGCTACACCGGATGCACAGGGTAGGAATTGATTCACTAAGAGAGTAACCTTTAGGATGCCGTATGTTACTTGTCAATGGCCCTTAAGACACTTCACTAAAAGAACCCTGATGACTTCGCAGGGAAGATAACTTGGACTAAGACCATCAACAAGCACCAATAGGGAGTCGTTATCTATATATGGCATGAGGTGATTGGTAATCGAATAACAGAAGCAATTTGATATCATGGAGTGACTTTTGTACTCATATTAGGCAAAACATTGAAACGAACAGTCATGTTAATACTCAATATAAATGTGAGTATTGTAATGCGTTCGCGTGCGTCGCACGCATCGTTCATAGTGCAACTTCCGGGTTTACTAATGCCATGTACATTGAACTAAATTTATTGCAATCGTTGCATACGACTGCTCTGATGCATTTCATGGACGATTCAAGGAAATGATCCGCTGGCCTTTACACTGCAACGTTCTGCCAGCATTATTGATGAGAGCATCTGCCTCTCTACGATTTACAAATTCATATAAAGTTCACGCTATAGAACAATCAATCTTCGTCAAAATTAGTGTCGGAGTCACAAATATCTCTGTTTAGCCATGGGTTACCTCGTAATTTATGTCACCTTACTAATTAATATCGGTACTAGTACTGTGCTTATTGTGTCGACAAATTTGCACGAAAATGCGTCCAGTTGTATTATATTGTACTGCTGTGTTTGTGCTGCGTGTATTGAACGATCACTGTGTGTTCCATCGTTAAAGTTTCTATTTTTGTAGAATGGGGTTGAGGTTAAGAAGAGGGTTGGCGTTTAGGGGGTTGCATTGTTTGTAAAAAAGGGTTAAGGTTAGCGTGAGGGTTAGTGTTTGACAACTAGGGGAGGTGTGGATGATCCGAACCAGTCGTAAGGGGTTAAGGTGTGGTACATAGGTGTGGAATGTTTGGAGGGGCCGATGTGTTAATGGACATTTGGTTGTGGCAGGTGGCTTAAATGTCAATGTCAAGGCGGATGTGTAAATAGAGGATGGCGGGGGGTAACTGTCACAAGAAATTGGGGCGAGGGGAGTTGCAGCTAGGGCTCACCAGAGTACATATTGATTGTTCATATGGCATAAATTTTACCTGTGATGCATGCTGTTTTACACGCAAAGCCAATCATTAATAGTCAATACACAACATCGAGTGTGTGCATGACAAGCACGGAATGAGTAAGAAGAGTACGAACCCATGTTAGCTTTATTTTAACGCAAATAAGGTCTCTTGTTCCCAGTCACATTGGTGTCCTGTTGAGCCCCGTTTTTTTAAACACTGAGGTGGCAATTTATTCTGCAGATGTAGGTACCCTGTAGAGATTTTCGGTGGCGATATTTTCAGGTGACTTTTTCAGATGACGGATTTCACAATCTCCTCAAGTATTAAACGATCATTTTGTTGACCCATTTTGGTGAGGGATTGCACAATCTAGTGACATAACGCGCATTGATTTTTCTGCTGACATTGTCAGTCTGCAGTCGAGTGAAGAGGTATACAGTGTTTTGAGGGTGATATAATGATATTTATTGTGGTTTAAGGAGAGTTATTTGAAATTTGTTAGTAAGTGGCTATTAGTTATTCAAGGAAATGAGGTGTTATTTATCTCACTTGACGAATCAGTGGTATTATTGCACAAATGGGTAATGCAATTTACTTATCGTCAAATTCTCGATGCACTTCTATCGTCATTAAGTAACGGCTCTTGTCAAACGATTTGAGCGTGATTTCTTAATCTACTCAGATATCACACAATCAGTTTGCTGACCTCTGCAAGAAAAGGCAACAAAATAACTCTTCGATTCATACGACCTCGGCTTCTGACAGCAATTTAACAGTAATGTAGTAACTCATGTCAACGATTGGCAAAAATATTTGAGGTATTGTGTATATAAACAGCTGACAAATGAACTGATTGTTAAGAAGCATGAGAAGCGCGTTATATGCTATCTATCTTTTCAATACAATACAACAATTTAGACGTCAAACCTTTTCCGGAAGCCAAAATCGTTTTTACAGTGAATGAGGTATAGATATGTTTTAGGATGGAATATCATTGACTGAATCGACCATGCGATATTTAGACTTGCCAGATAATTTTACCCTACCAGACGAACCAAACCACGACATAATAAATTTTAATGGAATAGTGGGCGGATCATTAACTATTTTTCATCGTTATGAAAAAATTGCACCGGACAAGAACAAAACGGAGATTAAGCGAAGTTGGATGATGGAATCATGGTCTACGATTCAAACGCATTGTATCCTGGGCGCTGTGTCAACCCATGCCAACAAACTTCCCTATACGACGACATGCACATGATGTTAAACAGGTACAGACCCGACGATGTGATGTAGAAGACGAATGGTTGGCTTGGATAGCACATAGCTCACAAAACCAAATATAACACCGACGAAACAGAAGAAAAAATCAGTTCCCAGTGATTACCGGTTGATGGTTGATGCAAAGAAACTCAAACAGTGTATCAGTTTTACAGATGTGTATGACATAGTTGTCCATGTCTGACATTGATCCGTAGCCCTGTCAATGAAAAACTAATGCGCGACTTACAGAAAAACAAAAACAGAAAAAAAAAACCCAGTATTTGAGAGGGTTACTTTAAAGTGATGTAGCTGAGTGGGGATGAGAATGTGCGGAATTACGGACAACAGACCGTCAGAGCTCTCACGTACACTCTAATTCAACAACAACTGGCATCATTGATGGTAAAAGTGATCATTGCAGGCATTCGCATTGGATCAATTTTTGGAATGGCCAATACAAGCATCAGAAACTGTTAAAGACTGTTTTAGTGAAGTAACCTCGATATTTAAAAACAAAAAGCTGATACGAGATGAAATTGGAGCCTTTATGCTAATCTTAGCAAAGCAGCATGACATTATGAAATTGAGTCAATAATGGTGGCAATTTAAAGGGACGTTCTCAGTCTAAGGGAATTTAGATTTGATTGTTATGATGTCCATATAATACACGTGTCATAACGTTGCTTTTTTAAATTTTATCTTCGGAAGAGGGGGTGTTGATGGGGAGCCACAAAAGGTAAAAACATTGCTTGCTAGACCACTGCTGAAACCAAACCGTTTGATGTTTGATGAGTTAATAGGCTATTTAAGAAATCGAAATGTGTTGTTATGTAATAACGTAATATATGGCTAGGTATTACGCAATCAATGGATGTGTGCTAGGTGAGAAATTAATGTTCAAATGTGGTGTAAGAAACCAATATAAAAACACCTTCGTATACTCTAAACACGCATTGTTTATTTGCCTTCAATCAAATGTGCAACCAGCTTATCATTGGTAGTTTATTCGTCGGTAAATACATCGAGCAATTGCTTCATAATAGATCACCGACATCATCTCTTAATACAAACAATAAATGGTATGTACAATGCTTATTGCACTCAGTCAGCCAATATCGACGCTAGATAACAAATCTCATAGGTCTTTGTCAAATAAAGGTACAGACACATACTCACATATATTGTAACGAAAGCGAATAGCTTCATCTTTGTCCCACTAAGAGCTTACACGGGCAAATCTAAGTTAAGGCCAATTAGGATACTTGAGAACTCTTAGGGTGGCCTTATTGTGGATTGCTGCTCCTTGTATTTCGGAATTTAGAAATGCAGGGATGAATGGTTGTAGCCTTCACACAATCACAGATCAGAACAGTTGCTCAATAACTGAACACGATCACCTACTAAGAACGCATATCATAGTTTCTCTGACGTACTCATCGTTGTAATGCTAATATAGTTTACCTAACAATAAACTTTGATGCTCTTAAACATAAAAATTTGCTCAGTTTGATGCATAAGGGTTCATGAATTGTAATAATTTGCGATCCGTGTCATAACGTTTCAACTCATACAATGGTAATCAACACGTGCCAGTTCACATTATGATGTCTCCTATGCAACACGCATTTTGACTTCTAGACAGCAAGCTTTCTTCATTATTGCAAGGATCCATTTGCAATATACTAGGTTTGAAGCTTCATTCACCCTGGCCCTGATACGGGCCTTGGCTTGTTCAATAACTTGATTCGGTAAATGTCCCCAATTTCCCTCTAACGAAGAGCATTACAACATGAATACACGTTATTGGCTAACCAGGTTCATTCAACTTATGTATATAATTGTTTAGCGCTACTGCCTTATTTCAAACCATTACGATAACACATCCCGATCATCGACCCATCCCAACATAAACATACAATATAAGGGAGCCATGCCATAATGTTATCACTAGATATTGCACACATTTAGAGGAATTACCACGCCACATAGGCTTATTGTATATGACACATAATACGCTATACTTCATGTTTCGCTCCCAGTGGTTGCAGAGCTGTGGTACCGCAGACATCCAGTCAACATGAACTGATACCTCCTTGACATCATCATTTTGAACACACGCAGCTCACCATGAGCGCAGCTTGCACTTGCCCCACATATCGCGAACGTTCTTGCGATAATACACTTATCCAGTATCAGTCGTCGGCTTTATTGATCAGTAAGTCGGCCACGCAATTGATCAGAGTCAGTCGTTGGTTCTTTTGATGCGTATCAGGCGGTAACTCAAGCACCATGTGATGTGATGATGTTGTTTCCTGTTTATGTGTAAGTACTAGCAACACCAGATCTGTGAATGATTTTGTGTGTTGACTTGTTGATGCTACCAATCTCGGTGACTTTTTGTCAAGTAAAAGCAACACTTATAGCCAAATCATTGCACTAAATTTTGTTATGTCTTGCCAACTTGCTTTATTACCTCAAATATTAGCACAATTTAACATACTATACTTGTGTATTTTACAACTCCCATCAAATTCCTATTGCTTTTTTTGTTTGTTAAGTATCTTCATGCTATTATTTAGTGACACTTGCAACAGGTGCCAAAAATAACAAAAACAAATTTCATCTAAATACTTAAGTAATTGTGTGGCTTCTCTTTGTTAAAAATGTTAAATTCATCCACCTCCTGTCAGACATGGATCACTCCTTCAACAGATCACTGTGCCAGGTCATATACAAATTATAAGCATTAAAGGAACACATATTTTGTCTTGGTGCCTTGAGATGTTAGACCCGACGTCAACGATACAATAACTCTCCCTTTCACACAAATATGGTAACATAAATTATTAAATGCGTCATAAATTTCCACCTGCGTGTGAAACATTCCTTATTGTAATCAGATGTGTATATAAAGGAGGAAAACCTGATGAGATACTTGTCATGCGATAAAGTGTTGGCAACAAATGTGAACTTGGCCCATCACAAAATTCACACTTTCCTGGTCCCATGGCAGAGTAATTGACCCAAAATTGATGCCAACCACGATCTAAGCATGCTACCTCGCCCCTTATCTCGGCCTATGGTTGCCTATCTTATATCCCACAAAAGCTATGGGGGTTTATGGATGACAGGTCGTAGCATGTATGTCAGCACACATCACAGTTTCGGGGATTAATATGCAGGAGGTGTATGCAAGCAAACATGACGCTGAGAATGACTGACTCATGAAGATACGGTATAAAGCCTTCAAAGCACTCCATATCACTCACTGTTAAGTATCACCACGACATGAGCAAATAAAAAATGACCGATGTCGTCTACGGTGAGAATCGGCAATATGTTCGCGGTGTTTAAATGATGGCAAGTAGGAGGACGAGAGCAAAGTGTGCTTGGCAAAACGGGTGTGGAATGATAAGCAGACTAAAAATTCATTCGCAACTTATCAGTGGCGTTTTGAAAGTATGGCAATAACACGTAGGTGGCGTTTTCCCAAAAGATTCAAATATAAGTGAGTACGTTAACATGTATGTTAATATGTATGTATGTATGTATGTATGTATGTATGTATGTATGTATGTATGTATGTATGTATGTATGTATGTATGTATGTATGTATGTATGTATGTATGTATGTATGTATGTATGTATGTATGTATGTATGTATGTATGTATGTATGTATGTATGTATGTATGTATGTATGTATGTATGTATGTATGTATGTATGTATGTATGTATGTATGTCTGTATGTATGTATGTATGTATGTATGTATGTATGTATGTATGTATGTATGTATGTATGTATGTATGTATGTATGTATGTATGTATGTATGTATGTATGTATGTATGTATGTATGTATGTATGTATGTATGTATGTATGTATCAAATTCGTTACATATGTAATCATTGGACTGACTTTCAGGCAATTTGTACGAATCATCGATAAACATTTACATCAAAAGGGACCTTTGGATCTTGGTTGCAAAACTTCACAGGGCATTCAGAATTTAGCCTGCTGCGATGGCTAGCAACATATCGCTTTATGACCCTGAATCTTTAAATACACCTTCCATTTTCAGCACCCATCCACAAAAGCAACTGCCTTATTTCAAACCATGATGACAACACCTCCCGATTAACGACCCACCCTAATTGGCCAAACAGGAGCACTGATTTGTTTTCACTTATAAACATGACATGATCACATGGTATTACACACATTTCCGTTACTTTAAATATAGCACATCTGGCGTTATTCCATGTTTTTTGCTCACAGTGGTTACAATGCTATCGTATCGCAGTAATCCAGCCAACATGCCCTGATACGTCCATGACGTCATCATATTAAATACACACAGCTCACCTTGAGCATAGCGTTCTTTACCTCCCATCTACCTCGAATTTTCTTGCGAAACTACATTTATCAACTATCAGTCGGCGGCCCTATTCATCAGTGTTAGTCCGATAAACTTATCAGTATTAATCTGCTATGCTTGATCAAAATTAGTCATACATACATACATACATACATACATACATACATACATACATACATACATACATACATACATACATACATACATACATACATACATACATACATACATACATACATACATACATACATACATACATACATACATACATACATACATCCATACATACATACATACATACATACATACATACATACATACATACATACATACATACATACATACATACATACATACATACATACATACATACATACATACATACATACATACATACATACATATATACATACATACATACATACATACATACATACATACATACATACATACATACATACATACATACATACATACATATTAGCATACATGTTAACGTGCTCAATTGATGATCATCAGTCGTCTGTTCTTTTGATGAGTATCAATTGGCGGCTTTATTGATTAATATCAGTCAGCGGCTCTAGTGCTGTGTATCAATTTGCTGCCTTATCGGCCATTATCAATCAGTGACTCTTTTGATCAGCAACTCTCGGATGCAGTTTTGATCAGGATTTTGTCGTAGGCAGTTTTAGTAATGTTTTATCAAGTTGCTGAAGTGTTCCATAAAGTTAGTACCTCCTTTTTACGCACATTACGATATTTACTGCTCTGTGTTCCATGGAAACCAATATAACCTGTACTTCAGCTCCGGTTCAAGCCATTTATGTTGTTTTTATATTGCGTCTGTTTAACGATGTTTTTATAAATGAGAAAATAGCTCCTCAGTCGGCCTAGCTAGAACTCGCTAATTCAAACAATGATTTTAAGTATTCTCCTCACTTCAAGTTGGAAGCGCACTGGCTTTCGAAATGCTCGGAACGCACCTTTTATATGCTGGTAAAGACCCTCAACAGGCCATTTTCTGTGTCTCGTGGGCACTACGTCGCTTCATTCATAGGGTTTGCCTCGAAGATTAACATACAGTGGGGTGGGGGGGGACGCTTAGCATATATGTCCGGATTAAAAGGACAGTTTTGAGTAGTATACATGGTGGGGGTTCTGACCCGGAACAACCACCATCCATACTACTTACAAGGGCGCAAATTTCCGCTACGGCCACCATTTTTTCGACCACCTTTTTTGTCCACTCATTCCAGCAAGCCCTCCATTGGCCTCCGCCCCAAGCGATCTATTTTTCTCTGCGAGGCCTCTCCCAATTGTGGCCCAAGAAATCTAATTGCCTGCTCTGTCTTCTATTCCATGTAGAAAGGGTCCCGAATCGGGGTAGGCTTGGGGGCCGGTTCTGGTTTTGATAGGAAATTCGACACGGCGTCCTGTGGTTCTTTGTAATTTTCCAGACCTTCCATGCTAGAAATGCGGAAAATCCTCCATATCACACCATTTCCAATCAAAAAGCGACGCTGGTTCCATCTCGTCTATTTCCCCCTCTACGGATTCCATTGGTGGGATTCTCTTCGGGTCCTTCTCTAGGGCTGTCTCAAACAACTTGGCTGCAGCACCTAGGATGGCCACCAAGCGGTGGTTTTCCCATACCACAATGATATCCCTCTCTGGTGTGGTGGAGTTGTAGTCGTGGAGAACAAGACGCCGCTCGCCTGTTCCCTCTGTTATTCGATATCCTAGAATTGTGTACCATTTTGGCTATTTTGGTGGTGTTTTCTAGCATATCACATTCGACTCTGGATCTCGCTTTCTTGGAAATTTTGATATACACCTTCCTGGATGCCACCCGGTCTGCAAGGTCTTTGATCTCCTTCCGCTCTTCTCGCAGTGCAGCCAGCCGGCTAGTATGGGCCTTCAGCCATAGATATGCCCGCTCTCTCCAGTTTCGGGCATTGCAAGCCTCTTCTATTTGCAACAAGAGCTCCTCTAGTTTTTAGGTGGACAGGGCGGAGACCTTTCCTCACGGAATTGGTCTGCAGTTTCCTGTGAGAGGTCTATTCCATTGCATGCGTACAACAAGACCTCGATCCGGGAACAACCCCTGGCCTGCCCATCTGAATGTGAGAATGTCGTGCTGAGGAGTTTGATCGGGCAATCTACATAGTCGGCTAGATGGCCGCCACTCGGTTCTCGCATCTCTCCCACCTCGAAATTGGGGCGACATTGTTGTAGATCTTCGTTCGTATGGTATAGATTCTCCCGCTGGTTTTTACCCAACTGCATACGTGTCTGCCCACGGAGTCGGTGCTGTCGAAGATAGTGGGCTGGTCTCTGGACATGGCAGATGATATGTCTCCCTGCTCTTCGAAGTCTATGGTGTCCACTAGGTAGGAGACCAGTTTGGCCCTGTCAAGCACTCCGGAGAAGTTTCGCGTGTAGTCGATCGAATAGATGACATGTCCGTGGGCTAGGAGCTGTCGCTGAAACACTGGGAGCCGTGACTTCAAAATATCCATTGGGACTTCAGAAACTGTTACTTTGGCCACAAATACCACCGTTGGTTCTTCTCCGTGATATATCTTCTTCCATGCCACTTTGGATTGGTGGTCGGTGTCTTTCTCGATTTGGGCGAGTGTGTTGCTTATGGTTCCGCCTACCCCACTTCCAGACACGGCGACGGTGTGTTGTAGTGCGATGTGCGGGGTGGGGGTGGATTGTTGGAGGGCAGGTCCCCTCCAATTGCCTCCCTGGCAGCCATAGAGATTTTGCACACCACGTTTTTTGCCATCCCGTTCTCTCCGCGAGTAGTTTTCCACGAAAAACGGGAGGCCGAACAGGGTCTGCAGGTGGGTTCTTCCTTTGTTGCCCTCCAGAGAGTCCACTTCCGTTATGTCGGTACCAGGTTGCTGTCGTATGTGTTTTCTAGTAGGGGATGGGAAGAAACCGACTTGCATGCTCGAATGCCCATTTTCTGTAGCGATACGGTGGTTGCTCGAGATGCAGCAATCGTTGGAATACATATTGTATACTCTACATATGGTTGTACTTCGGCTACCTGGTGTTGCTGTTGCACAGGCCGGTGGAGGAGGCTGTGTGGACAATGGAGACCAGGTTGGGTGGGGTTTTTAAGGGTTGGCTTGTTGGGCAATGGTAGAAGGCGGGGTGGGGAGGTCGATGGAGCCGGTGCGGACAATGCAGGGCATGGGGAGGACGAGGCAAACAATGCGGACTAGGTCAAGGGTTGCTCTGGTAGGACGAGGCGGAAGGCCATTATAGACTTGTTGGTAGGGAGGCCGGGAGGTACAATGGAGATGAGGCCAATGGAGGGCATGGGGAGGACTAGAGTGACAATGGAGACATGGCCAGTGGGTTGCTTGGGGAGGACGAGGAGGACAACGGAGACGAGGCTAATGGGGGCTTGTTGGCTCGAGCGGGGAGAACGATAGGGGCCGGGGCGGAAAATGGGGTGGAGGCCAATGGAAGGCATGCTGGTTCGAGTGCACTAACATGGTAGCCAAACAAATAGTGGCCGTAGCAGACATTTGCGCACTTTTAAGAAGTATGGATGGCGGTTGTTCTGGACCAGAACCCCAACCATGCATACTACTATTTGATTGCATGGGATTGGAGGGTGGCCGTAAGAGGGCTAAGCATACATGCCGTGGAGATAATTTGTGCATTACAAAGCGGGTGAAGCGGCATGAAACGATAAGCTGAGTGAATTGCGAATCCGCAAAAATTTGGCAATTAAACATATGTGGTGCTTTTCCACATGCATGCATGCATGTATGTATGTATGTATGTATGTATGTATGTATGTATGTATGTATGTATGTATGTATGTATGTATGTATGTATGTATGTATGTATGTATGTATGTATGTATGTATGTATGTATATGTATGTATGTATGTATGTATGTATGTATGTATGTATGTATGTATGTATGTATGTATGTATGTATGTATGTATGTATGTATGTATGTATGTATGTATGTATGTATGTATGTATGTATGTATGTATGTATGTATGTATGTATGTATGTATGTATGTATGTATGTAGGTATGTAGGTATGTACGTACGTATATATTCATCTTAGTATATATGCATGCATGCATGTATGTGTATATGCGTGTATATGCGTGGTTACGTGTGTTTGTATATTTAAGTAGGTATGACTGAACTTATGTATGTATATATGTAGGTATGTACATACGCATGAATGTGTTTAAGTATGTACGTATTCATGTACGCATCTATAAACGTATGTATGCATGTATGTATGTGAGCATCTAAGTATGTAAATATATATTCATGAATTAATATACATATAGTTGTGTGTCAGTTTATATGTATGAATATCGGTCATTTTTAATATATCTGTCGTTTTGCATGTAAGTATGTATGCCTGTATATCTATTTGTACCTATGTAGGTGTGTAAGTTGCATACATGTATGCGTGTATATATGTATGTATGGATGCATGTATATATGTTTGTATGCACGTATATATGTATTTACGATGTATGTATGTATGTATGTATGTATGTATGTATGTATGTATGTATGTATGTATGTATGTATGTATGTATGTATGTATGTATGTATGTATGTATGTATGTATGTATGTATGTATGTATGTATGTATGTATGTATGTATGTATGTATGTATGTATGTATGTATGTATGTATGTATGTATGTATGTATGTATGTATGTATGTATGTATGTATGTATGTATGTGAGTATGTATGTAGGTAAGTATGTATGGATGTGTGTTTGTTTTGGGCGCATATGAAGTCTGTGGCTATGTCATGAATATTTAGTGTCCGTTTAGCTGCGTCTGAATAATATTTAATAAAACTGGATTTCACCTAGACTACTACATATCTCATTAACCTAACCTTACTGTAACGCTTTCAGGACTATCCTCATATTTGCTGCGGCTGTAATCATCGGACTGACGATAAGAGTACTGGTTCGAATCAACGATATACAGTTACACCAAACTTCAGTTGTGGATCATATTAGCACAAATGCACAGAACCTGACATACAGAGTTGCGCCTTCTGCGAAGGCATCTGATATCAATACTTCTGGGAGTGATATTATTAACGTGTCAAGTCTGACAGACACAAGTCTTTGGTGTAATCAATCAATAACCCGACCTAGTCGAGCGTTGACACGGAATGGCGCATGGCAATACACACAGGATGAAATGGGGGAAGTGATAGTTTTCTCCGCATTCTACGATGAGCGCTTCGTTCATAAAACCTTGCCGTCCATTCAAATTTTGGCAATAACAAATGTGAGACACGAGGAACTCTTCTGCCATGTATGGTACAATAATGTCTCCTTCCCATACATTGTTGGTACCGAAATAACGAAAACTGGAAGAGGTGGAAATGTGAATAAAATCCATTGGGGGCAAAACCAGCTTACATGCCCATTGCCTGCGTTCGATTCGATTCCAAGCTACGTGTCGATATCAACAACGCGCTGTGGCATATCAAGCATTCTGCTTCCAGTTCAAGCAATGACAAAGGAACAATGGCCGCATGAATTTGGGATATGTGTGGCCATTGCGTTTGGGACTATACCAACTACAGAATTTATAGAATGGATCGAAATGAATAGATTGTTGGGAGTAACAGAATTCAATATATATGACGGTAGTATGGAGCATATGTCAGCTGTTTTCGATTACTACCAACAAGCTGGAATTTTACACGTTCATCGAATGCCTCCACCTGTGAATGCTTCCAGCGTACATGCTGTAAAGCTGAGTAGTCCTGCATCGCTGAATGATTGTATGATGAGGAACATGTACCGATATAAGTATGTACTTGTGGTTGACTTTGATGAGTTAATTATACCGCGAGCACATCGAACATACCATGAACTGTTATCGGAGATCAATAAGAGAGGAAACAGGTCAGAGCCTCACCATTCTTACAGCATACGGAACGCCTACTTTTTCAGAGATATTTCGCCTGACCCATCACAGCCAAGCTTTCTCCGTACGATGCGATACCGCAAGCGAGCAGCTGCTAGCGGTAGAAGATTCGCACCCAAATCATTTATCAACCCGCGAAGATGCTTTTCCGTGTTCAATCATTACTGCTACATTCGCTTTCCCAATAGCGGACCTGCTATTGATGTTGACACAGAGCTAGCTCTCTCTCACCATTATCGAAAATGTGGATTCGGTAAAGAAAAGTGCAATGACTATTTCAACCATCAATACCAAGATGATACTGTTTTGGCGTACAAACCACTATTGGAATCTCGAGTTAGAAAAGTGATGCACGCCTTGAAGATATCAATTCATCCTGATAATTAAGTTGTTGTAATTTAGCTCGCGATTCAATGTGTACAGCATAAACAAATGAAAAATGTTGAAAGTGTTTGATTTCTCCAAACATCTTCATTAAGCCAGTATAGGTGTTGCACACGTCATCACAAGCCCTTTTTGTATCCCACCAAAGAACTTAGATACCAAGAAGGGAAAGCGCCGCCTCTGCAATGGTAACTCGCCACTGAGTGATGCCTCCTGGTGGCAAGGGTTAATGAGGTCAGTTTGGATACGTCGGTCCAGGCAAGAGGCGACCGTCGACCAAGTGTCGCGAATCCATTCTTACATTTAAAGTAGTGTATATGAAACTTGGATATTGTACATTTTTAATGCTCAGCCTTAACATTTAGGAAATAGTGGTGAATAGCGTCATCGTAGGTGGATGTGACGTATACGCATTGACTGAATTAGATGTTTTATGGGCCGCCTTTCCCCGATCCCGTACGGCCTACCCGGCTGATGACGACCTCACATTAATTTGATCCCATAAACAAAAACCTCTATTAGACTGAATAGCAATGAAAGGAAGCTTATAGGTGGATAATATTATTATTAACAGACGCACTAGGTAAACCGGATTGCACATAACACAAAATCCAGCCAACTGTATATCGTTTTTGAATTCTCCGTTTCTCAGATTCAATGCAGTGGATATAGCTTGACATATAATATCATGCAGTGGGCCATTAATATAACATTAAAACTATGTCTATGGTATGGTTGTGGGAAATAAATATGATAGGAAATAATTGTACATGTATTGACAAGTTTCTTTGATTCCATCAGGGTTTTATGTGTGAAAGCAACTCACCAAAACGATATGCAACTTGAAATGGAAAACACATTCAGCAAGTAAAAAACGAACAATAAATGGTGTCCTACAGCAAGGCAATAATAACAATGATGATGAGTGACCCTCCCAATGACACAGAGTAAAGACATCCATGTAGTTAAACATTCGAAGACTATCAGCTATAGTATCAATTACTCCATCGTGTAACAGGCATATTGGGTAAATATAGTGTAAAATGATGAATCACAGTTACAAAGGAAAAAAATAAGACAAATATGGCAATAAAGGTAATGATCTCTTGTTAAAAAACAAATCAACTACAAGTTCAGAAACTTCATTGCTTTTCTGTTAAGCTTTTGGCCCTTCACACCAAGTGACTGGTTTTTTTTGCTTCAGAGCATGGTGTATTCTCACAGTCAAATACAGGGTGATGAAATATAACAGGGCACCTTCACATCCACTTTCATCGCAAACAATTTTGGGGGCTATACTTATTGACCTGGCACGGTCAACAAGTTTACATCTCAGTTTATCACTGTGACTAATGCACGGGAAAGTATATTTCAAGAGAATCTCCATTTCACACACAAAATCAATGACAACTTGACTGGGTGTAATAAGTC
Organism: Urechis unicinctus; assembly: GCA_034190875.2. Lineage (NCBI taxonomy): Eukaryota > Metazoa > Annelida > Polychaeta > Xenopneusta > Urechidae > Urechis > Urechis unicinctus. The sequence continues at coordinate 68,178,338 of CM067356.1, forward strand.
TGCTATCAGCAGTGTATTTCTTGGAATTGACAAACACAAGCTGCTCATCATTAGGAAGGGACTCAGGGATCCACTTTGCACAACAACTGTTGCAGGTAAACTTCTTCTGGACTTTACTGATCAAGTAACCACCGATATGCGAAGCAATATTTTCCTCAGGCAATGATAGACTGTGTTGACTGCTGCCTACTGCTAACAGATCAATGACATGAGAAGGTATCGTACCGGGAGTGGGAGACTGATGGATTGATGACTGTGTGAAAGTACCTAGATCGATAAGAAATTTGTCAACGTCTTCTTCACAGTTGCTGTTTTTTACTGAGGACAAATATGGAGTCTACAGCAGCAGCCCTGTATGCTGAGCGAAACTGAATTGTGTCTGGATTGTCACGATGTCCTCCCTTGAATCTGATGGTGGAAAAGAGATGTTCAAGGCAATCTTGATTCAGTCTACTCGTGAGGAGAAATGAAAGGCCAAAATTAGCTTGAAGATCCTGCCAAAGTTTTATTACAGATGAAATTGACAACTGCCAACCGTGAATACATGGAAGAATCCTGTTTGTACCCATCTGCCGAACATCATGCAACCAATGAAAGCAATCTTGATGAAAACTCACATGACCAGACCCAGCTCTAATGGCTGACCGCATTTTGTGGTTAGCAGAGAGGTTCCGACTATTGAACACGTTGAATAGTGAATTAAATTTATCAATAAACTCAGCTGTTTTGATTGCCACTTTCTCCATTTTGCCTAACGAGCCAAGAGTGGTAATGCCCGCAGCAACTGAATGACTGAGGACTTGAGTGGCAAACTTAACACGCATTGCCGTGAATGGAGGGAGTTCTATATGCTTCGAGCACAGCTTTGGTGCCATGCGAATAGACAGACCCTGATCAAAATGGTAAAACTGTTCAATATACTGCCAGAAAACAGCTTCTCCTTGGATGATGAAACAAGATTTCTTCAAATTATTTCGCACATTTTTGATGAGATGAGGGGGGTCATACATAACACTAGAGAGGAAATAGCCAACAGCTTGCTTCCACTTACCAACAAGGCCCCTCACCATGAAGACACCAGCATGGTTAGCCACATACTGAGTGCGACATTGCGACGAATTTTCGAAACCATCGACAGCATCTCTCGCTACAACATAATATAGGCAACAGCACACAGTCGTATTTGTGGAGTCATTGATTTTACCTTCTCCTTCAACCCAGCCAAAATGCTGGCATGAAAACCTGGACAGATTTGAAATTTATTCATGTAGTCCCGAAGTGTCCGTATAGTGGGCAAAGCAAATACCTTGGAAAGGTCAAAATGTTCTGCGCACACCCTTCTGTGCATAAGCTCCTGTGGCATTTTCCCTCTCAAATCGTCCCTTCTCAGATGCTGAATCCACTTGGCACATCTGTAAATATAATATCAAATAATAAACAAGTTGGAGGGAGCAAGGTGTGACATTATTATAAATGGCATCAACATGTAACCAACAAAGTCTATAACAAAAGTATTGACTAATTGACCATACACCATCGCGCTATTCAGCTATTTGTTATGTAAATTAGACTACCTCCCCTTGTTAAAATGATACAATGGATGACCCAGATCACAAGCGACATGACCCCATTAAGCATCCGACAAACTTCCCTGTCTATTGTTGAATCCCCAAGGTAGGTAAGCAGTTGAATAATTAATCTAATCATTAACTGAATGGACCACTGCTCCCAACAACAACACGCATCAGCAATTGAAAGGAAAGGTTTGTCTAAATCATGTAAATGGGGCAGTCCGAGAATGTTCGGATCAACTCCATGCATCGATCAAGATTCAATAAGACTAACTTACCGAGAATTGTCCTTTGGAAAAGAAAACCAGGATATATCAGGCCTTGTTCCTTTATAATTATTGCAATTCCACGCTGCACAGATAGTACTCGACCTGATTTCCACCTTCAACTCCGATAACTCCATTGTTGACAGAAGAATGCCAAGCCGGCCGGGCTTGTATTAACCCACGCCGCTCGATGGCGCTGCGGTCGCCGGTTTTACAAAAAGTTCCCGCCTTCCCTTCTTGGTATTGAAGTTCTTTGAACCCACATAAACGGCTACAGTATGCTCGTGTCCATTTTTTCATATACGGACACGATGAGTGCGTTCTGTTCTCATGTGTTTGTCACTAAATAAGTTTGATTGTTGTGATGTTTCGTTCTGATCGTGATAAAGAGTGACGTGAGGTAGCTGCAACATGCATTTTTTCAAGATCAATATTTTATTTGTGGCCGTATTTCCCCTGCTGCTAAAACAAAAGTATTCAGTGACTAACTTGTAGAAAATTCACCGATATCAGCGCGTTTTAAAACATCCCCAAATCATTATTTACAAAATATGCAAATAAGTGGTGATCAAGACATTAGTTTATCGTTATCATCGAAATAGATTTGTAACGTTCCAGTTTCATGAGTGTGTTCATAGCATGTCAATACGGCATTGAAACAACTTGACTGCGGTATCCAACCCTGAGTGCTAGATTGTAGAATAAGTTAAGTCTAGGTGCTACTTTGATGTCAAGGCACTGTAGTTAATGTTAATCATAATCTTTACTAATTCCCTCTGTAACAATGGCTTTCACTGCATTGTGTGCCTACTAAACTTGACTATGATGCAATTCTAAGTCACCCGCAATGCTGTATTGATTAGTCGATCAAATCGTCAAACAAAGGGTCCAGTGGAATAAGAACGGACGACCGTTATGTTTGAGATGACCAAAACGGAGATGCAGTTGCTCTGTTCTCTCTGTGCTCCAGAAATGCTGATCAGGGAAATATTTAGCTGCAAAGGTGATTGAAATGTGATGCGAATGAAGGCAGCATCCCTGTTCAGTGACGCTGTTGTCACTGTCGTCACAACGTCAACAGGCCCCTGTCGAGCAGCTTCTGCAACGTCTGCCTCATAACGTCCATTGGCCTCCAAGGTGCAGCTGCCTGCAAAGTCAGTATCATAATTTTCCTTGATATGATCAAAACGTGGACTGTAGTGTGATAAGTCATATAGTTGAGACTTGGCTAAGTAAGCGGCTGACGAAAAATCAATGAAAACGAGATGAGCTGGTGATGTTTATCATCTCCCATGTGGAAGAATACAGAGCTTTGAAAAGAAAGAGAAAGGAAGAACACCATTGCATTATATAAGCCTGAACCATGTATAGACGTGCGACTAATGGTTACGAGCTATTAATCTACAAACCCTGCGCAGGTATTCGTGTTAAACTTGAATTACACGAACTATGCTGTTTTGGCAAACATTGATATTCAAGAAATGAATTCATCGACTAGCTTTGATGGTCAGGTGTTTATCGACGAATTTGGGTATTCTGCAGAAGATAGGTTAAACCTATTAAGGGGACGAGTATTAAATGATAACGGCCAAACAAGCGAATCATTCTGAAGGTTAATTCAGTGTGCTGTGTCCTAAGGCACTTAATGTACTACAACACATCTACTTCAAGCTAAGATATAAATTAATGATAACAGCTCATGGTTTGGGGCATATTGGTTATCTCAGCCGGTCATGTTGATTTCACCACCACCCCGTATGGAGTGCATCCATACAGTTGCATGCAATGCACTGCTTAACTATGCTGGCTACAGCTAGTTATTCCCGTCTACCCCCCCATCCCAACGCAGCGCAGAACTAAAAGTAGGTAAGGTTTCGTTCTACAGATGATCCACCTGATGAATTCCCGTGTACATAACATCTATGTATGGAGAAGGAGCAATAGATACAAGCATCACACATTGGCGTCTACATATTTTATCGTAAGTGTTACTGCACATAGATGAAAATCTGACCTGCCTGTTTGAAAGACGTAGCTCTAATTAATAGCCAGCTCTCAACACTAAAATTGGTCCCTTATCCCCCTAAATCCTGCTTACTAACTTATTTAGAGTCGGTTCCCGCAGTGTAGTGGTAGGCTGCATCGCCTTGCGTCCCACAGGCTGTGGGTTGGATACCAAGTTGGAAATTCCACACTGGCTCTCCCTGACACGGATGATCACGTTAAATGGCGGTCAAATCTCTGAAAGATGATCACCCAACCCGTAGTTCAATAGTACCTTAGTCTGTACTAATTCCTTCCGTAACAATTGCTTTCATTGACTTGCGTGCCTACTAAACTTGTCTAGGATGCACTTATAAGTCACCCGTTGATGAATGTAACTTAGCAATGCTGTTTTGATAAGTCGGTAGAAATTGTCGAGTCCAGTGGAATAAGAATGGACGACCGTTATGATTGATATGAGCAAGATGGGTTGGCTGATGCTCTATTCTCTCTGTGCTCAAGGAGTGCTGATCAGGGAAAAATATAGCTGCAAGGGTGACTGAAAGGTGATGCGGATGAAGACAGCATAGATGTTGAATAAAACTGTCATCCCTGCCGCCATAGCGTCAACAGGCCCCTTTCGAGCAGCTCCTGCAAAATCTGCCTCATAACGTCAATGGGCCTCCAAGGTGCAGCTGCCTGCAACGTAAATATCACAATTGTCCTTGATATGATCATAACGTGGTTAAGGACTGTAGTGTGGTAAGTCATAAGGTTGAGACCTGGGTAAGTTAGCGGCTGACGAAAAATCAATGAAAACGAGATGAGCTGGTGATGTTTATCATATCCCATGTGGAAGAATACATAGTTTTGAAAAGATAACGTGCTCTTTTGCAGGCATTTGAAAGCTTTTAGTTTTCCAGGGATTTTCTTTATATATGTTAGCTTTGGTGTTAAAACATTTAAGTTGGGCGTGATTCAGTTTAGGTATCGGCAAATGTGATAAGAATTTGGTGCAAGCTTTACTTGGTTTCTGTCGTAGAAACATCCCCTGTTACTGCTTGAGACTGAGCTCCGGTACAGATGAAACTTCCTCGCTCAATAGCTTAATGACGTACAATTACTATAGTATTGGACAACATGTGTTACAATGGGACTTACAGCGAATACAGGGAGATGTTCACTGACGTCATTTGTATATATGCCACTTGTTCATTACGTGTTCTATCGCGATCACAACACATGATCCGTTTGATGATGTTCTTCAATATGTATTGACATCACCAAACGGATTATATTACTCTGCAATATTCGACAGACTTAATCCGTTTATGATGTCTAGGGTATTATATAGGGTATAGACTCTGCCAATCAGTTACGTGTCTGCCAGTCTTTTTTATTCACGATCTGTGTCGTGACGCAGGTCCTATCCGACAAATCATTCACCTTCCCCCACGATTATATGTATCAAATTCCTTAAGTACATAAACACGCTAACAGCATGGATTTTTGTGTCTGAAGCAATATTGATATCATCACCAATTTTAACAAAGTCTGAAAATGATGAATCAACATTGATACTCGCACAAAATTATTGGGCACAGTAATGGTTTAAATACCTATGACATGCTGCATAATGCTGGTCTATAATTTAATGCACAAAATATGTAAATATAAATTGAGCTTACACATGCTGTTCTCAAGATATGGGGGAATACAGGCTCGATCCTACGGGGCTTAATGTTATTTGCTTGATTAGGAGCCACGTGAATTTAGTTATTGAATAAAATAAAGTCGGTAGTGATCGGTTAGGCAATGAAGCGTCATTCCGCATATATCGTTTTTGCATCCTAATCCTCAGTAGCATTGATATAGATATCGTCCATTAGAGCATCAGATGTATCTTTTACCTTAGTGGGTTTATTTTTCAAAGGAACAAAACAGAATCACAACATAAAATTTGAAAAGTCATTAGTTGCAGTAACTATACATGCTTATGATACGAAATTAATCTCTGCCTTACCTTGTGCAGAGAAAACAAAAATACACAGAAATACTTGGCGCAATTAGACAGTCGTCCAAATTTGTAGGTCTCGTTATGCTGATCAATTATTCAAGGGTTCCACTGCGACATACCTCACTCTTTATTGAGTAAATTAGCTGACAGATTAAGTTATACCAAATAATTATTTTGAAGCATATTTCTGAGGCATTCAAATGTTGCGATTAAACGTCAAGTAGAAATCGCAGATACCGAAATACGACCTACATAAGATAAAAATACACAAATAAGTTGCATATTAACGATGTGATAATGATTTAAGCGAACGATTAGACGTCCATTCGAGTTATTTTACAAACTATATCACCCAACCAATACTACAATAAAAAAGCAGTGATGTGAATATAATTTAATTCGTACCCAGCAAACAATTTACGTACTATATACGTTGTTATTACGTTGTTGTTTGGTAGTGATTACGTAGTGTTTTTACGTTATGATTACGTAAAAGACTACCAGAAACGTTTTAACTACGTATTTAAAATACGTAGTGAAATTACCATTCCACAACCTATTTGGGATATTTGGGCACCTGTATGCTACCTTCTCACTACGTTATCATTGACAGCAAAAATGCCATGCAAAACAAAATAGGATGAGCAAAATGTTTTTATTGTACATAAAGTTGGTTATAAACAGCTTGGTTAATTTGGCTAGCCCTCCTCAGAATGTGAAGTGTCAATGACTGGAAGAGAGGGACGGGCTTTCTTATTCTTGGATGTAGAAGCTTGTGCCTGTCAACACATAGGATAGAAGATTATGTAATAAATGGATATATTTTACAGATTTATAAAACATTATGATTCTGTAATTCATATCACATTAATGCTTAAAATGAGAAATAAACCCCAACAGGATTTATTTTGGGAGGAACCCTAATCACTCTCTACCAAAAACATACCATAAAACAAAGGCTATACTTGGTGTCCAATAAGCAACTGATATCTGATAGTGTTCAACTTAATATATGGTACACTACAAACTCCCCTAGCTCAAATCACTCGCTAGCTCTTACCCCACCCACACACACTTCCTAATAACTTGCTGAATCCAATAGGACCCCGTTACTGATTGCATGGATTAATTTGCATCAGTATAATTACCTGGAAGAGATAATAAAGAATAATTTCAATTTACAAGATACAAGACTGAACGATATGATAGTTTCAATATATTTCACAAGACATAAATTTCAGTGCTTTACTCACTATCTGACAAGTTGAATTGACTTGTGGAATTGGTTGACGGTGATGAAACGGATCCTTTACCTGAGCATATAAGACATTCAGCAAACGCTGCTAGAAAAAACCCTGAAATTGTGGTTGTACTAAGATCAAATTTACCATGTAAGGAAATAGTTATAAAATTTCAAAAGTATAAATTGATTCTTTACCAAAACTGCTCCCATTTCCCATCTGCAGGGCCTGCATTGAACATGGCAGCACAGTCTTGAAGTCACCTAAAATTGTGTTTTAAAGTTTATTTATTGTCATATTCTACCAAGACAATAAAGTCAGTTCCGGTGATAAAATATTCTAGATCATATTAAGATGACATTGTTGATGATTGATGTTGCCAATTGCACAGACATTTACTTATACAACTACCAGAAATATCACCAGATTTCTTACCATTCTTGTTGATGATGGGAGCATCATGCAGCAGTTGTATTGATCCTGAATGTGCTGACAAACCAGGCCATTCTGCCAACTGACCAACTCTGTGTCCAACTCGCTTCTTTCTTAACTGTACAACTCTGCTGTCTCCATCTGTATTTCATTGTAGAATTAACTTCAGGTCAAATATGTAACAACTAAAACTATCGAGAGCATAATTTGAATGGTTTTAAAATAAGATCTGTAACATGGGTCTTTAAATGGTCATGAAAGTATAGTAACTGGTCATACGTGCTGAAAGTACACCAGGGCTTGATAATCTCAACTATTCAACTGTATAACAGTAAATTTTCAGGAACATATAAAAAGTTTTGAGGGTGGATTAACATACTGTTCAAGTAAGTCATTATATTTTTTCAATACATACCTTAGGATGACACACAAATAAGGCGATGACTTTTCAAATTTGGCGCAGAAGTCAAAAACAACGAAGTGATTGGAACTTCCGGTTCCTTTTTACCACAATTGTTCGATAAGATATAAATTATTATTGCTTTGTTATAAAATCTTATACCTTTTGGTAAAAGCTAGTCGATATTCACTTTCTCTCCTTAGTTTTCCATTTCTACTTTAATTTGAGACTAGATATTTGAATATACCAAAAAACCTCAGCGGCAATTGCAACAACCAGATTGTCATTACGTTTTGTTTAGATCGCACACTATGACTATATACATGGTATAGACTACGTCCGCAATACGTGTCTTGAGTTACGTAGCGGAATGATACGTATATACGACGTATTGTCAGTATGTAATTATTACTTAGAGGCACTACGTACACGAGTTACGTAATTACAACGTTTAAACTACGTAATTACCAGACATTACCTAACCATTACCTACGAACTACGTAGTACTACGTAGTTCGTACGTAGTGTGTTTGCTGGGTAGTGCGTACTAGTAAATGTGAATCAAATATTACCACATTGTATTTGCATGTGACTTCTTAGCTATATTTTGCTTTGATCGCAAATTGTATGGAATAACACGTTGCATGTTGTTTATCATAACGTTTGAACAATATTGTTCAATATTACCTTTTACATCGCAAGTAAGAACCAACATCTGCACTTCCTTTATGCCTAACTCCCTATTCCCTGATCAAATGCAGTGCACTCACAACTCCATCGATGCATGAGTTTGGGCTAGAAACCATCATGAATAATTACCGCCATTCTACATTTTGCATAGCTCATATAAGACAGAGTTGTCGGTTATGAATAAGGGTTGAGTAGCAAAGCTGCATGCTTACCATGGCATGCCTCAGCACATTGGATGACTTTACACCCGATTATACATTTCCACCACTTAGAAACACATATGTTATAACATTTTGACTTACAAACGCCCGTCCGCCATACCGCCATAACATACAAAAGCCTGTCTGTCACATCACCAAGTCTTACGAAGCGCCTACCGGTTTCATATATGACAGTTAACCTGTTCTTAGTTACATCTAGTCTTAATACACACCTTGACACAATAAGTTGCATAACGAAACTCACAACCTATTTCGTGCCAACTGATTTCATGCCATCATTGCCTCTAACATATTACTGACAGTCGTTATCTTCCCGCAAAAGTAACCAAAGTTGTCTGCATCATTTTCTTCCAGCGTATAATCATAGCGTTGGCAATGACTGTATGATCGGTCATAACGTAGGTCAGGGATTGTCTAGTGACAACAAAGCAGTGAACGGGAGGAGTCGAATAGCTGGAGACATCTGTCATCTTCTATTCATGTGCTGCTCGTATCTTATGAAGCGGAAAAATGTTTCCTTATCATTGTAGTGTATAGCTAAGATTGATCACATTATGGGTATTCTGACAAGCAGAAAAGCTGGTGTTGTGTACGCAATAACGTTCAATCGTTGTCTGGCAAAACACGATTCAGTCGGTCTCGCTAGAATTCATCAGTTCAAACACAGACTTCAAAGATTTCAATTCACTTCGAGTAGGAGCCGCCCTGAATATCAAAACGCTTATAATGTTACTTGCAGAATGTTGTTAATCCCCGTCGAAAGGCTCTCATAGCTGTCTCATGGGCATTTCGTACCAACAGGCACGATGTTCGCAGGGTTTGCACTCACTATAAACGATGGTTGTCCACGACGTGCATTTTATTCCTTGAGCGCCATGCCCCGACATCATCTGGACACTGTGCTGTTATGGGTTCATTAGCGCGAGGATTTTCAGCATAAGCGAAAGGGGAAAAGGACAGTGCTTACCCAGTGGGCACAACACGTGGAATCCACGTGGAAAATACGTGGAGAAACTGGTGTAATTCACGTAGATAATACGCGTAAAAAGCAAGTTGAATTCACGTGGATATGGACACGTGGAAAACACGTGTGCTCTTCCACCTAAATTCCACGATACAAATATCTGTATTCAGGTGGTTTTTACTTCCTCTTTAGTAAATTTTTTGTTTTTTAATATATTTCACAAGATCATTGAACATTTATTTCTCAGAAATATCCAACTATAAGTGCTACATGATCACAAATAACAATATTAAACATGTTTTAAACATTACGAGCAAATGTCAACATACAAAGGCAACAAATTAGTGGAAAAAGGCAGGTTTGTTCATGAAACACATTAAACCGGTCACTACATGCATGAGCATCATGAATATACACAGATATAACATGATTTACTTTCACCCTAATAAAATGCAAATTATAAAATGTACTTAAAAGGCCACTGAAATGCAAAACCAAATTTTTGTTATCGCATTTTGATGATAATTTTTAAGTGACTTTCTGGGTGACGTCACCTAATTGACACAAATCAGTCAAATTCGTCTGGGTAAATGGCTTTCATCAGTAAACCACTAAACGAAAGTGAGTGAATGAGTTTGATGACTTCATACAGGAAAGTCTGCGAGTTTGATCGGTAATATCTCGGCAACCAGTTATGACATCTCAGTCATACTGTTGTCAAAATGTCACAAAATCATCTTCATAATTAGATGACAACACAAATTTGAATTTTGCATGTAAGTGGCTCTTTAAGTAAACGATCTAGTAAAATCTATGAAAAATATAATTGTGTGAGTAAATCAACAATCATTACCAATAGGCAATAATTTAAACTTCTCTTGGGTGCATTCCTTAGTTGGTTGGCTAGAAAGACATTAACAGCAGCCTCGGTGAACCCATGACCCTTCACTACACTTTCTGCATAGTACAAAGAGGACAATATAAGCTATCTAATTTCATACATCGTACAACTGACTTTCATTATTTATTGTGTATCATTAAAATCAAAAACTATCCTGGACTTCCAAGTAATTAGCCAATGGTGAACCTACCGACAATTAATTTGCAGAGTGCCATTTTCTCAAAGCTGGCTTTGTCACCTGACCCATTCATGTTAAGCTTGCACTGCAGGGAATTAGTGATTAATCTGCAAGCAATATGTCTGAATGAATACAATTGATGCATGAAAATTTCTTAAACATTGCCAATTCAGACAAAATGCATAAGTGCAAGTTGTTTGGATCATGGATTTACATCATATACATATACATAGAGAATCTCACCTGCTTGTCAAATCGTTCATCGTATCCCGGACACTGCACAATGATTTTCATACACTTCTGAAACTGACACAAAAATGTGACATTTGGAAAATATTTCATTGCTGTTTATTAGATCTAATGCCCACTCCTCCTTAAAAGAAACTGCAATTTTACATACCCACAAATTCTTTCTCTGGTTGTCCATAAACTGCTCATTTAAATGTTGAAGTTCCTCAGTGCTGTTCATCTGCACAGCTTCAGGAAGCATTTTGCCACTAGCGGCCAGCTCTCTCCTCTCCTGCCTGTTCAGTATATCCATGATTTGCAGAGGCAGGAGAGGCAGCGCTCCTGAAAACCTGTGCACAAACAAATTATGCAGTGTTCAATTACTATGCTGCTGACTACAAACTCATAAATAATACCTTTCTCAATAGCAGCATTAAAACAGAGAAAATATTTAAAGAAAATATTTACAAATGTGCACTTATGTTAAAGGAAAACCATCATTGCTCAACCGACGACTGCTAGAATGAGTGACAGATGAGCCATGACTGTGGGACTGAGTGACAAATGAGCGATGACGACCGTGTGGAGCGGATTGACAGATGAACGATGACTGTGAGATGGACTGACTGATGAACGATGACTGTGAGATGGACTGACAGTAGCCCTACAAGACGTCTGGTATAAATTCATGTTACCGTTACACCAGAGCTAGACTGACAGATGAACGATGACTGTGAGATGGACTGACAGATGAACGATGACTGTGAGATGGAGGAACAGTCAACAGATGAACCATGGCGTGTGTATAAGATGGTTGTGGTGTATTAAGGAGCAAGCCTCCAAAAAACCACGAGGCGTGCCTACAGCCTTTCCGCTGCAACTAACTAGCTGCAACGGCTGGCATTTTGCTGAGAGCGATAATACAGGTTTCATGCACCAATGAGCATAAAATTATAAACCATGAAGACATTATATACGGCAAGCAGTTTTTGTACAGCTACTTGAGTAAACTTATTTTCATTGAAAGAATAACATTTGAATATGACTCACTTGTAAACTTAGAAACTGTCAAAAATATAGCAAATGAATTCTCAACTTTCCAAAACTGCAGCAAATCGCGCCAATCAGCGTTTAGCGGTTAACCCCCGGTGGGGTCTCCACCACGGACCAGCAGGTCACGGGTTCGAACCTCGCCTATGTTTGGAGAGTATCTCACCTGAATTTCGGCTCATTATTCCAGGAGACCCCTGTCACGATAGTAACTAAGCAGATGAAAGCCAAAAACCGTCATCTTCCCCAGAGCTCATAGATCGATATCACCAAAAGTTGTGAAACCCACTATATCTTGGCATATCTAGCACAAGCTTAGCTGGGGCTGTCAGGTTAACACATGGCCATATTTCTGGTATAAACTGAAAAAAAGAATATTTAAATAATAATTTACAAATGGGTCCTAAAATACACGTCTTTTCCACGTGTTTTTGACACGTAAATTCCACGTGATTAATACTCGTGGAATCCACGTGGATATCACGTGAAAACACGTGGATCCACCAATTCACCAAAAATCCACATGATTTCCACGTGGATTCCACGTGTTGTGCCCACTGGGTAGTATATATATGCAGGGGGAGGGATGACAGGGCTTAGCATATATACCAGTAAACATTACGGTGTTTGGGATTAATATGCAGGGGATTTATGTAAGCACACATGCGGTTGTGAATGACTGTCTCGAAGAGATACGGTCAAAAGCCTTCAAAGCACTCTACCGTTTACTATTACCACAACATGTCGTCTCTAGTGTGAATCGATAAAGGGGTCGCGGCGCAAACCTACGTGGTGATAATATCAATGAGGGCAAAGTGTGCATGGCAAAGCAGGTATGGAAAGATAAGCAAACAGAAAAAGCATTCACAACTTCTCAGTGGCGCTTTAAACCCACCGCAAATATGGCAATTACACACAGGTGTCGTTTTCCCCAAAGATCCAAATATAAGTGAGTACTTTAACATGTTATAAGGCATGTATGTCATCGTGCTCAATCACCATATCACCCTCAACATCTCTTAATTCATGTTCCAGATTTATTTTCTCGTCTTTAAGATAATCTATATCTAACTTAAACTCTTTTACATAACCTTTTTTCAAGTTTGGTAATACGCGCTCATTGGTGTTCATTTCTATACCTTATGTCTTGGTACATTCAATAGATTGGTATATGCAGTGCGTTAATGTCCGCGCAATAGAAATTATTCTGTGTATTGAGAAGGGCCAATAAGGTCGATCATAGTCCGCTGAATGATTAAGAAGACCCAATTTTTGCTTGATACCTTCCAATGCTTTGTCTTTTCCACGTTGGATCAGCGCTCTTCATTTGGGTATATTTTGTGATGTAACGGATGTAACGGTGCCGTCGGAATGGTTGGTTGTTCCTACTGATGTTTTAAACGTAAGGCTATATGTCAAGTTCAATTAGGAGTGATACCACTGACATTGATGCCTGGGAAGCACTACCACGTGTTCTGAAACTGATTTGGTCACCTGCAGCCAACTCGCGAGGTCTGATAAATACTCGGACGCCCACATTATCGTTTTTTTGTTAGGTAACATAATAGCTGCTTTGTTGGGCACGATTAACAACAAAAGTTACACCTAGAAAGGAAGGCTGCCCCCTCATACTAGTTGATAGCCCCATACGCAAAACTCGACCCGGCACCAGTATAGGATATCCATGGTCATCACCCCTGACATTCTCATCAAATGAACATACATGTATTCCATTAACCAACCGACCTCTTTCTTCCGCCCTAATAGTAATGAGGATGAGTGAGTGAGAATAGGGTTTAACGGCACACCAACACGTGTATGTTATATGGCGCCTAGAAAGATTAATAAATAAGTTTGACCTGATTAAGCAGTCGCCTTCTAAGATAAATGGAAAAAAGAGGGACATACAAGTGGATGATCTTGAAAAAGATAAAAATGCAAATAGTATCCAAGGGCAAGTCACCACCAGCCAATTGACTGGACCAGGCCATTCCAGCCTCTCGTCTAGGCGAAATCCGGGCCAGAGTATTGTGTCGCAGATACGGCCCTCAAAAGGACCACTCCACTCAACCACTTAGATCCCATTGTTCACCGACACGAGTCGCAACCCACGGCCAACTGGCTGCCCCCTATTAGTCGCCTCTTACGACATGCAGGAAGATACAGTGTAGTAATGTGGGGCTGGTTGTGAAGCGCATAACATAGGTGTTTTATCATATTCATAGAGGTCGGCACTATGATCCGTTTGCTGTTGAGTTCCATAAATACTCGTATTTATTGACATCTTGTAAATTGAAGAGCAACACCAATAGGAAGGTCGTGATGGTCCAAAAGACGTCACTTATTATCCCTTAATAGACGTTCAAGTCATTCACAGCTCCGCCGGTAACGGGTTTTGACACAGTATTAGCGATGTTTGTGGCTATGATATCACCAAAAGAGCCACCCTCAAAGCCCACAACTTCTAGAAGCGTAGTGGGTGTTCTATCAAGCAAGATGTGCGTTGTACTGACTTGATCGAGGTGTAAATAAAGTGGGTCACATATGCTAAAGTTGATGGGCTGGTCACCTCTGTAAATACCTGACGTTAGCCTTTTTTCCATCTAGACCCAACATTTTTAACACACGGTCGTCACGTTCTAAAGTCCCATTATCAATTCCGAGGGTAATCCTTCCATCTAAAGAAGTGAAATCCAAACTCAGGTATTTAAATTCAAATGCCTCCTGTATACGTTTGAAGTTCCAGACGCCAAGTATCAAAAGGACACTTTCTCCTTTATCTGGAGTTTCAAACTGCCATATAATGATTATATTTGATTCAATGTTGTACCAGCCCACAGTATACGTGATTGATCTTAGGCCAACACATAGATCAACTGCACTGCTGTTAATGGCATTTCGTAGGGACACAGCCTCGCTGCTTTGAACATTCGTTTGATACTTAACACTACGGATAAACAAGCCTTTAGATTCAATAGAAATGGAACATACATATCAGTCCCGCTGTATCCATCCCATATAGCAGCTGAGTAGCTGACACATCTCCTCATCCAGGTGCATGCGGACGACAGTACAGATGCATTCAAGGTGGAGTTCACCAACCTGTTTAAGCACTACTTGGTGCAAAACAGCAGGACCAAGAGGGTGCAAGCACCTTCTGGAGTACTCACATACTGGAAAAATCTGAGGGGTTCACAGTCCCAGGTATCTCATGGATTAACGACAGTATTCGAACCTATTTTTGGGCTAATCGTGGTGCTCAGGTGCAGACCCGCTCATAGATACTGTGCACAGCCACATTCTTTGAAACCTGAAAGCAGATTCAGGCTAATATTGAGGATGCTATCAACTCACCAGTTGACATTCCCTCATCCATCAACAGGTATCAAAACCTGCATGCTGGGTCGCGCCGTGGTTAAGAAAAAACGACAATCAAGATTTCTGGCAATGAGGTCATGTCCATCGATGACAGCGATGTGTACCACTGCTACCACGACTTGTGGCGGACTGCACAGGAGAGACAGGGCCTCCAGTATCAGGGTATTGGCCCATCAGATGGCAGAAACGCAACTAAGATACCAGGGGGGGGGGGGGGGGGGGGGGGCAGGAGACAAATACGAGACCGAGGAAGAGGACACGGCCGTAGGCAATGTCTATGGTAACAGGTTCAACGTTCCGCTTGACTTTGAACTCCTCGAGAGCCACATGCCATTCTACCAGATTGCACTTAGTGACAGACTGGAATACTGGCTCACATTCAACGACTACAGAAGTGTGATTCACGCAATGGGCGACACCGACACCAGCTACAAAATTGATGGGATCTCCTTAGAGTATGACATGGTTACCCAACCAGAGTTGGCCGGTATGATACGCACCAAGTACACAGGTCGGCTCTCGATTGTGTATGAGCATGTGCTTCGTCACAGGAAGCTTGCATACAATAAAATAAGAACAATCTGAACGTGCTGCCTCGCAGCATGAAGGGCATCCTACTGCTCATTGAGGAGGAATATATATATATATATATATAGATAGATATATATATATATATATATATAGAGATATATATAGATATATATATATATATATATATATAGAGATATATATAAATATATATATATATTTATAAATATATATATATAAATATATATATATATAAATATATTTATATATAACATATATATATATAAATATATTTATATATGAAAATATATATATATATATAAATATGTATAAATATATTGCATTCGCAATTTAGTCACGCACACATTTCAATGTTTATCTCTCCGTTATTACGCTGTTCTAAAAGGACCAAGTTGATGCTGCTTCCAGCATATTCAGTCCAGCAGCTCTAATACTGTCTATTGAAATATATGTCTGCAAATCCTGCTTGATGCCGAATTACACTTATTTATTTAATTGATTTGTGCTATTATTCCCTGGCATACGTGTATTCATGGCTATTGTATGTGTAAATGATATTTTGAACTCCACATACAAGTTTTTATTTCAGTTCCATCACGTTGGGCGTAGGCTAATATTGCCTATACGTAAAATGTTCGATAGGATAGAGCTAAACGCCGTTCTTGTGCAAGACATTTGTTAGAAACCAACATGTGATTAATCAGTTGATACGCAAAGCAACACTACACATGATTGATATTCCTTGTTCTCGAAGCAGGCAGAAATATACGTATGATATGGATTCCATATACAGAATGTTACCCCAACATATATCGTTAATACATCTATACAATAGCAGTGACCTGAACACCAGATGATCGATGCCCACAGAGTATCGCCGTTGAAGTGAGTCACTAGTTATATGAATTGTGGCCGTAGGTATTCACTTTCGGCAGAATACAATTATCTGTTTCTAAATAGAACTCTGAATCTCTTGCAGCTGCATTTCCTAATTTAATGTGCTGCATTGCAAAATCCGTTTGCATTAGGTAGCAGAATTGTTCGAAGAGTCATGACTAGTCGCGTAGCTCGACCTTTCCTGTGTGTTCCAACACTACCGTCGCTGGCATTGATTTAAAAAGCATGAGTGTTATTGTCAAAAATGACACGCCCTAGTGTGGAATGACCCAGGCGTGAACTAAAGTAATTGATATCCAAAGGAGGCAGTCGTCGGGAAAATGTTACTGTGGCACGTATATGTCTATACATCACAGTTGCAATAGCTTATGTCAATTAATCTATCCATACTGATGGATCAGAAAAAGTATCCATGACAAAGTTTAACATATTGTGGTTGACAAATCAGACATTGATCGACATTACTAAAGTTTAAGCCTACTTGAGGTTTATCAATTTGGACTAATGATTCTTCCAGTTGTTGGTTGTTAACTTGTATGCTGAGTATAAATCCTAGGGTTAAGGACCAGCTTCATCTCAGAATGATGCGTACGGTTAAATAATTTTAACAGCAAGCGATCCATGTCATAACGTTTCGACTCATGCAATGGTAATCATAATGTGTAAATTTACATTATGATGTCTCCTATGAAACTCTTATTGTGACTGATTGACTGCCCCCACATATAGCGAATTTTATGGCGATATAACATTTAACCGGTATCTGTCGGCGGCTGTATTTGAACAGCATAAGTCGGCGCTTCGTTGAGTCTATGTCAGTTGGCCGCTTAATTGATCAGTATCAGACGGTGGGTCTCTTAATCAGCATTAGTTGGCCGCTTAATCGATCAGAAAATATTAATCAATATCATTCCGCCGCTCTATTGATAAGTTTCAGTTGGCGGTCTGATTAATCAAGGGCTCCACAAAGTTAATATTTACCTTTTTCACTCCGTTACTTAGTTTAATTACTACTCTTCAATATGTTTTCAGCTCCGTTTCATGCCATTAATGTTGTTTGTATATTGCGTCTGTTCATGATTTTGAATGAGAAAATGACACGCCCGTCGGCCTCAGTGGAATTAAAAAAATGCAAACAAAGTCTTAAAAGATTTCAATTCACTTCAAGAAGAAAACACGCTGATAATATGGAAACGCTTATAATGCACGTTAGAATATGTTGAACATGCATCTCAACAGGCTCTCACCGCTGACTTGTTTGCATTGTGTAACAACAGTCACGAAATTCACCGTGTTGGCACTCTGGGGGGGGGGGGGCACTAGGCCTTATTCTGCATAGGGGTGTGCCGCGGAACCTCGTAAACCCGTACCCGTCGTACAAGGTCAAAATGGCCAAAAGCATACCCCGTCGTACAAGGTATTATGCGAATGTATAACACGTCGTACAGATTGAAGCTGAAAAACATAGTACAAGTATGAGGCCAAAAAGCCCGTCGTACAAGTCGAGAGGCCGAAAAAACATACCCCGTAGCACGGCACATATATACTACCTCTATACACATAAGTGCCCCCCCCCCCCCCTCACGTGGTTTGCACTCACTCTAAACGATGGTCGATGTTAGCAAACATCTGGTTGAGAATGACTGTCGCAAGGAGATAAGGTACAAAGCCTTTAAAGCAACGTACATCACTCATTGTCAAGTATCACCACAACACGAGGAGTCAAATGAATCAGGAGGGTCGAAAAGATAAGCTGACAGAAAACAATCCTTCACAACTTCTCAGTGGCGTTTTAAACCTACCTGAAATATGGCAAATTTACATAGGTGGCATTTTCCCCTGAGATCCAAAAATGAGTGAGTACGTTAATATGTATGTTAATAGGTATGTATATATGTAAGTATATATGTATGTGTGTAGGAATGCATGTATATATGTATGTAAGTATGTATGCATGAATGTATATATGTATGTATGTATGTATGTATGTATGTATGTATGTATGTATGTATGTATGTATGTATGTATGTATGTATGTATGTATGTATGTATGTATGTATGTATGTATGTATGTATGTATGTATGTATGTATGTGTGTGTGTGTGTGTGTATGTATGTATGTATGTATGTATGTATGTATGTATGTATGTATGTATGTATGTATGTATGTATGTATGTATGTATGTATGTATGTATGTATGTATGTATGTATGTATGTATGTATGTATGTATGTATGTATGTATGTATGTATGTATGTTGTGTGTGTGTGTGTGTGTGTGTGTGTGTGTGTGTGTGTGTGTGTGTGTGTGTATGTATGTATGTATGTATGTATGTATGTATGTATGTATGTATGTATGTTTGTATGTATGTATGTATGTATGTATGTATGTATGTATGTATGTATGTATGTATGTATGTATGTATGTATGTATGTGTGTGTGTGTGTGTGTGTGTGTGTGTGTGTGTGTGTGTGGTGTGTATGTATGTATGTATGTATGTATGTATGTATGTATGTCTGTATGTATGTATGTATGTATGTATGTATGTATGTATGTATGTATGTATGTATATGTATGTATGTATGTATGGTATGTATGTATGTATGTATGTATGTATGTATGTATGTATGTATGTGTATGTATGTATGTATGTATGTATGTATGTATGTATGTATGTATGTATGTATGTATGTATGTATGTATGTATGTATGTATGTATGTATGTATGTATGTATGTATGTATGTATGTATGTATGTATGTATGTATGTATGTATGTATGTATGTATGTATGTATGTATGTATGTATGTATGTATGTATGTATGTATGTAGGTAGGTATGTATGTATGTATACACGTCCATGTATTTATGAATGCGCATTTTAGTATGAATATGTATACAGGCCTTGTTCTGTGTGTATTCAGGCGTAAGTATCTACGTATGTACGTAAATGCATATGTTCAGGTATGTAGTATGTATATATATATATATATGTATATATGTATATATATAGATATATAGTATATAGAGCTCTATGAGATAGAGTATATATATACTATGTATCTATGATATATATGATGTATATAGATGTATATATATATATATATATGTATATATATATATATATGTAGTATATATATATATATATATATATATGTATATATATATATATATATATATATGTTATATGTATATATATATGTCAAAATTAGTGTCGGGGTCCCAAATATCTCTTTTTAGCCATAGGTTGTTCTGCAATACCTCGTAATTTATGTCACCTTACTAATTAATATCGGTACTAGTACTGTGCTTATTGTGTCGACAGATTTGCATGAAAATGCGTCCTGTTGTATTACTGTGTACTGTATTACTATTGTACTGCTGTGTTTGTGCTGCGTGTATTGAACGATCACTGTGTGTCCCATCGTTAAAGTTTCTAATTTTGTAGAACGGGGTTGAGGTTAAGAAGAGGGTTGGTGTTTACGGGGTTGCAGTGTTTGTAAAAAAGGGTTAAGGTCAGCGTGAGGGTTAGTGTTTGGCAACTAGGGGGGGTGTGGATGATCTGAACCAGTCGTAAGGGGTTATGGTGTGGTACATAGGTGTTGGATTTTAGGAGGGGCCGATGTGTTAATGGACATTTGGTTGTTGCAGGTGGCTTAAATGTCAACGTCAAGGTGGATGTGTAAATAGAGGATGTCAGGGGGTAACTGTCACGAGAAATTGGGGGCGAGGGGAGTTGCAGCTAGGGCTCACCAGAGTACATATTGATTGTTCATATGGCATAAATTTTACCTGTGATGCATGCTGTTTTACACGCAAAGCCAAACATGAATAGTCAATACACAACATCGAGTGTGTGCATGACAAGCACGGAATGAGTAAGAAGAGTACGAACCCATGTTAGCTCTATTTTAACGCAAATAATGTCTCTTGTTCCCAGTCACGTTGGTGTCCTGTTGAGCCCCTTTTTTTTAAACACTGAGGTGGCAATTTATTCTGCAGATGTAGGTACCCCGTACAGATTTTCGGTGGCGATATTTTCAGGTGACTTTTTCAGATGACGGATTTCACAATCTCCTCACATATTAAACGATCATTTTGTTGACCTATTTTGGTGAGGGATTGCACAATCTAGTGACATAAACGCGCATTGATTTTTCTGCTGACATTGTCAGTCTGCAGTCTAGTGAAGAGGTACACAGTGTTTTGAGGGTGATATAATGATATTTATTGTGGTTTAAGGAGAGTTATTTGAAATTTGTTAGTAAGTGGCTATTAGTAATTCAAGGAAATGTGGTGTTATTTATCTCACTTGACGAATCAGTGGTATTATTGCACAAATGGGTAATGCAATTTACTTATCGTCAAATTCTCGATGCACTTCTATCGTCATTAAGTAACGGCTCTTGTCAA
>CM067356.1:68204715-68219715 GCA_034190875.2 Urechis unicinctus
ACTACTTACAAGGGCGCAAATTTCCGCTACGGCCACCATTTTTTCGGCCACCTTTTTTGTCCACTCGATCCAGCATACCCTCCATTGGCCTCTGCCCCAATCGATCTATTTGTCTCTGCGAAGCCTCTCCCAATGGTGGCCCAAGCAATCTATTTGCCTGCTCTGTCTTCTATTCCACAGAACCTACAAATTGTCGTCTATTTCCCCTCTACAAATTCTGCGATAGTGGCTACCCCTTTTTTACTTTATCGTCTGCCTTTTTTTCATTATCGTCCACCTTTTTCTCTCTATTTCGCATTGTACAGTAGAAATCGTATTGGATGCCATATTGTGGTGCATTTGGAATAGTAGTATTTCTTGGTTGGGGCTACTTCCCATATCCATTGGTGGGATTCTCTTGGGGGCCTCCAGTGGCGTCTCTTAGAGTTGTCATTGCTACTCTCGGAATCATACTGGTAGATTCTTGGGGGGCCTTGGTTGGATTTCTAGGTGCTGCTGCGGAAATCTAGGGCTGTCTCGAACAACTTGGCTGCAGCACCTAGGATGGCCACCAAGCGGCGGTTTTTCCATACCACCACGATATCCCTCTCTGGTGTGGTGGGGTTGTCTTCCCACCATTGCTCGATATCCTAGAATTGTATGCCACTTGGGAGACACTAGGGCCACTTTGGTGGTGTTTTCTAGCATATCTCATTACACTCTGGATCTCGATTTCTTTGAAATTTTTGTATACACCTTCCTGGATCCCACCCGGTCTGCAAGGTCTTTGATCTCCTTCATCTGCTCTTCTCGCTGTGCTGTCGTACTTGTTTTCTAGTAAGAGATGGGAAGAAACTGACCTACGTGCTCGGATGCCCATTTGCTGTAGCGATACAGTGGTCGCTCGAGTTGCTGCATCGTTGGAATACATATTGTATACTCTTTCGGCTACATATGGTTGTACTTCGGCTACCTATGATGGTAGACAGGCCGGTGGAGGAGGCTGTGTGGACAATGGAGACCAGGTTGGGTGGGGGTTTTGGGAAGGCTTGTTGGGCAAATGCAGAAGGCGGGGATGTCGATTGGGCCGGTGCGGACAATGGAGGGCTTGGAGAGGACGAGGCAAACAATGCAGACGAGGTCGGTGGTTTGCTTTGGGAGGACGAGGCGGAAGGCCAATGTGGGCTTGTTGGTTCGAGTGGGGAGGCCGGGAGGTACAATGGAGACGAAGGCGATGCGGGGCTTGGGGAGAACGAGGGTGACAATGGAGATAAGGCCGATGGGTAGCTTGGGGAGAACGAGGCGGGCAATGGAGACGAGGCCAATGGGGACTAGCTGGTTCAAGCGGGGATTACCATGGGGGCTGGGGTGGAAAATAGGGTGGGGGCCAATGGAAGGCTTTCTGGTTCGAGTTGATAAAAAGGTAGCCGAACAAATGGTGGCCGTAGCAGAAATTTGCGCCCTTGTAGTAAGTATGGATGGCGGTTGTTCTGGGCCAGAACCCCCACCATATATACTATAATTTGATTGCATGGGATTGGAAGGTGGCTGTAAGAGGGCTAAGCATAAATGCCGTGGAGATAATTTGTGCATTACAAAGCCGGGAGAAGCGGTCTGGAACGATAAGCTACGAGAATTGCGAATCCGCATGGCGTATTAAACCTACCAAAAATATGACAATTAAGCATATGTGGTGTTTTTCCAGCAGATCCAAATATAGGTAAGTATGCGAGCAGGTACACATGCATGTATATTATGTATATGTATGTATGCATGTATATAGTATATATATATATATATATATATATATATATATATATATATATATATATATATATATATATATATATATATATATATATATATATATATATATATATATATATATATGTATATATATATATGTATGCACGTACGTATGCACGTACGTTGGATGTATTAGTATATATGCATGCAAGTATGTGTACATGCGTGTATAAGCGTGGTTACGTGTGTTAGTATATTTACGTAGGTATGTATGTACTTTTGTATGTATATATGTAGGTATGTACATACGCAAGAACGTTTTTACGTATGTACGTATTCATGTACGCATCTATAAACGTATGTATGTAAGTATATGTGCATCTAAGTATGTAAATATGTCGATGTGTATGTAAGTATGTATGCGTGTATATGTATTTGCACATATTTGTGCATGTATGTTCGCATACATGTATGTGTGTATATATGTATGTATGTATGTTTATATGTGTGTATTTACGATGTATGTATGTATGTATGTATGTATGTATGTATGTATGTATGTATGTATGTATGTATGTATGTATGTATGTATGTATGTATGTATGTATGTATGTATGTATGTATGTATGTATGTATGTGTATGTATGTATGTCTGTATGTATGTATGTATGTATGTATGTATGTATGTATGTATGTATGTATGTATGTATGCATGCATGCATGCATGCATGCATGTATGTATGTATGTATGTATGTATGTATGTATGTATGTATGTATGTATGTATAAATGTATGTATGTATGTATGTGTATGTATGTATGTATGTATGTATGTATGTATGTATGTATGTATGTATGTATGTATGTATGTATGTATGTATGTATGTATGTATGTATGTATGTATGTATGTATGTATGTATGTATGTATGTATGTATGTATGTATGTATGTATGTATGTATGTATGTATGTATGTATGTATGTATGTATGTATGTATGTATGTATGTATGTATGAATGTATGTATGTATGTATGTATGTATGTGAGTATGTATGTAGGCGCATATGAAGTCTGTGGCTATGTCATGAATGTTTAGTGTTCGTTTACCTTCGTCTGATTAATATTTAATAAAACTGGATTTCACCTAGACTACTACATATCTCATATACCTAACCTTACTGTAACGCTTTCAGTACTATCGTCATATTTGCTGCGGCTGTAACAATCGGACTGACTATGAGGGTACTGGTTCGAATCAACGATATGCAGTTACATCAAACTTCAGCTGTGGATCATGTTAGCAAAAATGCACAGAACCTGACATACAGAGTTGCGCCTTCTGCGATGGCATCGGATACCAATACTTCTGAAAGTGAGTTCAATAATGTTTCACGTTTGACAGACATTAGTCTATGGTGTAATCAATCAATAGCCCGACCAAGTCAGGCGTTGACACGGAATGGCGCATGGCAATACACACAGGATGAAATGGAGGAACTAATAGTTTTCTCCGCATTCTACGATGAGCGCTTCTTTCATAAACCGTTGCCGTCTATTCAAATTTTGGCAGTCACAAATGTGAAACAAAAGGAACTCTTCTGCCATGTATGGTACACTAATGTCTCTTTCCCATACATTGTTGGTGCCAAAATAACGACAACTGGAAGAGGTGGAAATGTGAATAAAATCCATTGGGGGCAAAACCAGCTTACATGCTCATTGCCTGCGTTTGGTTTGATTCCAAGCTACGTGTCGGTATCAACAACGCGCTGTGGCACATCGACCATTCTGCTCCCAGTTCAATCAATGACAAAGGAACAATGGCCGCATGAGTTTGGGATATGTGTGGCCATTGCGTTTGGGACTATACCAACTACAGAATTTATAGAATGGATCGAAATGAATAGATTGTTGGGAGTAACAGAATTCAATATATATGACGGTAATATGGAGCATATGTCAGTTGTTTTCGATTACTACCAACAAGCTGGAATTTTACGCGTTCATCGAATGCCTCCACCAGTGAATGCTTCCAGCGTACATGCCGTGAAGCTGAGCAGCCCTGCATCGCTGAATGATTGTATGATGAGGAACATGTACCGATATAAGTATGTTCTTGTGGTCGACTTTGATGAACTAATTATACCGCGAACACATAACACATACCATGAACTGTTATCGGAGATCAATATGAAAAGAAACAGGTCAGAGCCTCACCATTCTTACAGCATACGGAACGCCTACTTTTTCAGAGATATTCCGCCTGACCCATCTCAGCCAATCTTTCTCCGTGCGATGCGATACCGGAAGCGAGCAGCTCCTAGCGGTAGAGGATTCGCACCCAAATCATTTATCAACCCGCGAAGATGTTTTTCCGTGTTCAATCATTACTGTTATATTCGCTTTCCAAATAGCGGACCCGCTATGGATGTTGACACGAAACTAGCTCTCTCTCACCACTATCGAAAATGTGGATTCGGTAACAAAACGTGCACTGATTACCTAAGCCATCAACAGCAGGACGATAATATTTTGGTGTACAAACCACTCTTGGAATCTCGAGTGAGAAAAGTGATGCACGCCTTGAATATATCAATTCATCCTGATAATTAAGTTGTTGTAATTTAGCTCTCGATTTTATGTATACAATATAAACAAATGAAAAGTGTTGAAAGTGTTTGATTTCTCCAAATATCTCCATTAAGCCAGTAAAGGTGTTGCACACGTCATCACAAGCCCCTTTTGTATCCCATGTAAACGGCTACAACATGCTCGTGTCCATTCGTCCAAATGCGGACACGGAGGCTGCGTTCTCTTCTCATGTGTTTGTCACTAAATATTTTGATTGTTGAAATGTTTCGTTCTGATCGTGATAAAGAGCGACGTGAGTTGGCTGAAACATGCACTTGTTAAAGATCAATACTTCACCTGTGGCCGTATTTCCCCCGCTGCTAAAACTAAAGTATTCAAGGACTAACTTGTACAAAATTAACTGATAAATAGCACGTTTTAAAACGTCCCCGAAGCATTATTTACAAAATATGCAAATGAGTGGTGACCCAATCAAGTTACTAAGCAGGCGTGGTTCCATCCTCTTCCGGTTTCATCCCCTTTTTAACCTACGATGCATGCTAGGGCTAATCAAATGCCTTCCACGGGTTTTAATTCACGCACCTTAAAAATATCGCAGTAAGACGATTGTAGGGATATCAATACTAAAAAATGGAAAAAATCTGTCAATAAGGTTCGTTTGTCACGGTAGTTTTGTCAGGATTTGTATCAATCTGAAGGTTAATCGCTGTTAATCTAACATGATGCCTCCTTCTGTTGGGCATCCTAAATGTTGATAATATGTCCAATGAAGTCATCAGGCAGTCTGGGGTAACCAGTAGCGTCTCTAAAGCTGCCATGGCCTTGCCCAAGGTTGATATTACATATAAAGTTCACATTTAAATGTGTTCTTTTGGGAAAACTGTTTTTGTGGGTCAACAATTTTTCAGAAAGTTTTCTCCAGGGTAAAATGGACGCTTTTCACAATCGGCCCTTTCGCCATACCGTGACCTTCACCCCTATTGACCAATCGGAGAAAGTGAATTATTGGAAATACCATTCTGTGACATTTTTTTCGCATCCAATTTCGATGAATTGCCCATTTTGTGAAGACCCACAACCTCACACAATGTCAACATAGGTACGATGAGCTACCGCTGCTACAACCATGTTGAAAACTGCAATTTTGCTATCTACTTTTATGTGATATGATTGTTTTTTCTTTGCTTGTAATTTTGACATGTTTGCAGCAATTCTCATCTCTGGCTAAATAAGCGAATGGGGGATTATGTGAAGAACTAGTGCTGTATAACAAAGTGGTTGCCGACATAGGTGAAGGGTGCTACGATGTATGATATCGATAAAGTGGAGACGAGAGGAGGCGATTGATTATGGAGGAGACGTGCTTAACTAATGATACGCTCAGTGAAGTTAGAAGACGACCACAGAGCACGGCTCTCACAAGGCTCATCTAAATTTGATGAATTTGACAATAGCGATTTGCGGAGAAAAACGCGTTTGACGGGAATGATATTTTGTTGAGCACATGTTTAGTGCTGAACCGAAATGGAGACATGGAGTCAGGGTGAGATGAATATTGATGTGGTGGAATGGAGGAGGAATATACACAGTACTTAAATCCACAGAACCAGCTTTGATCTATTGCAAGACTAATGAACCATAAATGTCACTGATTTAAGGGTATATGACCTCTTGAATGCGTCCTGTTGTTTCATATTTGGCCTCTGTGTGCATACTGTATACCGCAATAAAGCATAACTCGGTGTTACCATTAAGAACACATTAATGGATCAAGACATTAGTTTATCGTTATCATCGAAATAGAATTGTAACGTACCAGTTTCACGAGTGTGTTCATAGTATGTCAATAAAGCATTGACCCAACTTGACCGGCGGTGTCCAACCCTGAGTGCTAGATCGTAGAATAAGTTAAGCCTGGGTGCTACATGAATGACTTTGATGTCAAGGCACTGTAGTTAATGTTTTTTATAACCCTTACTAATTCCCTCTGTAACAATTACTTTCAGTAACTTGCGTGCCTTCTAAAATTGTCAAACAAAGGGTCCAGTTGAATAAGAAAGGACGACCGTTATGATTGTGAATGCCATGATGGGGATGTGAATGCTCTGTTCTCTCTGTGCCCAAGAAGTGCTGAACGTCATAACGTCAAAGGGACAGGGAACAATTTAGCGGCAAAGCTGACTGAAAGGTGACGCGGATGAAAGCAGCATCCCTGTTAAGTGAAACTGTTATTCCTTCCGTCATAACTCCAACCGGCCCCTGTCGAGCAGCTTCTGCAACGTCTGCCTCATAACATCCATGGCCCTCCAAGGTGCAGCTGCCTGCAAGTCAGTATCATCATTGTCCAAGATATCATCATAATGTGGTTAAAGACTGTAGTGTGATAAGTCACAAGCTTGAGACCTGGGTAAGTTAGCGGTTGACGTCAAATCAATGAAAACGAGATTAGCTGGTGACGTTTATCATCTCCCATATGGAAGAATATAGAGTTTCGTAAAGATAAAGAAAGGAAGAACACCATTGCATTATATGAGCCTGAGCCTAGTAAGGGGACGAGTATGCAATGCTAATGGCCAAACGAGCCAATCATTAAAAAGGTTAATTCAGTGTGCTGTTTCCTGGGGCACTTAATGTACTACAACACATCTACGTCAAGCTAAGAAATGATTGATTGATAAATGCTCATGCTTGGGGCCACATTGGTGAACTCAGCCGGTCCTTAACCGCTTAAGTCATGTTAACTTCACCATCACCCCGTATGGAGAGGTTATGTACAGTTGCATACAATGCACTGCTTAACTACGCTGGCTACAGCTAGTTAGTCTCGTCTGCCCCCCATCCCAACACAGCGCAAATCTAAAAGTAGTTTAGGTTTGGATCTACAGATGATCCACCTAATGAATTTCCGTGTACATTGCATCTATATATGGAGAAGGAGCAATAGATACCAGCATCGCACATCGGCGTGTACATATTGTATCACAAGTGTTGCTGCGCATAGAAGAAAATCTGACCTGCCTGTTTCAAAGACGCAGCCCTAATTAATAGCTGGCTCTCCACACTACAATTAGTCCCTAATTCCCCCTAAATCCTCCTTACTTATTTAGAGCCGATTCCCGTGGGGTAGTGGTAAGCTGCGTAGCCTTGCGACCCATAGGTTGTGGGTTGGATACCAAGTTTGGCTCTCCGTGACTCGGATGATCACGTTGAACGGCTATCCCGTCTTCGAATGAGGATGCACCCAACCCGGTAGCTCAATAGTACCGTGCTGGACCTTCATCCAAGTGGCGTGGCTTTACAGACCAGTCGGGGCAAAGGGTTTGTGTCAAGTGGGCACTGGCACTTAAAGGGAGCTGTCTAAGCATAACAGACATCCTCATCCATCATCGATATCACCTCTCGTTGAAATGACGTTAAACCCAAATAATATCCTTACAGTTGCTTCATCATTTAGACTCAAGCGTTGTCTCAGTTGGCTCACATCCGCATGAAAGTATATAGTCCAGGGTGTGTGTAGCTCCATGTCATAGAAGCGGTTATAGTGTACATACAATCTTACGAATATCAAGTACTTCCTGATGCTTAAATTCGGCAGAATGGCAAGTATGATCTAAGGTTTAGTCAGGTAAGGTAAGTAGAACAGGCAGATTTGAATAGGGACAGAGATTGCTTTCCACAAAACGCTTGGTTAATGTTACACTTTGTATTAGAGCTGATAACCTGATAGGAAGATTATTCGTGCTTTATTAAGCAGCAGGTACTTTTGATCACTATTCTCAAAACTATTAAGTTTGGGATCAACGTTGATCAGAAACAACACTCGTTTTCTGCGACCTTGTTCCTTTTTCGGTTATCAAATACTCAGTAAATTGCTATCATTTTGATTTTTCGCATCAAGTCGTCAAGATTTGTTCTAAACGCATTTGTGCTTAAATATGAATGATTCTCCTGTTTTAAAGTAGTAATTATGTCGTTGTGACATATATCGCGCTTTACCCATTAATATTGGTCTCGAGGTTTTTGCGTAACGTGCTCTTTTGCAAGCATTTGAAAGCTTTTAGTATTCCACTGATTTTCTTTATATATGTTAGCTTTGTGGTTAAAACATTTTAGTTGGGCTTGATTCAGTTTAGGTATCGGCAAATGTGGGAACAATTTGGTGCAAGCTTTACTTGGTTTCTGTCGTAACAGCATCCCCTGCTTGAGACTGAAGCTCCGGTGCCGATCAAACATACTCGCTGTATAGCTTAATGAGGCACATTAACTATTTGACAACATGTTTTGGAATGGGACCTACAGCGAATACAGGGAGATGTTTCCTGACGTCATTTGTATATATGCCATTTGTTCATTACGTGTTCTATCGCGATCACAGCACTTGATTCGTTTGATGATGTTCTTCAATATGTATTGACATCACCAAACGGATTATATTACTCTGCAATATTCGACAGACTTAATCCGTTTATGATGATATATAGGGTATAGCGTCTGCCAGTCAGTTACATTGTTTTCCTCTTTATTCACGATCTTTGTCGTGACGCAGGTCCTATCTGATAAATCATTCACCTTCCCTCACAATAATATTCTTACACAAACACGCCAACAGCATGGATTTTTGTGTCTAAAGTAATATTGATATCATCACAAATTGTAATGAGGGGTATTGTGCACATAAATGGTTTAAATACCTATGACATGCTGCATAATGCTGGTCTATAATTTAATGCACAAAATATGTAAACATAAACTGAGCTTACACATGTTGTTCTCAAGATATGGGGGATTATATATATATATATATATATATATATATATATATATATATATATATATATATATATATATATATATATATATATATATATATATATATATATATAGATATATATATATATATTTATATATATATACACATATATATATATACATATACATATATATATATATATATATATATATATATATATATATATATATATATATATACATATATATACATATATATACATATATATACATATACATATATATATATGCTTGATTAGGAGCCACGTGAATTTAGTTATTGAATAAAATAAAGTCGGTAGTGATCGGTTAGGCAATGACGCGTCATTCCGGATATATCGTTTTTGCAT
Source organism: Urechis unicinctus (assembly GCA_034190875.2). Classification (NCBI taxonomy): domain Eukaryota; kingdom Metazoa; phylum Annelida; class Polychaeta; order Xenopneusta; family Urechidae; genus Urechis; species Urechis unicinctus. The sequence continues at coordinate 68,214,169 of CM067356.1, forward strand.
CCTAATTCTCAGTAGCATCGATATAGATATTGTCCATTGGAGCATCAGATGTCTCTTTTACCTTAGTGGGTTTAATTTTCAAAGGAACAAAACAGAATCACAACATAAAATTTGAAAAGTCATTAGTTGCAGTAACTTTACATGCTTATGATACGAAATTAATCTCTGCCTTACCTTGTGCAGAGAAAACAAAAATACACAGAAATACTTGGCGCAATTAGACAGTCGTCCAAATTCGTAGGTCTCGTTATGATGATCAATTATTCAAGGGTTCCACTGCGACATACCTCACTCTTTATTGAGTAAATTAGCTGACAGATTGAGTAAGTTATACCAAATAATTATTTTGAAGCATATTTTGAGGCATTCAAATGTTGCGATTAAACGTCAAGTAGAAATCGCAGATACCGAAATACGACCTACATAAGATAAAAATACACAAATAAGTTGCATATTAACGATGTGATAATGATTTAAGCGAACGATTAGACGTCCATTCGAGTTATTTCACAAACTATATCACCCAACCAATACTACAATGAAAAGCAGTGATGTGAATATAATTTAATTCGTTGTGCATACTAGTAAATGTGAATCAAATATCACCACATTGTATTTGTATGTGACTTCTAAGCTATATTTTGCTTTGATCGCAAATTGTATGGAATAACACGTTGCATGTTGTCTATCATAACTTTTGAACAATATTGTTCAATATTACCATTTACATCGCAAGTAAGAACCAACATCTGCACTTCCTTTATACCTAACTCTCTATTCCCTGATCAAATGCAATGCACTCACATCTCCATCGATGCATGAGTTTGGGCTGGAAACCATTATGAATAATTACGCCATTCTATATTTTGCGAGTTGTCGGCCATGAATAAGGGTTGAGTAGCAAAGCTGCATGCTTACCATCTCTGCAATCTTAGCATCATTCTTCTCTCTGATGGCTGCGACGCAATGTCATAAAGTTCGCATTTCGGACATAAATTGAGCTATATGTATACGCAAAAAAACAATATGCTGTCCTAAAAGCATTATGCTGTCCCAACCGGGTACTCGATAAAGCAATATAATGCGTCAAAAAGTAATTCTAATAATCTAATTTATACACCCAGTTACTATGGCGACCATACTCGCGGCTGCTGCTGGGACATATGTACACGTTGGATAGAATGGATGGTGATATGATAATCTACCGCAGAAATAAAGGAAGCCACCGAAAATGATAAATTGACGAACGAAATGGAATCCTAGGAAACCTGATATGTTATTTTACTCGAAAAGCTTGCGTTGTGGAAATCAAGATTGATCATACCCGCTGAATCCTGGATTCCACTGAATGGCATGTTATGATGTAGACCAGGAGGTGAGCGCCGGCGTTAAAGGCACAGTCGAATGAAAACTCATGACATTCCTCATTGTAGCAGGAAAGCTGCTTAGGTGAAAGGAATCCGTTATGATGTGGCCAAAGACACGCGAGGGACATCTGTAGAAGTCGCTATGCGATTAGAATTTACGATGCAGCCAGACCTCGCAATGGCAAATGGGGGTCGCAACGGTGCCCAAAATATTGTATTAATGTAAGGAAGTAAGGATAAGTAAGGAAGGAAGTAAGCAAGTAAGCAAGCAAGCAAGCAAGCAAGCAAGCAAGCAAGCAAGCAAGCAAGCAAGCAAGCAAGCAAGCAAGCAAGCATGCATGCATGCAGCAAGCATGCAAGCAAGCAAGCATGCATGCATGCATGTATGCATGTATGCATGTATGCATGCACGGCACGGCATGTATGTAGGCAAGGTATGCATGTATGCACGGTATGCATGTATGGCATGGCAGGCACATGACAGGACATGGCATGGCATGGCATGGCACGGCACGGCACGGCACGGCACGGCACGGCACGGCACGGCACGGCACGGCACATACGTGTAATTGCCATACTTTATGTAGGTTCAAAACGCCTCGGAGATGTTGTGAATGAATCTTGATTCCTTTTATCTTTTCACGCCTGCTTCGCCACGCACACTTCTCAAAACGCCTCTGAGATGTTGTGAATGAATTTGTATTCCTTTTATCTTTCCTACATCCGCTTCGTCACGCCCACTTTCCTCTCGTCTTATTACTTGCGACCAGGTTAACACCGCAAACATCTTGTTTTTTTGGGTTAGGCTTTTTACCGTATCTCCTTGAGACAATCATTCTTAACGGCATATTTGAATCCCCTGCATATTAATCCCCAAAACTGTAATGTTTACTGGTATGTTGAGCTCTGTGATCCCACCCCCCTGCATATAAATCCTTAGCACTGTCCTTATCCTCTCTGTTTGTGCTGAGCAAAGTGAGTCCTCGCGCTTGACAGGCCAATGTAAGCACAATGAAGTTTAAGCATGGAGCTCAGCGGATAAATCGCATGTCGTGGACGACCATCGTTTAAAGTGAGTGCAAACACTGCATTATATATTTGAAATATTTGTTAAAGACTTTGTTTGATTTTTTTGAATTCCACTGAGGCCGACGGGCGTGTCATTTTCTCATTCAAAATTATGAACAGTGGCAATATACAAACAACATTAATGGCATGAAACGGAGCTGAAGTACATATTGAATTGCTTCAGTGGAACATAGAGTAGTAATTAAACTAAGTAACGGAGCGTAAAAGGCAAATATTAACTTTGTGGAGCCCTTGCTTAACCAAACCGCCGACTGAAACTTATCAATAAAGCGGCGGAATAATATTGATTAATATTTTCGCCGACGGTTGTCATGGTATACGTATAGTAATTTCCCAAGCCTGCTTACCTTCAGCTGTTGCGTTACTTGCTATCTTGGTAGAGTCCTTCTTAAGACTTCTGTGGCTGTCTTCTTGCGTCTTCGCTTCTTGGCGGCTTGGCTATAATGTTTTAGTGTTGCCGCCTAAAAGGCCAGGGCGGTCCCGGGAGACATGAGTTACTCACGCTGACACGTTAAGGGCCAAACTCCTCAGAGGTGTCATACGCTTTATTGCAACGCCGTCACGTAAAGACCATTGGACCACAGCGGTGACGTACGTCACCACACTCCCCCCATCCCCCCTCACACCGTTTGACGATGGAGTTGGACCCCACCCTGGACTTTCCCAACCCCCTCGGACCGATATGCACCCCCATCACATATCGTAGAGTCGGCAAGTATTCAGGGCAGTAATTTTCTTGAGCTCAGCTGGATCCTTGCCGACTCTTTGCGCCACCAAATCAGCCACTACCTCACATGAAATAGGGGGCATCTGTTTCTAACAACAGACGATCCAGGGGGATGGAGCGCGAGGCCTCGAGTTGGCAGGTACTGAAACCTCGCACCAGCCGAGTGAACCCAAAATGGACGTTCGGAAACTTCGACGCCCACCTGCTTACTACATCCCCAGATCCCGAGAAACAGTGGAGGGGAATCCGCTGCTCTGGGGGCACCTGACCAAGCAGCTGATAAAGGGCACAGCAATATGGCTCTGTGCCGTCATCTCCTTTCATTCCCCGAATGTGCAAAACCAGCACATGCAGGGGCTCCAGGAGGGACAGCACGTGGTGTAGGGCATGTTGCTGTGTCCCCCATTCAGCAGGGGGGGGGGGGACTGAATAGTCTATGCCAATTCCCCAAGGCCGCCAACTTCGGACCGTTTGAGAAGGCTGGACATCACCTGCATTTGGTCCGATGTGCACTTCGTTGCATGCTTGGGGTGGAGACCAATCGCGACCCTCACTTTTTGCTGCCCCAGGTCAATGATTTCATCGACAATGGGGTAAGTGGCAGGGTCGCAATAGTGGGCCACAGCACCCCCAACCACAACAGCGAAGGCAGACTGGGGTTTGGCAGCCATGAACAATTACGTGGCCCGGAATTCCGTGGTAGGCCCAGGGAAGTCAGGGCCCAGTCCATGTGGAAGTGGGAATCGAAGGCCACGGGAAGCTGAGGTTCCGGTTTTGAAGGCTTCTGCCCCGCCCCGCTCCCCTCGATCCTACCACACTGTGCAGGCCGACGGCCCAAGTCCAAGACAAGCTCCCTCTCACGGGGCCCGAGCTGAGACAACAGAGCCATCAGAGGTTGCCAGTGGAGGAGGACCGCGGGCGAATTTGGGGGCCTAAGACAGAAGCTATGAGGAACCGAATCCTCGTGGACCCGACAGAACTCCCGCATTGCCTCCTTCAATAATCCCCTGGGTTCCCTCAGGCTTTGGCATCCAAAACCGATTAACCCCTCTGCGAGGCGGACCAAGGTTTTTAAGTCTCGGCCCGGCCCCAGCAGGTAGGTGGCGATCATATACATAAGCGGTGGCGTACCATTCAACTGGCGCATTGTCCCAGGGGCGCATCGACCTGAGGGCATCGGCCTGGCGAGGGAGGATCAGCACTAGGGCGGATCGTCCCGGGGGTGCACTGACCCGATACCGACTTAACACCAGACACCAGCGTCCAACTTAACACCAGACACCAGCGTCCGACTGACCATCTCGTCCTCTGGTGTATATTATTATCTTTATCGGCGGTTATTTAACTATTCGCTGGAACTTTGCCCAAGAACGTGGCTTGGGATCGTCCATCACACTACATCACTTAAACACTCTTTTCCGACAAACTTTGTAAACATTCCTTTCTAAATAAATGCTAGGCGTCCTGGTAGCTGATGCGATATTCCAGTAAAGCAACAACAACTTTGGCACATGGAGCATAGTGAGATGCGAATTCTGGGAAATATGTTGGACTTAGGAGAGCCGCTGCACCTCTCCAATGCAATACAAACCGACAAGCTCTAGTTTTTTCCGGTTGTGGCAAATTAAAGGAAAATGTAGGGATAATGAGAGTGTGTTACACACAAAATATGTACTAGCAACCAACGCTGTCGCGCACAATATGTCTAAGCATGATATTTGTCATAAACAGCATCATCATCAACATTATCATCATCATCATCAACACTTTCATCATCAACATCATCCATATATACACAGTCATCAATTATCAATTATGTTGTAGAATAACCAACTTATATGTTATGGAAAAGTCAATTGATAATGCTCTTAGTATGTAAGCATGCTATACAAAAACAGAAAACACATTTGTAAACACACAACTGCCAATTGACAAGCTTTCTTAAAAGATGTTTTCGAGAAGCAATTCCGATAATATCTAAACACATCCTAAGTGAAGAAAAATCAAGATCCAGATTTGTTCCCTTCCTGCAGTAGGATATAACGATGAATAATCAACTGTAGACCATTTCAGTGGTTGCCATTTCGGAGTAGACAAGAACGTCTAGTAAGCACGGCATAGACTTAACGCACGTCCAAGCCAGTATTAAACAATTACGGCACTATATTGTATTGTACCGCTTGAATCGAGAGTTAAATTACGACACCTTAATCATCAGGATAAATAGATATATTCAAGGCGTGCATAACTTGTCTTACTCGAGATTCCAAAAGTGGTTTGTACGCCAAAACAGTATCATCTTGGTATTGATGGTTTAAATAGTCATGGCATTTTTCGTCACCAAATTCACATTTTCGATAGTGA
>CM067356.1:68224715-68267215 GCA_034190875.2 Urechis unicinctus
CTCCTCAAATTATAATTAAGCCTTCTCTACACATTTTTAATGACAACCCTACATGCATATATACATACATGTTAACGTACTCACGTATATTTGGATCCTTGGGGAAAGCGCCACCTATGTGTAATTGCCATACTTTATGTAGCTTCAAAACCGCCACTGAGAAGTTGTGAATGAATTGTAATTCCTCTTATCGTTCCACACCCGCTTCGTCATGCACACTTTGCTCTCGTCTCACAACTAGCAATCAAGTAAACACCGCAAACATCTTGTCGAATCTCACTGTAGACGACTTCGGCAATTTTTATTTGCTTAGGTTGTCTTGATACTTAACAGTGAGTGTGTAGCTGTCACGGTTGGTGTGTTTTAAAAGGCGACGACTGTCGCTGTCTTTGCCGCGGCATGTTTTAAACAATATTGAAATAAACATTGTCCATATGAGAGAACATAAGTCTGAACACTGGGGGGCAGGTACAGATTGATATAGAGTGCTTGAGTGAAAAATATTTTTGTTATTTTTGACACCTGTTGCAAGTGTCACTTAATAATAGCATGAAGATATCTAACAAACAAAAAAAGCAATAGGAATTTGATGCGAGTTGTACAATACACAAGTATAGTATGTTAAAAACGACTGACTCTTATCAATTGCGTGGCCGACTATTGCTGATCAATAAAGCCGACGACTGATACTGGACAAGTGTATTATCGCAAGAACGTTCGCGATATGTGGGGGAAGTGCAAGCTGCGTTCATGGTGAGCTGCGCGTGTTCAAAATGATAATGTCAAGGACGTATCAGTTCATGTTGACTGGATGACTATGGTACCACAGCACTGCAACCACTGGGAGCGAAACACGAAGTATAGCGTTTTATGTGTCATGTACAATAAGCCTATGTGTCGTGGTAATTTCTCTAAATGTAAGTAATATCATGTGATTAAATTATGGCATGGCTTCCTTATATGGTATGTTTATGTTGGGATGGGTCGATGATCGGGATGTGTTATCATAATAGTTTAAAATAAGGCAGTAGCGCTAAATAATTATATACATAAGTTGAATGAACTTGGTAAGCCAATAACGTGTATCCATGTTGTAATGTTCTTCGTTAGCGGAATAATGGGGACACTTACCGAATCAAGTTATTGAGCAAGCCAAGGCCCGCCTCAGATTGCCAGGGTGAATGAAGCATCGAACCTAGTTAATTGCAAATGAATTCTTGCAATAATCAAGAAAGCTTGCTGTCTACCAGTCAAAATGCGTGTTGCATAGGATACATCATAGGGTAAACTGGCACGTGTTGATTAACATAGTAAGAGTTGAAACGTTATGACATGGATCGGAAATTGTTACAATTCTTGTATCCTTATGGATCATACTGAGCAAAAATTTTTGTGCTTAGAGAGCATATATATATATATATATAGGAGAGGAATATAGAGATATAGAGATAGAGATATATATATATAGATATATAGAGATATATATAGATATATATATATAGAGATAGAGAGATAGAGATATATATATATATATATAGAGATACATATATATGTGATATATATATCCTATATAGAGATGAGAGATGATCTCTATATATATAGACTATATATATATATATATAGAGATATATATAGATCTCTCTATATATATAGATATATCTCTCTCTATATATATATATATATATATATATATATATATATATATATATATATATATCTATATATATATCTATATATATATATATATATATATATATATATATATATATATATATATTTAATCATCCTCAATGAGCAGTAGGACGCCCTTTATGCTGCGAGGCGGCAGGTTCAGGTTGATGTTCCAAAGTGTATCGTTTTTTATTGTTTGCAAGCTTCCTGTGACGAAGCACACGCTCATACACAATCGAGAGCCGACCTGTGTACTGGGTGCGTATCATACGGGCCAACTCTGGTTAGGTAACTATGTCATACTCTAAGGAGATCCCATCAATTTTGCGTCGCCCGTGAATCATACTTCTGTAGTCGTTGAATGTGAGCCAGTATTCCAGTCACTCACTAACTGCTACCTGGTTGAATGGCATGTGGCTTTCGAGGAGCTCAAAGTCAAGCGGAAAGTAGACCCTGTTACCATAGACATCACCTACGGCCGTGTCCTCTTCCTCGGTCTCGTATTTGTCGCCTGCCTCCACTCGTATCTTAGTTGCGTTTCTGCCATCTGATGTGCCAGTACCCTGATACTGGAGGCCCTGTCTCTCCTTTGCAGTCCGCCACAAGTCGTGTTAACAGCGGTACACATCGTTGTCATCGATGGACTTGACCTCATTGCCAGAAATCTTGATTGTCGTTTTCTTAACCACGGCGCGACCCAGCACGCAGGTTTTGTTGATGGATGAGGGAATGTCACTGGTGAGTTGATAGCATCCTCAATATTAGCCTGAATCTGATTTCTGGTTTCAAAGGATGTATCTGTGCACAGTATATCTGAGCGAGTCTGTGCCTGAGCACCAAGAATAGCCCAAAAATAGGTTCGAATACTGTCGTTAATACATGAGAGACCTGGGGCTGTGAACCCCTCAGATTTTTCTAATATGTGAGTACTCCAGGCGGTGATTGCACCCTCTTGGTCCTGCTTTATATAATCAATATGAAGCTTGCCGCCCTGGGAAACAAAGCCCTCTGTTGATTTGTCAAAGGTTTGCCTGATTGATCGGTATAAGTGGGTGTTTCCATAATGAGTGATTGACCATACTACGAGTGTCTCTGGTTTGGCGAAGTAGACCCATCCGAGACCTTGGTTTCCACCTTTTATCCTTCAATCAGTATTTTCATAAAAGATCACTTATTGGTGGGACTCCAGAGTTAAGGTGGACCAAAGCAGATACACTGCAGCTGGAGGTTGCGCACCCTACGATTTGTTTTACCCGGTTCGGCCAGTAGTGCATGTGGTTGGTTCTTCAGCCAACTACAGGCTTATCGTCGCTTATGTTTGGCACCAAGTAGTGCTTAAACAGGTTGGTGAACTCCACCTAGAACGCCTCTGTACTCTCGTCCGCTTGCACCTGGATGAGGAGCTACTCAGCTGCTATATGGGATGGATACAGCGGGCCTGATTTGTATGTTCCATTTCTATTGAATATAAAGGCTTGTTAATCCATAGTGTTAAGTATCAAACAAATGTACAAGCAGCGAGGTTGTGTCACTGCGAAATGCCATTGACAGCAGTGCAGGTGATCTATGTGTTGGCCTAAGATCAATCACGTATGCAGTGGGCTGGTACAACATTGAATCAAATATAATCATTATATGGCGATTTGAAACCCCAGATAAAGGAGAAGGTGTCCGTTTGATGCTTGGCGTCTGGAACTTCAAACGTATACAGGAGGCATTTGAATTTAAATACCTTAGTTTGGATCTCAATTCTTTAGATGGAAGGAATTGATAATGGGACTTTATAACGTGACGACCGTGTGTTGAAAATGTTGGGTCTGGATGGAAAAGGGCTAACGTCAGGTATTTACTGAGGTGACCGGCCCATCAACTTTAGCATATGTGACCCACTTTATTTACACCTCCATCATTTCAGTACCACGCACATCTTGCTTGATGGAGCACCCACTACGCTCCTTGAAGTTGTTGGCTTTGAGGGTGGTTTTTTGGTGATATCATAACAACAAACATTGCTAATACTGTGTCAAAACCCGCTACTAGCGGAGATGTGAATGACTTAAAGGTTCTATTAAGCGATAATAAGTGACGTCTTTTGGACCATCACGACCTTCCTATTGGTGTTGCTCTTCAATTTACAAGATGTCAATAAAAGCGAGTATTTATGGAACTCAACAGCAAACGGATCAGAGTGCCGACCTCTATGAATATGTTAAAAAACCTATGTTATGCGCTTCACAACCAGCCCTCACTGAAGCCGAATCCCCTCATTACTACACTGTATCTTCCTGCATGTCGTAAGAGGCACTAATAGGGGGCAACCTGTTGGCTGTGGGCTGCGACTCGTGTCGGTGAACAATTGGATCCAAGTGGTTGAGTGGAGTGGTCCTTTTGAGGGCCTTATCTGCAACACACTACTCTGGCCCGGATTTCGCCTAGACGAGAGGCTGGAATGTCCTGGTCCGGTCACTTGGCTGGTGGTGACTTGCCCTTGGATACTATTTTCATTTTTATCTTTTTCAACATCATCCACTTGTATGTTCCTTTTTTTCCATTTATGATAGAAGGCGGCTGCTTAATCAGGTCCAACTTATTTATTAATTTTTCTAGGCGCCATATAACACATACGTGTTGGTGTGCCGTTATACCCTATTCTCACTCACTCACCCTCATTACTTTTAGGGCGGAAGAAAGAGTTCGGTTGGTTAATGGAATACATGAATGGTCATTTGATGAGAATGTCAGGGGTGATGACCATGGATATCCTATACTGGTGCCGGGTCGAGTTTTGCGTATGGGGCTATCAACTAGTCTGAGTGTTAGCCTTGCTTTCTAGGTGTAACTATTATTGTTAATCGTGCCCAACAAATCAGCTATTATGTTACTCAACAAAAAAAACGATTATGTGAGCGTCCGAGTATTTACCACACCTCTCGAGTTGGCTGCAGGTGACCAAATCAGTTTCAGTATGAAACAACAACCAACCATTCAATGCTGAGATGACACCGGTATGGAAATGGATGAGGATGATTGTGATTGTGAGAAATTATTGCCATCGTCCTCATGGAACAAACAAGCAGGGGATTGTGCCATTGGACGGTAATATGCCTTGATTTGGGGTAAATTTCACGTACACTAATGCATAAAATAATATGTTAGGTTTCCAAGGATTCTATTTTGTTCGTCAATTTATCATTTCCGGTGGCTTCCTTTATTTCTATTCATCGTGCACTTATAACCTCAGCAGCAGCTGGTTGTATAGTCACCATGGTAACTGGGTGTGTAAAGCAGATTAACAAAACAATCTTGACGATATGCTTTTGACGTTAATTGTGGATACATGTGCGCCGCTAGGACAGCATATCAATATATAGTCAATATATGTCTGAAATACAAATACTAATGAAAGGGGCAAAAATTATTCGTCGCCTACTGTTTCATGTTAACAAGTCGGTTTAAGTGACTCACCGGCGAGCTAATTTACTTGATAAGTGGATGAAGGATATTGTACTGGAACACCTGAGTTGATCAACATAACGAGACATGGGACAAGCATCGGGCGTAATGAGAATTTTTGGCAGGTAACTTCGTTCTCCGTCCAACGCTGATAGAGCTACTTATCTCATAATCAGATCACACTTATCATAAGGCCGAATTCAGGTATAACAAATCTTTGGATGCAGCATTCAGGATTCTTGACTGACCGAGAAAGGCAATATTATTGAACCTTTGCACACTGAATGCAGAAAGTCATCGATATTCAAAGCTCAGGGGATTATATAACAAAATGTAGACCACTAATGAAATCTATTTGCAATGATATCGTGTTTTGCCAGACAAAGATTGGACGCTATTGCGTACACAGCGCCATCTTAACTTCTGATCAGAATAACCATAATGTGACCAATCTAAGCGATACATCTTATGTTTAAACATGACTACAATGATTAGGAAACTGATTTCTAATCCTTAAGATAAGAGCAGCGCATGAATAGAAGATGGTAGATGTCACCGGTTATTCAACACCTCCCGTTCACTGCTTTGATTACGACCACTACTAGACAATCCCTGAAATACGTTATGACCGATCATACAGTCCTTGCCCACGCTATGATTATGCGCTTGACGAAAATGACGCGGAAAACTGTGGTTACTTTTGCCGGGAAGCTAATGAACATTATGATGGCGCTGAGGATGATGAGTAAGATGCAGTCGCCAAAATATGTTTTCATGGTCCTCGCTGCCTTGCATTAATCGTGACTGCCATAAAGTACGGTTTGCCATGTGTTACTTAGATTGTACAGGGACCCATAGGTACGCAGTTTTATATGCGTAAGCATGTGCGCTCGTTCACCAATGTATCTTTGCATGATTTATTTATACGCATGCTTGTATGTTCCTTTTTATTGTGTTGATCGGTACAACATTAACGAACATACGACATCCCAAGACATCCAACGCTAACGCCCCTGACCATATTGTAGTGATGCATGGTGCAAAAGGCTGCAAACAACCATCATGATTTTGCTCCGATTGCATGTAAACTGCATGGAACTGCAACGTATCGCTCACAATGCAGTGGCCTGTGAATTTTGCTTCTTTGTATTCTCTTTTGCTAATGTATGTTAATATAGCTGATTTCGGCTAATGCAATGGTGGACTTGATCTAGAGGGTACTATAAAATGTTTGCTCGGAATTTGCACTCCAGTATACAGGGTGTACCTCAGTAACAAACGATATATTCATTACGTCTTATTTGTGTGGTGTGTTCGGGGATCAAATTACTCATTATTATCGGCTTAATTATTGTCATCCTGGGATAACAATGATCACATCCCTTCAAAGTGTATTCCATTATGCTGTCTACTGGCACTTAGTAATGATCGAGGAGAGAGGGTTACTGTCTCGTGAAATTGCTTTATGCGGCCGCAAATATCATGAACGAAGTCACGTGAGAACATCAGCCGACCTCAACTATCTCTGCCTACATATGGGCTGCATGTGGGGTGTCATCTCCAACATACCTCCGTGATAAGCATGCCCGTGAGGGATCGTAATATGTATGAGCAATGGTTGCCCATGCAATGTTTCAAGGGCAGGCTTCTTCCTCGTGAATAACCTCACGTCCATCAACAGTGTTAGTTATTTTTCACAAACGAGCATTAGTCACATGGCCGGTCAAGCAAGCTGGTGGCTCGTTATACCTGCTTTCCATAAATTATATTACGTCCCTAGAGACGGCAATATATCATCTCCATGGCATTACTCAAAGGCTTACACTCATCTCAAATATAATAACAATTAATAAAGGGATTTGTAGATCACAATTGCCCTCATATATATACTGGCAGTCGCATATATGAAGTTCGTGCATTATTGGTCTGCTGAGCTCGCAATGTGGCTTCTACGCTGGATATCAATGGAAGCGTCCTTCATCAGATACCACACAGACATCCCCTCCACCACACAAACACAAACACAAGCACAAGCACTCACCAACCCACCCCACCCCACCCACACACACCCACCCACACACCACACACACACCACACACACACACACACACCCACACACACACACACACACACACACACACACACACACACCACACACACCCCACACCACACACACCCCACACACCCACCACACCCCACCAACACATCCACCCACACACACACACACACACACACACACACACACACACACGCAGACGCTATACCCTATATATTATCGTAGATATCATAAAAAGATTAAGTCTGTCGAATATTGCTGAGTAATATAATCCGTTTGGTGATGTCAATACATATTGAAGAACATCATCAAACGGATCATGTGTTGTGATCGCGATATAACACGTAATGAACAAGTGGCATATATACAAATGACCTCAGTGAACATCTCCCTGTATTCGCTGTAGGTCTCAGTGCAAAACATGTTGTCAAGTGCGATAGTAAATGTACGTCATTAAGCTATACAGCGAGGAAGTTTCATCTGCACCAGAGCTCAGTCTCAAGCAGGTGATACTGTCACGACAGAAACCAAGTAAAGGTTGCACCAAATTCTTATCACATTTGCCGATACCTAAACTGAATCACGCCCAAGTAAAATGTTTCAATAAAATATATAAAGAAAATACCTGGAATAACTAAAAGCTTTCAAATGCTTGCAAAAGAGCACGTTACCCCAAAAACCTCGAGACCAATAGCAACGAGTAAGAACACGATATATGTCACAACTACTTTAAAACAGGAGAATCATTCATATTTAAGCAAAAAGCGTTTAGAACAAATCTTGACGACTTGATGCAAAAAATCAAAATGATAGCAATTTACTGAGCATTTGATAACCGAAAAGAGTACAAGGTCGCAGAAGACAAGTGTTGTTTGTGGTCAACGTTGATCCCAAACTTAATGGTATTCAAAATAGTGAGCAAAAATATCTGCTCCTTAATAAAGCACGAATAATCTTCGGCTGAATTTAAGCATCAGGAAGTACTTGATATTCGTAAGATTGTACACTATAATCGCTTCTATGACATGGAGCTACACACATCCTGGACTATATTCTTCCATGCGAATGTAGGCCAACTGAGAGCACGCGTGATTTCAAATGATGAAGAAACCGTAAGGATAATATTTGGGTTTACCGTCATTTTCAACAACGAGGTGATATCGCGACAATAATGAATGAGGATGTCTGTTATGCTTAGACAGCTCCCTTTAAGTGCCAGTGCCCACTTGACAAGAAAGTCTATTGAGCTACCGGGTTGGGTGCATCCTCTTTCGGAGATAGGACATTTAACGTGATCATCCAAGTCACGGAGAGCCAGTCAGGTATTCACAACTTGGTACCCAACCCCGAAAGGCGACACAGCCCCCCACTACACCACAGAACTGGCTCTAAATGAAGTGAGCAGGATTTAGGATGATAAGGGACAAATTTTAGAGTGGAGAGCTAGCTAATAATTAGAGCTACGTCTTTGAAACAGGCAGGTAAGATTTTCTTCCATGAGCAGCAACACGTATGATAAAATATGTACACGCCAATGTGCGATGCCGGTATCTTTTGCTCTTTCTCCATACATAGATGTAATGCACACGGAAATTTCTCAGGTAGATCCTCTGTAGATCTGCAGATGTATTGTAGTACATTAAGTGCCTTCGGAAACCGCACACTGAATTCAACTTTTGAATGCTTCCCTGGTTTGGCTATTAGCATTTCATACTCATCCCGTTACTAGGTAACCTATCATTTGCAGAATACCCAACGCCGTCGAACATCAAAGCTAGTCGATAAATTGATTTCTTGAATATCAACGTTTACCAAAACAGCATAGTTCGTGTAATTCAAGATTTAACATGAATACATGTGGCAATATTTTACGATTAACAGTTGGCAACCATTAGTCGCACGTCTATATATGGCTCAGGCTGATAAAATGCAAAGGTGTTCTTCCTTTCTTTATCTTTACGAAACTCTATATTCTTCCACATGGAAGATGATAAACGTCACCAGCTAATCTCGTTTTCAGTGATTTGACGTCAACCGCTAACTTACCCAGGTCTCAAGCTTGTGACTTATCACACTACCGCCCTTAACCACGTTATGATGATATCTTAGACAGTTATGATACTGACTGTGCAGGCAGCTGCACCTTGAAGGCTCATTGACGTTATGAGGCAGACATTGCAGAAGCTGCTCGACAATGTCCTGTTGACGTTATGGCGGCAGGGATGACAGTTTCACTAAACAGGGATGCTGCCTTCATCCGAGTCACCTTTCAGTCAGCTTTGCCCCTAAATTGTTCCCTGTCCTGTTGACGTTATGACGTTCAGCACTTCTTGGGCACAGAGAGAACAGAGCATCCGCATCCACGTCATGGCCATCACAATCATAACGGTCGTCCTTTATTATTCAAATGGACCCTTTGTTTGACAATTTTATCGACTTGTCAATACAACATTGCTAAGGTTCATTCATATACGGGTGACTTATAAGTGCCTCCTAGACAAGTTTAGAAGGCACGCAAGTCACTGAGAGTTATTGTTACAGACGTTTTAAGTAAGGGTTATAATTAACATTACTACAGTGCCTTGACATAAAAGTCATTTATGTAGCACCCAGGCTTAGCTTATTCTACGATCTAGCACTCAGGGTTGGATACCGCTGTCAAGTTGGGTCAATGCTGCATTGACATACTATGAACACACTCGTGAAACTGGTACGTTACAATTCTATTTCGATGATAACGATAAACTAATGTCTTGATCCATTAACGTGTTCTTAATGGTGTTACACCGAGTTATGCTTTATTGAGACATACAGTATGCACACAGAGACCAAATATGAAACAACAGGACGCATTCACGAGGTCATATACCCTTAAATCAGTGACATTTATGGTTCATTAGTCTTGCAATAGATCAAAGCTGGTTCTGTGGATTTAAGTACTGTGTATATTCCTCCCCCATTCCACCACATCAATATCCATCTCACCCTGACTCCATGTCTCCATGTTGGTTCAACACTAAACATGAGCTCAACAAAATATCATTCCCGTCAAACGCGTTTTTCTGCGGCAGTCACTATTGTCAAATTCATCAAATTTAGATGAGCCTTGTGAGAGCCTTGCTCTGTGGTCGTCTTCTAACTTCACTGAGCATATCATTAGTTAAGCACGTCTCCTCCATAATCAATCGCCTCCTCTCGTCTCCACTTTATCGATATCATACATCGTAGCACCCTTCACCTATGTCGGCAACCACTTTGATATACAGCACTAGTTCTTCACATAATCCCTCATTCGCTTATTTAGCCAGAGATGAGAATTACTGCACACATGTCAAAATTACAAGCAAAGAAAAAACAATCATATCACATAAAAGTAGATAGCAAAATTGCAGTTTTCAACATGGTTGTAGCAGCGGTAGCTCATCGTACCTATGTTGACATTGTGTGAGGTTGTGGGTCTTCACAAAATGGGCAATTCATCGAAATTGGATGCGAAAAAAATGTCACAGAATTCACTTTCTCCGATTGGTCAATAGGGGTGAAGGTCACGGTATGGCGAAAGGGCCGATTGTGAAAAGCGTCCATTTTACCCTGGAGAAAACTTTCTGAAAAATTGTCGCCACAAAAACAGTTTTTCCAAAAGGAACACATTTAAATGTGAACTTTATATGTAATATCAACCTTGGGCAAGGCCATGGCAGCTTTAGAGACGCTACTGGTTACCCCAGACTGCCTGATGACTTCATTGGACATATTATCAACATTTAGGATGCCCAACAGAAGGAGGCATCATGTTAGATTAACAGCGATTAACCTTCAAATTGATAACAAATCCTGACAAAACTACCTTGACAAACGAACCTTATTAAAAGATTTTCTCCATTTTTTAGTATTGATATCCCTACAATCGTCTTACTGCGATATTTTTAAGGTGCGTGAATTAAAACCCGTGGAAGGCATTTGATTAGCCCTAGTATGCATCGTAGGTTAAAAAGGGGATGAAACCGGAAGAGGATGGAACCACGCCTGCTTAGTAACTTGATTGGGTCACCACTCATTTGCATATTTTGTAAATAATGCTTCGGGGACGTTTTAAAACGTGCTGATATCGGTTATTTTTGTACAAGTTAGTCCTTGAATACTTTAGTTTTAGCAGCGGGGGCAATACGGCCACAGGTGAAGTATTGATCTTTAACAAGTGCATGTTTCAGCCACCTCACGTCGCTCTTTATCACGATCAGAACGAAACATTACAACAATCAAAATACTTAGTGACAAACACATGAGAAGAGAACGCAGCCTCCGTGTCCGCATTTGGACGAATGGACACGAGCATGTTGTAGCCGTTTACATGGGATACAAAAGGGGCTTGTGATGACGTGTGCAACACCTTTACTGGCTTAATGGAGATATTTGGAGAAATCAAACACTTTCAACACTTTTCATTTGTTTATATTGTATACATAAAATCGAGAGCTAAATTACAACAACTTAATTATCAGGATGAATTGATATATTCAAGGCGTGCATCACTTTTCTTACTCGAGATTCCAAGAGTGGTTTGTACACCAAAATATTATCGTCCTGCTGTTGATGGCTTAGGTAATCAGTGCACGTTTTGTTACCGAATCCACATTTTCGATAGTGGTGAGAGAGAGCTAGTTTCGTGTCAACATCAATAGCGGGTCCGCTATTGGGAAAGCGAATATAACAGTAATGATTGAACACGGAAAAACATCTTCGCGGGTTGATAAATGATTTGGGTGCGAATCCTCTACCGCTAGGAGCTGCTCGCTTCCGGTATCGCATCGCACGGAGAAAGATTGGCTGAGATGGGTCAGGCGGAATATCTCTGAAAAAGTAGGCGTTCCGTATGCTGTAAGAATGGTGAGGCTCTGACCTGTTTTTCTTTTGATATTGATCTCCGATAACTCTGTATGTGTTACCTATTTAGTTCATCAAAGTCGACCACAAGAACATACTTATATCGGTACATGTTCCTCATCATACAATCATTCAGCGATGCAGGACTACTCAGCTTCACGGCATGTACGCTGGAAGCATTCACTGGTGGAGGCATTCGATGAACGCGTAAAATTCCAGCTTGTTGGTAGTAATCGAAAACAACTGACATATGCTCCATATTACCGTCATAAATATTGAATTCTGTTACTCCCAACAATCTATTCATTTCGATCCATTCTATAAATTCTGTAGTTGGTATAGTCCCAAACGCAATGGCCACACATATCCCAAACTCATGCGGCCATTGTTCCTTTGGCATTGATTGAACTGGGAGCAGAATGGTCGATGTGCCACAGCGCGTTGTTGATACCGACACGTAGCTTGGAATCAAATCAAACGCAGGCAATGGGCATGTAAGATGGTTTTGCCCCCAATGGATTTTATTCACATTTCCACCTCTTCCAGTTGTCGTTATTTTGGCACCAACAATGTATGGGAAAGAGACATTAGTGTACCATACATGGCAGAAGAGTTCCTTTTGTTTCACATTTGTGACTGCCAAAATTTGAATAGACGGCAAGGTTTATGAAAGAAGCGCTCATCGTGGAATGCGGAGAAAACTATCACTTCCCCCATTTCATCCTGTGTGTATTGCCATGCACCATTCCGCGTCAACGCTTGACTTGGTCGGGCTATTGATTGATTACACCATAGACTAATGTCTGTCAGACGTGAAACATTATTGATCTCACTTTCAGAAGTATTGATATCAGATGCCATCGCAGAAGGCGCAACGCTGTATGTCAGGTTCTGTGCATTTTTGTTAACATGATCCACAGCTGAAGTTTGATGTAACTGCATATCGTTGATTCGAACCAGTACCCTCATCGTGAGTCCGATGGTTACAGCCGCAGAAAATATGACGATAGTACTGAAAGCATTACAGTAAGGTTAGGTATTTGAGATATGTAGTAGTCTAGGGGAAATCCAGTTTTATTAAATATTAATCAGACGAAGGTAAACGAACACTAAACATTCATGACATAGCCACAGACTTCATAAGCGCCTACAACACATCCATAGATACTTACCCAGATACCTACCCACATACCTACCGACGTACCTACCCACAGTACCTACATACATACATACCTATTACATACCACAGACCCACATACCCACATACATACAGACATACATACCAACAGACATACCCACCACTACATACATACATACATATATATATACATACATACCTACATAACATACATACATACATACATACATACATACATACATGCATGCATACATACATACATACATAACATACATACATACATACATACATACATACATACACATACATACATACATACATACATACATACATACATACATACATATAACATACATACATACATACATACATACATACATACATCGTAAATACACACATATAAACATACATACATACATATATACACACATACATGTATGCGAACATACATGCACAAATATGTGCAAATACATATACACGCATACATACTTACATACAAATCGACGTATTTACATACTTAGATGCACATATACTTACATACATACGTTTATAGATGCGTACATGAATACGTACATACGTAAAAACGTTCTTGCGTATGTACATACCTACATATATACATACAAAAGTACATACATACCTACGTAAATATACTAACACACGTAACCACGCTTATACACGCATGTACACATACTTGCATGCATATATACTAAGATACATCCAACGTACGTGCATACATATATATATATATACATACATTCATACATATATATATATATATATATATATATATATATATATATTTATATATATAAATATATATATATATATATATATATATATATATATATACACATGCATACATACATATACATAATATACATGCATGTGTACCTGCTCGCATACTTACCTATATTTGGATCTGCTGGAAAAACACCACATATGCTTAATTGTCATATTTTTGGTAGGTTTAATACGCCATGCGGATTCGCAATTCTCGTAGCTTATCGTTCCAGACCGCTTCTCCCGGCTTTGTAATGCACAAATTATCTCCACGGCATTTATGCTTAGCCCTCTTACAGCCACCTTCCAATCCCATGCAATCAAATTATAGTATATATGGTGGGGGTTCTGGCCCAGAACAACCTCCATCCATACTTAGTACAAGGGCGCAAATTTCTGCTACGGCCACCATTTGTTCGGCTACCTTTTTGTCAACTCGAACCAGAAAGCCTTCCATTGGCCCCCACCCTATTTTCCACCCCAGCCCCCATGGTAATCCCCGCTTGAACCAGCTAGTCCCCATTGGCCTCGTCTCCATTGCCCGCCTCGTTCTCCCCAAGCTACCCATCGGCCTTATCTCCATTGTCACCCTCGTTCTCCCCAAGCCCCGCATCGCCTTCGTCTCCATTGTACCTCCCGGCCTCCCCACTCGAACCAACAAGCCCACATTGGCCTTCCGCCTCGTCCTCCCAAAGCAAACCACCGACCTCGTCTGCATTGTTTGCCTCGTCCTCTCCAAGCCCTCATTGTACGGCCCAATCGACATCCCCCCTTCTCCATTGCCCAACAAGCCTTCCCAAAATAGTAGTGGTCTCCATTGTCCACACAGCCTCCTCCACCGGCCTGTCTACCACCATAGGTAGCCAAAGTACAACCATATGTAGCCGAAAGAGTATACAATATGTATTCCAACGTTGCAGCAACTCAAGCGACCACTGTATCGCTACAGCAAATGGGCATCCGAGCACGTAGGTCAGTTTCTTCCCATCTCCTACTAGAAAACAAGTACGACAGCACAGCGAGAAGAGCAGATGAAGGAGATCAAAGACCTTGCAGACCGGGCGGCATCCAGGAAGGTGTATATATCAAAATTTCCAAGAAATCGAGATCCAGAGTCGAACGAGCTAATATACTAGAAAACACCACCAAAGTGGCCCTAGTGTCTCCCAAGTGGCATACAATTCTAGGATATCGAGCAATGGTGGGGCCCACAACCCCACCACACCAGAGAGGGATATCGTGGTGGTATGAGAAACCAGTGGTCATACTATGTGCTGCAGCCAAGTTGTTCGAGACAGCCCTAGATTTCCGCAGCAGCAACAAGAAATCCAACCAAGGCCCCCCAAGAATCTAGCAGTATGGTTTCCGAGAGTAGCATGAGGTACTCTAAGAGGCGCCACTGGAGGCCCCCAAGAGAATCCCACCAATGGATATGGGAAGTAGCCCCAACCAAGAAATACTACTATTCCAAACGCACCACAATATGGCATCCTATACGATTTCTATCGTACAAAGCGAAATAGAGAGAAAAGGTGGACGATAATGAAAAAAAGGCAGACGATAAAGTAAAAAAGGGGTAGCCACTATTGCAGAATTTATAGAGGGGAAATAGACGACAACTTGTAGGTCCTGTGGAATAGAAGACAGATCAGGCAAATAGATTGCTTGGGCCACCATTGGGAAAGGTTTCACAGAGGCAAATAGATCGATTCGGGCAGAGGCCAATGGAGGGTATGCTGGATCGAGTGGACAAAAAAGGTGGCCGAAAAAATGGTGGCCGTAGCGGAAATTTGCGCCCTTGTAAGTAGTAGTGGATGGTGGTTGTCCCGGACTAGAACCCCCACCATGTATACTACTCAAATCCTTAAAACCATCCTTTTTAACGGACATATATGCTAAGCGCCCCCCCCCCCCCCCCCCCTCACTGCGTTAATCTTCGAGACAAACCCTATGAAAGAAGCGACAAAGTGCCCACGAGACAACGAAAATGGCCTGTTGAGGGTCATTACCAGCATATAAAAGGTGCGTTCCGATGTATTTCGAAAGCCAGTGCGCTTCCAACTTGAAGTGAAGTGAATACTTAAAATCCGTGTTTGAATTGGAGAGTTCTAGCTAAGCCGACTGAGGAGCTATTTTCTCATTTATAAAAAAATCGTTAAACAGACGCAATATAAAAAACAACATAAATGGCTTGAACCGGAGCTTAAGTACAGGTTATATTGGTTTCCATGGAACACAGAGCAGTAAATAACTTAAGTAATGTGCGTAAAAAGGAGATACTAACTTTATGGAACACTTAAGCAAGTTGACAAAAAAATTATTAAAAACTGCCTACGACAAAATCCTGATCAAAACTGCATCCGACAGTTGCTGATCAAAAGAGTCAATGATTGATAATGGCCGATAAGGCAGCCCATTGATACACAGCAATAGAGTCGCTGACTGATATTGATCATTAGAGCCGCCGATTGATACTCATCAAAACAACAGACGACTAATGATCATCAATTGAGCCGCCGTCTGATACTGATCATAAGAACCGACGACTGATATTGATAAATGAAGCGGAAGACTAATTTTGATCAGGCGTGGCAGATTAATACTGATAAGTTGATCGGACTAATACTGATCAAAATAACGGAAATTGTGTGTCATACCATGTGATCATGTCATGTTTATATGTGAAAAAAAGCAATGCCCCTGTTTGGCTAATTGGGGGTGGGTTGTTAATCTAGAGGTGTTGTCATCATGGTTTGAAATAAGGCAGTTGCTTTTGTGGATGGGTGCTGCAAATCGAAGGTGTATGTCACGATTCAGGGTCATAAAACAACAAGTTGCTAGCCGTCGCAACAGGCTAAACTATGTATGCCCTGAGGAATTTTGCTAACAAGATCCAAAGCCCCGTTTGATGTAAATGTTTATCGTTGATTCGTACAAATGTCCTGAACGTCAGTCTAATGATTACAGGTGTAACGAATTTGATGAGAGCCCTGAAAGTATCAGAGAAAGGTAAGGCGTAAGTTATTCGTCGCAGCTTAGAAGAAACTCAATTTGCACTACATTGAACCACCCAGGGTGATTGAGATACACGTGAAGGGCCCCCAGCGATACAAACGCAGCCGAAGACATCACAGACGCGAATAAACATAGAGAATACCTACATACAGGGATACAACAAACAAACAGGGACATACATAGAGATATATAGAGGAGAGAGATAGAGAGATATATAAGATAGAGAGAGAGAGGATAGAGATAGATATCATATAAAGAGAGAATTTATATAGATAGATAGATATACATAGATATACCATACCTATATATATATATATACATACATATATATATACATATATCCATACATAAACCTACATACATTCATGCTTGAATACATCCATCCATACTCGATATACATCCATCCCCATATTCATCCATCCATCCATTCATACATACTTGCATACATGCATACATACAACATAGAAACATACATATAGACAGCAGATAAATACATACACATACATACATAAGACATACATACATACATACATACATACATGCATACATACATACAGACAGAACACATACATACATACATACAGCATACATACATACATACATACGACTACATACATACATACATACATACATACATACATACATACATACATACATACATACATACATACATACATACATACATACATACATACATACATACATACATATACATACATACATACATACATACATACATACATACATACATACATACATACATACATACATACATACATACATACATACATACTACATACATACATACATACATACATACATACATACAACCAGACATACATACATACATAACATACATACATACATACATACATACATACATACATACATACATACATACATACATACATACATACATACATACATACATACATACATACATACATACATACATACATACATACATACATACATACATACACATACATATACATACATACATACATACATACATACATACATACATACATACATACATACATACATACATACATACATACATACATACATACATACATACATACATACATACATACATACATAAATACATACATACATACATACATACATACATACAATACATACATACACATACATACATACATACACATACATACATACATACATACATACATACATACATACATACATACATACATACATACATACATACATACATACATACATACACACACACACACAAACACACACACTACATACATACATACATACACACATACATACATACATACATACATACATACATACATACATACATACATACATACATACATATCTACATACATACATACTACATACATACATACATACATATACATACATACATACCATACATACATACAGACATACATACATACATACATACATACATACATACATACATACATACATACATACATACATACATACATACGACATACATACAAATACATACATACATACAAACATACGCTATACATACAGACATACATACATACATACATACATATACATACATCTATACAACATACAATACATATCATACATACAGGATACATAGACATACATAGAAGATGAGGAGAGTAGAGATAGAGATGGAGGGCAGGAAGAGAGTAGGAATACATCTCGAGATGATAGGAGAGAGGAGAGAGAGGGATACAGATATAGAGAAAGAGACAGAGAGGAGATATATAGGAGAGGATGAGAATATAGATCCCTAGAGAGACAGATAGGAGAGACAGAGCGATATTATCCATATATCATCCCTATAGTTATGTCTCCGAATATATATCGATTAGTAATGCCAACATAGCCAGATACATACTATTCATACTTTTGAACGTATATGTGCGTACATATGTAAGCTTACATACAACGCATACATACATACATACATTCATATATATACATACATGTTAAACGTACTCACTTATATTAGATCTTTGGGGGAAACGCCACCTACGTGTTATTGCCATACTTTATGTGGCTTCAAAAAACCGCCAGTGATAAGTTGTGAATGAATTGTTATTCCTCTTATCGTTCCACACCCGCTTTGCCAAGCACACTTTGCTCTCGTCCTCACAACTTACGATCAGGTAAACATCGCGAACATTTCGCCTTTTCTTACTGTAGACGACATCGGTTTATTTTGTATTTGCTTATGTCGTGGTGATACTTAACAGTGAGTGATATAGAGTGCTTTGAAGGCTTTATACCGTATCTACATGAGTCAGTCATTCTCTCACGTCATGTTTGCTTGCATACACCCCCCTGCATATTAATCCCCGAAACTGTGATGTGTACTGACATACATGCTACGACCTGTCATCCAATAAACCCCCAATAGCTTTTGTGGGATATAACCATAGGCACCATGGGCCGAGATAAGGGGCGAGGTAGCATGCTTAGATCGTGGTTTGGCATCAGTTTTTGGGTCAATTACTCTGTCATGGGAACCGAGAAAGTGTGAAGTTTGTGATGGGCAAAGTTCACATTGTTTCCAACACTTTATCGCATGACAAGTATCTCATCAGGTTTTCCTCCTTTATATACACATCTGATTACAATAAGGAATGTTTTCACACGCAGGTGGAAATTTATGACGCATTTAATAATTTATGTTACCATATTTTGTGTGAAAGGGGGAGAGTTATTGTATACTTGACGTCGGGTCTAACATTTCAAGTCACCAAGAAAAAAATATTGTTCCTTTAATGATTATAATTTGTATATGACCTGGCACAGTGATCTGTTGAAGGAGTGATCCATGTCTGACAGGAGGTGGATGAATTTGACATTTATAACAAAGAGAAGCCACTCAATTACTTAAATATTTTAGCTGGAAAAGGTTTTTGTTGGCACTTGCCGCAAAGTATCACTACATAATAGTATGAAGATACTTAACAAACGAAAAAAGCAATATGAATTTTATGGGAGTTTGTACAATACCAAGTATAGTATGTTAAACTGTGCTAATATTGAGCGGTAGTAAAGCAAGCTGGAAAGACAAAACAAAATTAGTACAAAAAATTTGGCTATAAGTGTTGCTTTTTACTTGGCAAAAAGTCACCGAGATTGGTAGCATCAACAAGGTCAACACACAAATCATTCACAGATCTAGTGTTGCAAGTACCAAACATACATGAACAGGAAAACAACATCATCACATCACATGATGCTTGAGTTACCCGTCCTGATACGCATAAGGCGCAACAAAACAACGCTTGACTCTGATCAATTGTCCGGACGGACTATAACTGCGCAATAAAGCCCGACGACTGATTACTGGATAGTGTAAATCATCGCAAGAAAGTTCGCGATATTGTGGGGGGGCAGTGAACAATAATCATTAAAATTATTATGTCGTTGTTTTGTTCGTACGGTTAGGGGTAAAAATAATCTTCGCAAAGTTCTTGCAAAATATCGCATGGTCGATTCAGTCAATGATATTCATATCCTTCAACTTAACTATCCATTTTTTTTTTCCACTGTAACAACGATTTTTTGTTTTTGGCTTCCGGAAAAAGTTTCGACGCCTAAATTGTTTTATTGTATTGAAAAGTCCTGTTCGAAGATAGCATATAACGCGCTTCTCATGCTCTTCACATTCAGTTCGATTGGTCAGCCTGTTTTATATACACAACACCTCAAAACATTTTTGCAATCGTTGACATTGAGTTACTACTTTATGGGTTAAATTGCTGTCTGAAGACCGAGGTCGTATGAATCAAAGAGCTCTCTGTGTTGCCTTTTTTGCATGAGTGTCAGCCAAAATGATTCGTGTGATATTTGCGTAGAGTAGAAATCACGATCAACTCGTTTGACCACGAGATGTTACTTAATGACAATAGAAGCGCAATCGAGAATTTGACGATAAGTAAATTTCATTATCCCATTTGTGCACTAATACCAGGCACTGATTCATCAAGGTGAGATAAATACCACCTCAATTTCCTTGTAATAACTAATAGCACACTTATCAAACACCATTTCAAATATAACTCTCCTTAAACCAACAATTAATATCATTGATATCACTCTCCAAGAACACAGTATAACTCTTCACTAGACTGCAGACTGACAATGTGAGCAGAATATTCAATGCGCGTTTATGTCACTAGATTGTTGTGCAATCCCTCATCAAAATAGGTCAACAAAATGATCGTTTAAGATGTGAGGAGATTGTGAAATCCGTCATCTGAAAAAGTCAAACGAAAATATCGCACACCGAAAATCCGTACGGGGGGCGTACCTACCTACTTCTGCCAGAATTAAATTGCACCTCAGTGTGTTTAAAAACGAACGGGGGCTCAACAGGCACCAACAACGTGACTGGGGAAACAAGATACCGTATTTGCGTTATAAAAAATAGAGAGTAAAATGGGTTCGTACTCTTCTTATTCAGTCCGTGTTGGTCATGCACACACTGACTGTTGTGTAGTGACTACTTCATGACTTGGCTTTGCGTGTAAAAAAAAAACAGCATGCATCACAGGTAAAAATTTTATGCCATATGAACAATCAATATGTACTCTGTGTGACCCCTAGCTGCAATTCCCCTCGCCCGCAATTTATTTGTGACAGTTAACCCCTGCCATCCTCTATTTTACACCATCCCCGCCCTGACATTGACATTTAAGCCACCTGCCACAACCAAAAATGTCCCATTAAGCAACCATCGGCACCTCCAACATTCCACACCTATGTGACAAACACCCTTAACCACTCGGCCGGGTTCGGATCAGCCACACCTTCCCCCATAGTTGCCCACAAACACACTAACCCTCCACGCTGACCTGAACACCTTTGTTTAAACAACAATGCAATCCTGTATACACAACACAACCCTCTTCTAACCTAAACCCCGTTTGCTACAACAATAGAAACCCTTACGATGGCACACAGAGTGATCGTTCAATACAACACGCAGCACAAACCCAGCAGTACAATGCTAATACAACTGGACCGTATTTTTATGCAAATCTGTCGACACAATAAGCACGTCATAGTGCCAGATATTCATTAGTACGGTGACCAATCATTATAACGAGGTATTGGCAGAACAACCCATGGCTATACAACAGGAGATATTGTACCTCCGACACTAATTATTGACGAAGAGTGATTGTCCTCTAGCGTGAAATGTATATGACATTTGGTAAATCGTTAGAGAGGCAGTTGCCTCTCATCAATTAATGATGGCAGAAACGTTGTAGAGTAAAGCCCATCGGATCATTTTCCTTGAAATCGTCCATGAAATGCATCAGAGCAGTCATATATGAAACGATTTGCAATAAATTTAGTTCAATGTACATGACATTAATAAACCCGGGAGTTGCCTAATGAAACGATGCGTGCGAACGCGCGCGAACGCATTGACAATACTCTACATTTATATTGATTATTAAAATGACTGTGTTCGTTTCAATGTTTTGCCTAATATTCGTACATAATTAAGTCACTTCCATGATATCCAAATTGCTTCTGTGACTCGAATACCAATCACCTCCATTCCCTATTATAGCTAACGACTCCCCTATTGGGTGCTTGTGCTGGTCTTAGTCAAAAGGCTTTATCTTCCCTGCGAAGTCATCAGGTTACTTTTCAGTGAAGTGTGTTAAGGGCCATTGACAAGTACGTCACGGCATCCTAAAGGTTATCTCTTAGTGAAACAATTACTACCCGTGCTCCGTGTGCTGTTAGGCGAGAAAAGCGTTGAACATAACACTTTAAACACCCCCCGCAGGTTAAACCCAATTTAATAGGCGTGTAGGTATGTTTTGCATAAAGCGTGGGAAAGGATTGCCCACCCCCCCGGAGGCATTGGGCCTTACAGAGTTCTCCCATTCATGTAGCGGATCCATGTCGGATACATTCATCGGAACTACTGGGTTAAAATTCAAAGAACGGGTTGAAGCTCTGGATGCATATGGTCTTGTATGATGAGGACAGAGCCAATCTTTGGGTGCTGAGAGTTAAAGCAACGCAGATTCGCGGCCAAATTTTTGTTTTTTTTTGGTGTCCTGAATGCACCAGACACCAGTCCCAAGAAAATCTCGGCGCTGTGAATAAACCATTTAATGTCAGTTATCTTTCTATTGTGGAACTCTGCCCAGGGAGTGGCGCTGGATCATCCTAGGGCCTAACAAAAAGTATTTCCCCAAACAACCCTTTTTAAAAATTCTTTCTTAAAAGCGTGCCGCGTCTTGGACGCTGACCGTAGTCGACAAGACAGCAGTAAGCTGTCGTCACCAACCGCTTCCATCAATACTAGCCAATGTGCTTTTTTTGGTTGTTGCAAAATGGAATAAAAATGCGGTTATGAAGGGAGTGTAATGGATGGAGCGGGGGTGGGGACGAATAAGAAAGACAAGAGAATGCCATTATATTACTTCCATCCCCCACATAAGTTACTAGCAATCATCGCTGTCCGACAACTTATGCATAACAAGCATCATATTAGTCATAAACTCATCATCATGCAATAATCTTTTCATTTTCATCTCATCATCATCATCGTCCTTGTTATTAAGCATCTTCATCATCAATCCTCATCGTTCATTAGATAAAAACCTTTATCAATAATTACATAGGAGAAAAACCAACATATATCTCATGAAAAAAGTCGATAATAATGCGCTCGTATTGTAACCTACTATACTTTACAATAATGAGACACACTTTTGTAAGCACACATCACTATTGCAGTTTTTAAAAAGGCTTTTTCTAACATAAGTTTTCAAATATAATTCAGAATGTACCAAAACATCAAGAAGAAACAACACTCAAAGACCTAGAGTTGATGTCTCCCTGCAATAAGGTATTAACGATGGCCATTCATGTTGTAGACCATTCCTGTGGTCGCCATTTCAGAGTAGCCAAGAACCAGTAGTTAACCCGTGTATACTTTAAATCGCATTCAAGTCCATGATCAAACAATTACAGCAACCATATTGTTATCGTAACGTTTAAATCGGAGTTTAAATTATGACACCTTATTATCATTATTATCCCTATATTCAAGCTATGCAAAACTTTCTAACTCGACCATTCCAAACGTTGGTTAGTACGGCCAGAAACAGTATCATCTTGTATTATGTTGAATAGTCCATTGCACTTTTCTTTACCAGCGCACATTTTCGATAGTGATGGGAAGAGCTAGCTCTGTATCAAAACCATTACATGTCCACAATTGGGAAATCTAACGTAGCAGTAATGATTGAACACAGGAAATTTCCAAGGATTCTATTTTTTCGTCAAATTATCATTTCCGGTGGCTTCCTTTATTTCGTATTCCATGCTGCACTTATAACCTTCCTCAGCAGCAGCTGGTTGTATAGTCACCATGGTAACTGGGGTGTGTAAAGCAGATTAACAAAAATGACATCTTGACGCTTGTGGATACACTGTAGCTCAATATATGTCTGAAAATACAAATACTAATGAAAGGGGCAAAAATTATTCGTCGCCTACTGTTTCATGTTAACAAGTCGGTTTAAGTGACTCACCGGCGAGCTAATTTACTTGATAAGCTGGATGAAGGATATTGTACTGGAACACCTGAGTTGATCAACATAACGATACATGGGACAACGCATCGGGCGTAATGAGAATTTTTGGCAGGTAACTTCGTTTTCTCCGTCCAACGCTGATAGAGCTACTTATCTCATAATCAGATCACACTTATCATAAGCAAAGATTGGACGCTATTGCGTACACAGCGCCATCCTAACTTCTGATCAGAATAACCATAATGTGATCAATCTAAGCGATATACATCTTATGTTTTAAACATGACAAACAACGATTAGGAACTGCTTTCTAAACCTTAAGATAAGAGCAGCGCATGAATAGAAGATGGTAGTTGTCACCGGTTATTCAACCCCTCCCGTTCACTGCTTTGATTACGACCAGTACTAGACAATCCCTGAATTACGTTATGACCGATCATACAGTCCTTGCCCACGCTATGATTATGCGCTTGACGAAAATGACGCGGAAAAACTGTGGTTACTTTTTGCCGGGAAGCTAATGAACATTATGACGGCGTTGATGATGATGAGTAAGATGCAGTCCGCCAAATATGTTTTCGTGGTCCACGCTGCCTTGCATTAATCGTGGCTGCCATAAAGTACGGTTTGCCATGCGTTACTTAGATGGTACAGGGACCCATAGGTACCAGTTTTATATGCGCAAGTATGTGCGCTCGTTCACCAATGTATCTTTGCATGATTTATTTATACGCATGCTTGTATGTTCCTTTTTATTGTGTTGTTCGGTACAACATTAACGAACATACGACATCCCAAGACATCCAACGCCCCTGTCCATATTGTAGTGATGCATAGTGCAAAAGGCTGCAAACAGCCATCATGATTTTGCTCCGATTGCATGTAAACTGCATGGAACTGCAACGTATCGCTCACAATGCAGTGGCCTGTGAATTTTGCTTTTATGTGTTCTCTTTTGCTAATGTATGTAAATATAGCTGATTTCGGCTAATGCACTGGTGGACTTGATCTAGAGGGTAATATTATATATTTGCTCGGAATTTGCACTCCAATATACAGGTGTACCTCAGTAACAAACGATATATTCATTAGATCTTATTTGTGTGGTGTGTTCGGGAATCAAATTACTCATTATTATCGGCTTAATTATTGTCATCCTGGGATAACAATGATCACATCCCTTCAAAGTGTATTCCATTATGCTGTCTACTGGCACTAAGTAATGATCGAGGAGAGAGGGTTACTGTCTCGTGAAATTGCTTTATGCGGCCGCAAATATCATGAACGAAGTCACGTGAGAACATTAGCCGACCTCAACTATCTCTGCCTACATATGGGCTGCATGTGGGGTGTCATCTCCAACATACCTCCGTGATAAGCATGCCCGTGAGGGATCGTAATATGTATGAGCAATGGTTGTCCATGCAATGTTTCAAGGGCAGGCTTCTTTCCTCGTGAATAACCTCACGTCCATCAACAGTGTTAGTTATTTTTCACAAACGAGCATTAGTCACATGGCCGGTCAAGCAAGCTGGTGGCTCGTTATACCTGCTTTCCATAGATTATATTACGTCCCTAGAGACGGCAATATATCATCTCCATGGCATTACTCAAAGGCTTACACTCATCTCAAATATAATAACAATTAATAAAGGGATTTGTAGATCACAATTGCCCTCATATATATACTGGCAGTCGCATATATGAAGTTCGTGCATTATTGGTCTGCTGAGCTCGCAATGTGGCTTCTACGCTGGATATCAATGGAAGCGTCCTTCATCAGATACCACACAGACATCCCCTCCAACACAAAACACAACACAAGCACTCACCAACCACACCCACCCACACACACCCACACCACACGCCCACACACACACCACCCACACACACCACACACACCACACCACACACACACACACACCCACCACACACACCACCAACACACCCCCACACCACCCACCACACCCACACAACCACACCATCCACACACCAACCACACACCACACACCCCCAACACACCCACACACCCCCCACACACCCCCACACACACCAACACCCACACCCACACCAAAGGCACACACCCCCCCACACCCCACCAACACATCCACACACACCCACACCCACACACCACACACACACCCACACACACACACACGCAGACGCTATACCCTATATATTATCGTAGATATCATAAATGGATTAAGTCTGTCGAATATTGCTGAGTAATATAATCCGTTTTGGTGATGTCAATACATATTGAAGAACATCATCAAACGGATCATGTGTTGTGATCGCGATATAACACGTAATGAACAAGTGGCATATATACAAATGACCTCAGTGAACATCTCCCTGTATTCGCTGTAGGTCTCAAGTGCGATATAGTAAATGTACGTCATTAAGCTATACAGCGAGGAAGTTTCATCTGCACCGGAACTCAGTCTCAAGCAGGTGATACTGTCACGACAGAAACCAAGTAAAGGTTGCACCAAATTCTTATCACATTTGCCGATACCTAAACTGAATCACGCCCAAGTAAAATGTTTTCAATAAAATATATAAAGAAAATACCTGGAATAACTAAAGCTTTCAAATGCTTGCAAAAGAGCACGTTACCCAAAAACCTCGAGACCAATAGCAACGAGTAAGAACACGATATATGTCACAACTACTTTAAAACAGGAGAATCATTCATATTTAAGCAAAAAGCGTTTAGAACAAATCTTGACGACTTGATGCAAAAAATCAAAATGATAGCAATTTACTGAGCATTTGATAACCGAAAAGAGTACAAGGTCGCAGAAGACAAGTGTTGTTTGTGGTCAACGTTGATCCCAAACTTAATGGTATTCAAAATAGTGAGCAAAAATATCTGCTCCTTAATAAAGCACGAATAATCTTCGGCTGAATTTAAGCATCAGGAAGTACTTGATATTCGTAAGATTGTACACTATAATCGCTTCTATGACATGGAGCTACACACATCCTGGACTATATTCTTCCATGCGTGATTTCAAATGATGAAGAAACCGTAAGGATAAATATTTGGGTTTACCGTCATTTTCAACAACGAGGTGATATCGCGACAATAATGAATGAGGATGTCTGTTATGCTTAGACAGCTCCCTTTAAGTGCCAGTGCCCACTTGACAAGAAAGTCTTTGCCCCGACTGGTCTGTGAAACCCACGCCACTTGGACGAAGGTCCAGCACACTACTATTGAGCTACCGGGTTGGGTGCATCCTCTTTCGGAGATAGGACCGCCATTTAACGTGATCATCTAAGTCACGGAGAGCCAGTCAGGTATTCACAACTTGGTACCCAACCCCGAAAGGCGACACAGCCCCCCACTACACCACAGAACCGGCTCTAAATGAAGTGAGCAGGATTAAGGATGATAAGGGACAAATTTTAGTGTGGAGAGCTAGCTAATAATTAGAGCTACGTCTTTGAAAGAGGCAGGTAAGATTTTCTTCCATGAGCAGCAACACGTATGATAAAATATGTAAACGCCAATGTGCGATGCTGGTATCTTTTGCTCTTTCTCCATACATAGATGTAATGCACACGGAAATTTCTCAGGTAGATCCTCTGTAGATCTGCAGATGTATTGTAGTACATTAAGTGCCTTAGGAAACAGCACACTGAATTAAACTTTTGAATGCTTCCCTGGTTTGGCTATTAGCATTTCATACTCGTACCGTTACTAGGTTTAACCTATCATTTGCAGAATACCCAACGCCGTCGAACATCAAAGCTAGTCGATAAATTAATTTCTTGAATATCAACGTTTACCAAAACAGCATAGTTCGTGTAATTTACCAAAACAGCATAGTTCGGTCTTCCTTTCTTTATCTTTACGATATTCTTCCACATGGGAGATGATAAACGTCACCAGCTAATCTCGTTTTCAGTGATTTGACGTCAACCGCTAACTTACCCAGGTCTCAAGCTTGTGACTTATCACACTACAGCCCTTAACCACGTTATGATGATATCTTAGACTGTTATGATACTGACTGTGCAGGCAGCTGCACCTTGGAGGCTCATTGACGTTATGAGGCAGACATTGCAGAAGCTGCTCGACAGTGTCCTGTTGACGTTATGGCGGCAGGGATGACAGTTTCACTAAACAGGGATGCTGCCTTCATCCGAGTCACCTTTCAGTCAGCTTTGCCCCTAAATTGTTCCCTGTTCTGTTGACGTTATGACTTTCAGCACTTCTTGGGCACAGAGAGAACAGAGCATCTGCATCCACGTCATGGCAATCACAATAATAACGGTCGTCTTTTACTATTCAAATGAACCCTTTGTTTGACAATTTTATCCACTTGTCAATACAACATTGCTAAGGTTCATTCATATACGGGTGACTTATAAGTGCCTCCTAGACAAGTTTAGAAGGCACGCAAGTCACTGAGAGTTATTGTTACAGACGTTTTAAGTAAGGGTTATAATTAACATTAACTACAGTGCCTTGACATCAAAGTCATTTATGTAGCACCGAGGCTTAGCTTATTCTACGATCTAGCACTCAGGGTTGGATACCGCTGTCAAGTTGGGTCAATGCCGTAATGACATACTATGAACACACTCATGAAACTGGTACGTTACAATTCTATTTCGATGATAACGATAAACTAATGTCTTGATCCATTAATGTGTTCTTAAAGGTGTTACACCGAGTTATGCTTTATTGAGACATACAATATGCACACAGAGACCAAATATGAATCAACAGGACGCATTCACGAGGTCATATACCCTTAAATCAGTGACATTTATGGTTCATTAGTCTTGCAATAGATCAAAGCTGGTTCTGTGGATTTAAGTACTGTGTATATTCCTCCTCCATTCCACCACATCAATATCCATCTCACCCTGACTCCATGTCTCCATGTTGGTTCAGCACTAAACATGAGCTCAACAAAATATCATTCCCGTCAAACGCGTTTTTCTCCGCAAATCACTATTGTCAAATATATCAAATTTAGATGAGCCTTGTGAGAGCCTTGCTCTGTGGTCGTCTTCTAACTTCACTGAGCGTATCATTAGTTAAGCACGTCTCCTGCATAATCAATCGCCTCCTCTCGACTCCACTTTATCGATATCATACATCGTAGCACCCTTCACCTATGTTGGCAACCACTTTGATATACAGCACTAGTTCTTCACATAATCCCCATTCGTTATTTAGCCAGAGATGAGAATTGCTGCAAACATGTCAAAATTACAAGCAAAGAAAAAACAATCATATCACATAAAAGTAGATAGCAAAATTGCAGTTTTCAACATGGTTGTAGCAGCGGTAGCTCATCGTACCTATGTTGACATTGTGTGAGGTTGTGGGTCTTCACAAAATGGGCAATTCATCGAAATTGGATGCGAAAAAAATGTCACAGAATGGTATTTCCAATAATTCACTTTCTCCGATTGGTCAATAGGGGTGAAGGTCACGGTATGGCGAAAGGGCCGATTGTGAAAAGCGTCCATTTTACCCTGGAGAAAACTTTCTGAAAAATTGTTGACCCACAAAAACAGTTTTCCCAAAAGAACACATTTAAATGTGAACTTTATATGCAATATCAACCTTGGGCAAGGCCATGGCAGCTTTAGAGACGCTACTGGTTACCCCAGACTGCCTGATGACTTCATTGGACATATTATCAACATTTAGGATGCCCAACAGAAGGAGGCATCATGTTAGATTAACAGCGATTAACCTTCAGATTGATAACAAATCCTGACAAAACTACCGTGACAAACGAACCTTATTGACAGATTTTTTCCATTTTTTAGTATTGATATCCCTACAATCGTCTTACTGCGATATGTTTAAGGTTCGTGAATTAAAACCCGTGGAAGGCATTTGATTAGCCCTAGTATGCATCGTAGGTTAAAAAGGGGATGAAACCGGAAGAGGATGGAACCACGCCTGCTTAGTAACTTGATTGGGTCACCACTCATTTGCATATTTTGTAAATAATGCTTCGGGGACGTTTTAAAACGTGCTATTTATCGGTTAATTTTGTACAAGTTAGTCCTTGAATACTTTAGTTTTAGCAGCGGGGGAAATACGGCCACAGGTGAAGTATTGATCTTTAACAAGTGCATGTTTCAGCCAACTCACGTCGCTCTTTATCACGATCAGAACGAAACATTTCAACAATCAAAATATTTAGTGACAAACACATGAGAAGAGAACGCAGCCTCCGTGTCCGCATTTGGACGTATGGACACGAGCATGTTGTAGCCGTTTACATGGGATACAAAAGGGGCTTGTGATGACGTGTGCAACACCTTTACTGGCTTAATGGAGATATTTGGAGAAATCAAACACTTTCAACACTTTTCATTTGTTTATATTGTATACATAAAATCGAGAGCTAAATTACAACAACTTAATTATCAGGATGGATTGATATATTCAAGGCGTGCATCACTTTTCTCACTCGAGATTCCAAGAGTGGTTTGTACACCAAAATATTATCGTCCTGCTGTTGATGGCTTAGGTAATCAGTGCACGTTTTGTTACCGAATCCACATTTTCGATAGTGGTGAGAGAGAGCTAGTTTCGTGTCAACATCCATAGCGGGTCCGCTATTTGGAAAGCGAATATAACAGTAATGATTGAACACGGAAAAGCATTTTCGCGGGTTGATAAATGATTTGGGTGCGAATCCTCTACCGCTAGGAGCTGCTCGCTTCCGGTATCGCATCGCACGGAGAAAGCTTGGTTGAGATGGGTCAGGCGAAATATCTCTGAAAAAGTAGGCGTTCCGTATGCTGTAAGAATGGTGAGGCTCTGACCTGTTTCTTTTCATATTGATCTCCGATAACAGTTCATGGTATGTGTTATGTGTTCGCGGTATAATTAGTTCATCAAAGTCGACCACAAGAACATACTTATATCGGTACATGTTCCTCATCATACAATCATTCAGCGATGCAGGACTGCTCAGCTTCACGGCATGTACGCTGGAAGCATTCACTGGTGGAGGCATTCGATGAACGCGTACAATTCCAGCTTGTTGGTAGTAATCGAAAACAACTGACATATGCTCCATATTACCGTCATATATATTGAATTCTGTTACTCCCAACAATCTATTCATTTCGATCCATTCTATAAATTCTGTAGTTGGTATAGTCCCAAACGCAATGGCCACACATATCCCAAACTCATGCGGCCATTGTTCCTTTGTCATTGATTGAACTGGGAGCAGAATGGTCGATGTGCCACAGCGCGTTGTTGATACCGACACGTAGCTTGGAATCAAATCAAACGCAGGCAATGAGCATGTAAGCTGGTTTTGCCCCCAATGGATTTTATTCACATTTCCACCTCTTCCAGTTGTCGTTATTTTGGCACCAACAATGTATGGGAAAGAGACATTAGTGTACCATAAATGGCAGAAGAGTTCCTTTTGTTTCACATTTGTGACTGCCAAAATTTGAATAGACGGCAACGGTTTATGAAAGAAGCGCTCGTCGTAGAATGCGGAGAAAACTATTAGTTCCTCCATTTCATCCTGTGTGTATTGCCATGCGCCATTCCGTGTCAACGCTCGACTTGGTCGGGTTATTGATTGATTACACCATAGACTAATGTCTGTCAAACGTGAAACATTATTGAACTCACTTTCAGAAGTATTGGTATCCGATGCCATCGCAGAAGGCGCAACTCTGTATGTCAGGTTCTGTGCATTTTTGCTTACATGATCCACAGCTGAAGTTTGATGTAACTGCATATCGTTGATTCGAACCAGTACCCTCATAGTCAGTCCGATTGTTACAGCCGCAGCAAATATGACGATAGTACTGAAAGCGTTACAGTAAGGTTAGGTATATGAGATATGTAGTAGTCTAGGTGAAATCCAGTTTTATTAAATATTAATCAGACGAAGGTAAACGAACACTAAACATTCATGACATAGCCACAGACTTCATATGCGCCTACATACATACTCACATACATACATACATACAAACATACATACATACATACATACATACATACATACATACATACATACATACATACATACATACATACATACATACATACATACATACATACATACATACATACATACATACATACATACATACATACATACATACATACATACATACATACATACATACATACATACATACATACATACATACATACATATATACATACATAAATACATACATACATACATACATACATACATACATACATACATACATACATACATACATACATACATACATACATACATACATACATACATACATACATACATACATACATACATACATACATACATACATACATACATACATACATACATACATACATACATACATACATACATACATACATACATACATACATACATACATACATACATACATACATACATACATCGTAAATACACACATTTAAACATACATACATATATACACACATACATGTATGCGAACATACATGCACACATATGTGCAAATACATATACACGCATACATACTTACATACAAAACGACATATTTACATACTTAGATGCACATATACTTACATACATACCTTTATAGATGCGTACATGAATACGTACATACGTAAAAACGTTCTTGCGTATGTACATACCTACATATATACATACAAAAGTACATACATACCTACGTAAATATACTAACACACGTAACCACGCTTATACACGCATGTACACATACTTGCATGCATATATACTAAGATACATCTTACGTACGTGCATGCATATATATATATACATACATTCATACATACATATAGAGAGATATAGCTAGGATATATATATATATATATATATATATATATATATATATATATATAGATATAGATATATATATATATATATATATATATATATATATATATATATATATATATATATATATATATATATATATATATATATATATATATATATATATATATATATATATATATCTATACATGCATACATACATATACATAATATACATGCATGTGTACCTGCTCGCATACTTACCTATATTTGGATCTGCTGGAAAAACACCACATATGCTTAATTGCCATATTTTTGGTATGTTTAATACGCCATGCGAATTCGCAATTCTCGTAGCTTATCGTTCCAGACCGCTTCTCCCGGCTTTGTAATGCACAAATTATCTCCACGGCATTTATGCTTAGCCCTCTTACAGCCACCTTCCAATCCCATGCAATCAAATTATAGTATATATGGTGGGGGTTCTGGCCCAGAACAACCGCCATCCATACTTACTACAAGGGCGCAAATTTCTGCTACGGCCACCATTTGTTCGGCTACCTTTTTGTCAACTCGAACCAGAAAGCCTTCCATTGGCCCCCACCCTATTTTCTACCCCAGCCCCCATGGTAATCCCCGCTTGAACCAGCTAGTCCCCATTGGCCCCGTCTCCATTGCCTGCCTCGTTCTCCCCAAGCTACCCATCGGCCTTATCTCCATTGTCACCCTCGTTCTCCCCAAGCCCCGCATCGCCTTCGTCTCCATTGTACCTCCCGGCCTCCCCACTCGAACCAACAAGCCCACATTGGCCTTCCGCCTCGTCCTCCCAAAGCAAACCACCGACCTCGTCTGCATTGTTTGCCTCGTCCTCTCCGAGCCCTCCATTGTCCGCACCGGCCCAATCGACATCCCCGCCTTCTGCCATTGCCCAACAAGCCTTCCCAAAACCCCCACCCAACCTGGTCTCCATTGTCCACACAGCCTCCTCCACCGGCCTGTCTACCACCATAGGTAGCCGAAGTACAACCATATGTAGCCGAAAGAGTATACAATATGTATTCCAACGATGCAGCAACTCGAGCGACCACTGTATCGCTACAGCAAATGTGCATCCGAGCACGTAGGTCAGTTTCTTCCCATCTCTTACTAGAAAACAAGTACGACAGCACAGCGAGAGGAGCAGATGAAGGAGATCAAAGACCTTGCAGACCGGGTGG
The DNA here is from genome assembly GCA_034190875.2 of Urechis unicinctus. NCBI lineage: Eukaryota > Metazoa > Annelida > Polychaeta > Xenopneusta > Urechidae > Urechis > Urechis unicinctus. The sequence continues at coordinate 68,259,278 of CM067356.1, forward strand.
CATCCAGGAAGGTGTATACAAAAATTTCAAAGAAATCGAGATCCAGAGTGTAATGAGATATGCTAGAAAACACCACCAAAGTGGCCCTAGTGTCTCCCAAGTGGCATACAATTCTAGGATATCGAGCAATGGTGGGAAGACAACCCCACCACACCAGAGAGGGATATCGTGGTGGTATGGAAAAACCGCCGCTTGGTGGCCATCCTAGGTGCTGCAGCCAAGTTGTTCGAGACAGCCCTACATTTCCTCAGCAGCACCTAGAAATCCAACCAAGGCCCCCCAAGAATCTACCAGTATGGTTTCCGAGAGTAGCAATGACAACTCTAAGAGACGCCACTGGAGGCCCCCAAGAGAATCCCACCAATGGATATGGGAAGTAGCCCCAACCAAGAAATACTACTATTCCAAACGCACCACAATATGGCATCCTATACGATTTCTACTGTACAATGCGAAATAGAGAGAAAAAGGTGGGCGATAATGAAAAAAAGGCAGACGATAAAGTAAAAAAGGGGTAGCCACTATTGCAGAATTTGTAGATGGGAAATAGACGACAATTTGTAGGTTCTGTGGAATAGAAGACAGAGCAGGCAAATAGATTGCTTGGGCCACCATTGGAAGAGGCTTCGCAGAGACAAATAGATCGATTGGGGCAGAGGCCAATGGAGGGTTTGCTGGATCGAGTGGACAAAAAAGGTGGCCGAAAAAATGGTGGCCGTAGCGGAAATTTGCGCCCTTGTAAGTAGTATGGATGGTGGTTGTCCCGGACTAGAACCCCCACCATGTATACTACTCAAATCCTTAAAACTGTCCTTTTTAATCCGGACATATATGCTAAGCGCCCCCCCCCCCACCACTAAGCGTTAATCTTCGAGGCAAACCCTATGAAAGAAGCGACAAAGTGCCCACGAGACAACGAAAATGGCCTGTTGAGGGTCATTACCAGCATATAAAAGGTGCGTTCCGAGTTTTTCGAAAGCCAGTGCGCTTCCAACTTGAAGTGAAGTGAATACTTAAAATCCGTGTTTGAATTGGAGAGTTCTAGCTAGGCCGACTGAGGAGCTATTTTCTCATTTATAAAAAAATCGTTAAACAGACGCAATATAAAAACAACATAAATGGCTTGAACCGGAGCTTAAGTACAGGTTATATTGGTTTCCATGGAACACAGAGCAGTAAATAACTTAAGTAATGTGCGTAAAAAGGAGATACTAACTTTATGGAACACTTAAGCAAGTTGACAAAAAATTATTAAAAACTGCCTACGACAAAATCCTGATCAAAACTGCATCCGACAGTTGCTGATCAAAAGAGTCAATGATTGATAATGGCCGATAAGGCAGCCCATTGATACACAGCAATAGAGTCGCTGACTGATATTGATCAATAGAGCCGCCGATTGATACTCATCAAAACAACAGACGACTGATGATCATCAATTGAGCCGCCGTCTGATACTGATCATAAAAACCGACGACTGATATTGATAAATGAAGCGGAAGACTAATTTTGATCAGGCGTGGCAGATTAATACTGATAAGTTGATCGGACTAATACTGATCAAAATAACGGAAATTGTGTGTCATACCATGTGATCATGTCATGTTTATATGTGAAAAAAAGCAATGCCCCTGTTTGGCCAATTGGGGGTGGGTTGTTAATCTAGAGGTGTTGTCATCATGGTTTGAAATAAGGCAGTTGCTTTTGTGGATGGGTGCTGCAAATCGAAGGTGTATGTCACGATTCAGGGTCATTAAACAACAAGTTGCTAGCCGTCGCAACAGGCTAAACTATGTATGCCCTGTGGAATTTTGCTAACAAGATCCAAAGCCCCGTTTGATGTAAATGTTTATCGTTGATTCGTACAAATGTCCTGAACGTCAGTCTAATGATTACAGGTGTAACGAATTTGATGAGAGCCCTGAAAGTATCAGAGAAAGGTAAGGCGTAAGTTATTCGTCGCAGCTTAGAAGAAACTCAATTTGCACTACATTTGAACCACCCAGGGTGATTGAGATACACGTGAAGGGGCCCCATCGATACAAAACTCAGCCGAAGACATCACATACGCGTAAAACATAGATAATTACCGACATACATTTACACAACAAACAAACATTTATATATATATATATATATATATATATATATATATATATATATACAAACCTACATACATTCATGCTTGAATACATCCATCCTTACTCGAATACATCCATCCCCATATTCATCCATCCATCCATACATACATACTTGCATACATGCATTCATACATACATAGAAACATACATATATACATCTATAAATACATACATACATACATACATACATACATACATACATACATACATACATACATACATACATACATACATACATACATACATACATACATACATACATACATACATACATACATACAAGCACACATATAAACATGCATACATACATGCACAACATACATACATACACATACACATACATACATACATACATGCATACACATATACATACATACATACATACATACATACATACATACATACATACATACATACATACATACATACATACATAGACATGCATGCATGCATGCATGCATGCATGCATGCATACATACATACATACATACATACATACATACATACATACATACATACATACATACATACATACATACATACATACATACATACATACATACATACATACATACATACATACATACATACATACATACATACATACATACATACATACATACATACATACATACATACATACATACATACATACATACATACATACATACATACATACATACATACATACATACATACATACATACATACATACATACATACATACATACATACATACATACATACATACATACATACATACAGAGATAACAACCCATATACATGAATACAGCATACAAACATTTATACACATATATATATATATATATATATGTATATATATGCCAACATTCCTACATACTTTCATACCTATGCACGTATGTGCGTACATATGTAAGCTTACAAACACCATACCCATGCATACATACCTACATTCATAAATACATACATACTTACAAACAAACATTCATACATACATACATCTATATATACGTCCATACACACGTACGTACATACATACATACATACTTACAAACAAACATACATACATACATACATACATCATATATACATACATACACTCATATATACATACATACATACATTCATACATACATTCATACACACATACATACATACATTCTTGCATACATACATACAGAGATAACTACCCATATACATGAATACACCATAAAAAAATTTATATATATATATATATATATATATATATATATATATATATATATATATATATATATATATATATATATGCATATATATATATATATATATATAGATATATGATATATATATATATATATATATATATATATATATATATATACATAAATATACATATATATATATATATATATATATTTATATATATACATATATATACATAGATATAGAGAGATATATATATATATATACTATACATATCTATATATATATATATATATATATATATATAGATATATCTATATATATATATATATATATATATATATATATATATATATATATATATATATATATATATAGATATATATATATATATATATATATATATATATATATATATATATATATATATATATATATACGCAAATGCCAACATTCCTCCATACTTTCATACCTTTGCACGTATGTGCGTACATATGTAAGCTTACAAACACGCATACATACATACATACATTCATATATACATACATGTTAACGTACTCACTTATATTTAGATCTTTGGGGGAAACGCCACCTACGTGTTATTTCCATACTTTATGTGGCTTCAAAACCGCCAGTGATAAGTTGTGAATGAATTGTTATTCCTCTTATCGTTCCACACCCGCTTTGCCAAGCACACTTTGCTCTCGTCTCACAACTTGCGATCAGGTAAACATCGCGAACATTTTGCCTTTTCTTACTGTAGACGACATCGGTCAATTTGTATTTGCTTATGTCGTGGTGATACTTAACAGTGAGTGATATAGAGTGCTTCGAAGGCTTTATACCGTATCTACATGAGTCAGTCATTCTCCACGTCATGTTTGCTTGCATACACCCCCTGCATATTAATCCCCGAAACTGTGATGTGTACTGACATACATGCTACGACCTGTCATCCATAAACCCCCATAGCTTTTGTGGGATATAAGATAGTCAACCATAGGCCGAGATAAGGGGCGAGGTAGCATGCTTAGATCGTGGTTGGCATCAGTTTGGGTCAATTACTCTGTCATGGGACCGAGAAAGTGTGAATTTTGTGATGGGCAAAGTTCACATTTGTTTCCAACACTTTATCGCATGACAAGTATCTCATCAGGTTTTCCTCCTTTATATACACATCTGATTACAATAAGGAATGTTTCACACGCAGGTGGAAATTTATGACGCATTTAATAATTTATGTTACCATATTTGTGTGAAAGGGAGAGTTATTGTATACTTGACGTCGGGTCTAACATTTCAAGTCACCAAGAAAAAATATATGTTCCTTTAATGCTTATAATTTGTATATGACCTGGCACAGTGATCTGTTGAAGGAGTGATCCATGTCTGACAGGAGGTGGATGAATTTGACATTTATAACAAAGAGAAGCCACACAATTACTTAAATATTTAGCTGGAAAAGGGTTTTTGTTGGCACTTGCCGCAAGTATCACTAAATAATAGTATGAAGATACTTAAAAACGAAAAAAGCAATATGAATTTTATGGGAGTTGTACAATACCAAGTATAGTATGTTAAACTGTGCTAATATTTGAGGTAGTAAAGCAAGCTGGAAAGACAAAACAAAAATTAGTACAAAAATTTTGCTATAAGTGTTGCTTTTACTTGGCAAAAAGTCACCGAGATTGGTAGCATCAACAAGGTCAACACACAAAATCATTCACAGATCTAGTGTTGCAAGTACACATACATGAACAGGAAACAACATCATCACATCACATGATGCTTGAGTTACCGTCTGATACGCATAAAAAAAAACAACGCCTGACTCTGATCAATTGACCGGACGACTATAACTGATCAATAAAGCCGACGACTGATACTGGATAAGTGTATCATCGCAAGAAAGTTCGCGATATGTGGGGGAAGTGCACTATATCATTAAAATTTATTATGTCGTTGTTTTGTTCGTACGGTAGGGTAAAATAATCTGGCAAGTCTTGAAACAAATATCGCATGGTCGATTCAGTCAATGATATTCCATCCTTCAACATATCTATACCTCTTGCACTGTAAAAACGATTTTATCTTCCGGAAAAGGTTCGACTTCTAAATTGTTGTATTGTATTGAAAAGTTTATAATAAGATAGCATATAACGCGCTTCTCATGCTTCTTAACATTCAGTTCATTGGTCAGCTGTTTATATACACAACACCTCAAACATTTTTGCCAATCGTTGACATGAGTTACTACTTTACTGTTAAATTGCTGTCAGAAGACGAGGTCGTATGAATCGAAAAGAGCTCTTTTGTTGCCTTTTTTGCAGAGGTCAGCAAACTGATTGTGTGATATCTGAGTAGATTAGGAAATCACGCTCAAATCGTTTGACAAGAGCCGTTACTTAATGACGATAGAAGCGCATCGAGAATTTGACGATAAGTAAATTGCATTACCCATTTGTGCAATAATACCACTGATTCGTCAAGTGAGATAAATAACACCTCATTTCCTTGAATAACTAATAGCCACTTACAAACACCTTTCAAATAACTCTCCTTAAACCACAATTAATATCATTATATCACCCTCAAAACACTGTATAACTCTTCACTAGACTGCAGACTGACAATGTGAGCAGAAAATTCAATGCGCGTTATGTCACTAGATTGTGCAATCCCTCATCAAAATAGGTCAACAAAATGATCGTTTAATATGTGAGGAGATTGTGAAATCCGTCATCTGAAAAAGTCAACTGAAAATATCGCCACCGAAAATCCGTACGGGGTACCTACTTCTGCAGAATTAATTGCCACCTCAGTGTTTAAAAAAACGGGGCTCAACAGGACACCAACGTGACTGGGAACAAGATACCTTATTTGCGTTAAAAATAGAGCTAACATGGGTTCGTACTCTTCTTACTCATTCCGTGCTTGTCATGCACACACTCGATGTTGTGTATTGACTATTCATGATTGGCTTTGCGTGTAAAACAGCATGCATCACAGGTAAAATTTATGCCATATGAACAATCAATATGTACTCTGGTGAGCCCTAGCTGCAATTCCCCTCGCCCCAATTTCTTGTGACAGTTACCCCCTGCCATCCTCTATTTACACATCCGCCTTGACATTGACATTTAAGCCACCTGCCACAACCAAATGTCCATTAACACATCGGCCCCTCCAAAAATTCCACACCTATGTACCACACCTTAACCCCTTACGACTGGTTCGGATCATCCACACCTCCCCTAGTTGCCAAACACTAACCCTCACGCTGACCTTAACCCTTTTTACAAACAATGCAACCCTGTAAACACCAACCCTCTTCTTAACCTCAACCCCGTTCTACAAAATAGAAACCTTAACGATGGGACACAGAGTGATCGTTCAATACACGCAGCACAAACACAGCAGTACAATATAATACAACTGGACGTATTTTCATGCAAATCTGTCGACACAATAAGCACAGTCCTAGTGCAGATATTAATTAGTAAGGTGACATAAATTACGAGGTATTGCAGAACAACCCATGGCTAAACAGAGATATTTGTACCTCCGACACTAATTTTGACGAAGATTGATTGTTCTATAGCGTGAACTTTATATGAATTTGTAAATCGTAGAGAGGCAGTTGCTCTCATCAATAATGCTGGCAGAACGTTGTAGAGTAAAGGCCATCGGATCATTTCCTTGAATCGTCCATGAAATGCATCAGAGCAGTCATATGCAACGATTGCAATAAATTTAGTTCAATGTACATGACATTAGTAAACCCGTGAGTTGCACTATGAACGATGCGTGCGACGCGCGCGAACGCATTACAATACTCACATTTATATTGAGTATTAAAATGACTGTGTTCGTTTCAATGTTTTGCCTAATATGAGTACATAAGTCACTCCATGATATCAAATTGCTTCTGTTACTCGATTACCAATCACCTCATGCCATATATAGATAACGACTCCCTATTGGTGCTTGTTGATGGTCTTAGTCCAAGTTATCTTCCCTGCAAAGTCATCAGGTTACTTTCAGTGAAGTGTGTTAAGGGCCATTGACAAGTAACATACGGCATCCTAAAGGTTACTCTCTTAGTGAAACAATTCCTACCCTGTGCATCCGGTGTAGCTGTTAGGCGAGAAAAGCGTTGAACATAACACTTTAAGCACCCCTCTGACAGGTAAACCAATTGAATAGGACTATGTCGTAGAGTATCGGGTCATGCATAAAGCGTGGGAAAGGATATGCACCCCCAAACAAAGAGCGGAGGGCACTTGTGCAGCTTACATGAGTCTCCCAGTTCCTGTAGCGGAATCCATGTCGGATACATCACCGGGAACCTACTGGGCTTAAGATATCAGGAGAACAGGGTATGAAGCGCAAATGATCAGCATGAATTGCTCTTGTTATGATGAGCGACAGACCAATCTTTGGTGCTGAGAGTTAAACGCAACGCAGATTCGCTGGCCAAATTTTGTTTTCTTATATTGGTGTCTACGAATGCACCAGACACCGGTCTCCAAGTAACATTCTCGTGCTGCTGTGCATATAACCATCTTAATCGTCAGTTATCTTGCTAATCTGTGGAACTCTGCCCTAGGGAGTGGCGCTGGATCATCCT